>OZ038509.1:86918151-87005651 GCA_964036315.1 Acanthosepion esculentum
CCAATGTTAGACATATGTCTGGTTTACACTACGGCCAAAACGCTAGACATAGGTCCAGTTTACCCACTAGTCAAAACGGCAGTCGTGGGTCTGGTTTACACTCGATTCACAACGATAAACATAGGTCTGGTTTACACTACGGTCAAAAAGGTAGGCGTAGCTGTCGTTTACACACGATTCACAACGATAGGCGTAGGTCTGGTTTACACTTGGCTCAAAAAGCTAGAGAGAGGTCCGGTTGACACTCTAGTCAAAAATGTAGGCGTAGGTCCGGTTTACACTCGATTCACAAGGATAGATATAGATCTGGTTTACGCTACGGTCAAAAAGCTAGACACGAGTTCGGTTTAGACGAGATTTAAAAATATCCGGTTTACAGTCGAGGCAAAATGGTAGATATCGGCCCTGTTAAAATGTATATACAGCATAAATCAAATAATAATAATAATAATAATAAAAATAATAATTGTAAGTTCTATGCTAACAGTTTCTTTTCTCGCACTTCTCACTCGTGGAACTCTCTTCTGTCATCTTGCTTTTCAGTCAACTTTGATCTTCAAAAATTTAAAGACATTTTCAGTTGTTCCGTTCTCTTACGTTCTGTTCTTTTATTCTTCTCTCTCCTTAATAATGTTTTTCTCATATTCTTTCACATTCAGTACCCCCCTACATCTTAGTGGCTTTATTGCCTTTCGGGGCGAAATAATTAAAAAAAACATCTAGGTTATATTTTCCTTATATTTCTGGATTATGTTTCTTCTGGTCGATGCTTTCTTCTGGAAGGTATTATGAATAGGATGTATTTTTCCTTACTTTGGCATCAAGGGCAATTTACAGTGATGGCGCCGTGTAGTTGTTATCTCATTGAAAACTGGTTTCGAACTGGTTCGGTTTATAGGGATATCAACTGACATATGATGGCATCATAAATTTAATTAATAGCGGTATCACTAGGTTTTAGATGACTTTATTGGGCTGGTGCACCGGCGTACATAAAAAGTATGATCCATCGTGGAATGCCAGTGTCAGGAACTTTTTGACAAGGTGTTTGGCATCGGGAAAAGTAATCATTATAAAGAACATACAATAAATCTATCTGAACTTAAATAAATACAAAATGCTACGCAGACGAGGAAATTCGATTCAAAACAAAGTCACAGAGCTTAAAATAGGTGGACAACTCAGAATTATCAAAGAGAAACTATTCAGGCGTGACGAAAAGTCCCACTACATTGAAGCGATGCTCAGACGGTTCAGAGAACGAATATAAAAACTAAACTTTCTATCTCTCTCTCTCTCTCTCTCTCTCTCTCTCTCTCTCTCTCTCTATATATATATATATATATATATATATATATATATATATATATATATATATATATATATATATATATATATATATATATATATATATATATATATATATATATATATATATATATATATGATGGTTCCGTATAGGATACAGGTTCGATTCCTCTCGGAGAACGAAAATTTTCTATGAAAAATTCTCGGACATTCAGTCCGGTAAATGTTATTTAATACTGTTTATTATAAAACAGAGCATTTGCTTAAATACTTGTATCTATAAAAAGAACGTTACACATATTATAAATGTCTTTAAATAAATTGTCGGACTATGTCCAATTCAAAAATGTATGTATCTATCTATATATATAGTAAAAAAAAAGAACAGTAAAATATACAATCCGGTGTTCTTATAGATATTTTTATTTTACAAAACAGTGCTCAATGTAAATATTATTATTATTTTATATATATAAATATATATATATATATATATAACCATCATTTGATGTGCTATACATTTTTGCTGTTTTTAAACACAATCTTAGATGATTTTTCTCGACCGATCATATCTGCTCACGAAACGTATCTTAGCGTAAACGATGACAACATATAATGAAATTTCTCCGAAGATTCAGGCCGGTAAATGTAATTAATACTGTTTAATAAAAAAACAAAACAAAAAACAGAGCATTTACTAAATTGTATGTATAAAAATAACGTATAAACAGAACATATATATATATATATATATATATATATATATATATATATATATATATATATAAGCAAATATGTGGATGTACATCCGACGGTATGATGATAAATATGGAAAAGACAAAACAAAATCCGAATATGCAAGTTTACTGTTTTAATATTGTTTTACTGTCGACGTCAGACGTTTCGTTCTAGTAGACCATCTTCAGGACATGGTTATTAGAAACATACTTAGGATTAGACGATATTTAAGTCAACATGAAAAGACGATAGACGCAAGACTAATCAGAAACAGAACAACTGAAATTCTAACGTCAGCGTTGACTTTGTGTATATATTTTAAAAGGGGAAGATGAATAAAGACAAGAGGAAAACTTGTCTTGGCCGACGCGTTTCGTCCTCTGATAAAGTCCCTCAGACGGCGAAAGGTGTCGGATGAGATTAGTTCCACTTTTATCTTTATTCACATTTACATATATATATATATATATATATATAATATTCAGTTTGAAAAACCGACAAATCGGTTATATGAACAAAAAGTGCTATATGCAAATTCAAATAGCGAAAACAGAATAATTTAAGGCATAGAAGTTTACAAGAAGATCGACCTTTCAGTTACCGTGGTTTCGCACCCCTTCTATGTTATGAGGCAGTAAAGTAGACTGTCCGTCTCCTGTCCATTCTGAAGTTAGTTAGCACACAGTTACGCCCTGCCAATACCTCATAAACATGTACGTTACGCACTGCTAATACCTCATAAACATGTACATTATGTCCTGCCAAACCCTCATAAACATGTACGTTACGTTCTGCCAATACCTCATAAGCATGTACGTTACGTCCTGCCAATACCTCATGAAAATTAAGCTATTCGGTCTTGATTGCGAAGAAAGAAGAACAATATATCAGTCATTTTTTGGTTTCAGTGACACAGAAAGGAAGGAAGAAAGAAAGAAAGAAAGAAGTTTATTTAAAGGCATATCAACATCTTATGGGTCATTTAATGCCGAAATTTAATTTTCTAGTGAGCTTGAGATTTTTTTTCATTTTACAAACATCTATTGCTCGTAATTTAGTTTTTAATTTTAAAATTTTTTAAAATCTATAATTTCATTTTTTTTCACCCCAGAATAGGGGTTCACTATTTCAGAGTTATATGCCTCCAACTACACATAAAATATATTGTTGGTCATCTAGCTATAAAATATAATACTGGTCATTTTATTATGAATATGTTTGGTCGGTCATTTTTTTAAAATATAAAAACGTATTGCTGGTATTTTTACTATAAAAATGTATTTTTATAGTTTAATAGCGTTTTGTTTTTGTCTTGGGGGTCACTATTGTGCCCATAGCTGGGGCTCAAACAGGTGCTACTAGTCGGGGTTAGGGTGGGCCTGGGAAAAACACAAATTAAGCGGTGGATCCACGGTCCTCAAAACCTCCCGATTAGTGTTCTTGCTGCTGGATGGAGTTTATCGTCATACACAGAAAGAAAGAAAGAAAGAAAGAAAGAGGTGATAATGCTCTGCTTCAATGAAATAGAATATCCTGTCAATTTTTAATCGTTTTTCATTCGTACCCTTTTACTTCAATTAATGATCTGCATCCAAACTAGACTATATGAAAGTTAAAATGTTTGATTTTTTAACGTTTCATTTCGATTTCTATTATATAAGTCTACCTGTTCCTTAGTGAGTTATTACTCTGCGCTTTGCCAGTCAAAAAAAAAAAAAATGGCGCAGCCACTCGTATCCCAGGATGCCAGTCTACTAGGCTAGCTAATCCCCATTGCAGACGTCTGATCAGATACATTTGTGCATGTTAAGCTCGCACAGAGCCCACCTGTGGTTTCTACCGCAACTATGCTGAACGGAACTTAGTTACAGTTTCTGGGAGAGAGCGCGTTATCTGGCGTGATCAACAGACTGAATAAAGGTAGTACGCTCATCCCTCGGTCACGATGACTTGTGACTTCGTGCTAGCACAAGCACTGACGGCCCCCAAGACTATTCATTCTTGATCGGGAGGAAAGACGGAAAAGAGACGCCGTTTGGTTTCAGTGAGTGATGTGTCTAACGCGTCTCCTTCAGTGAAATGGAATAACCAGCCAATTTTAATCGTTTTTCATTTGTACCCTCTGTCTTCTTTAAATAATAACATGCAGTCACACATATGATTGTTATTGCAAGATTTGGTTACACTCAAATATTTGGTTACACTCAAATATTTGGTTACACTCAAATATTGGTTACACTCAAATATTTGGTTACACTCAAATATTTCATGATACAATAGAGAAATTATTATGGGTATTTTATAAATATAGAACCCACAACGAGTTTAATTTAATTTTGTATAAATCGGTCTCATCCTATGCAAGGCAATAAAGCCACTAAGGCACAAGGGGTTACTGGGTGTGGAAGAATTAGGAACAGAAACATTAATAATGAGCGGGAAGAGGAAAGAGTAATCAGGAGGACAGTAGATAGCGATTGACATTGCATTTAAATATTTGAAGATTAAAGTTGGCTGGAAAGCATGGAGCCAGAAGGGAGTTCCACAAGCAAGGCAGTAAAGCCACTAAGTCACAAGGGGTTACTGGGTGTGGAAGAATTATGATCAGAAACATTTATAATGAGCGAGAAGAAGAAAAAGTAATGAGGATGACAGTAGATGGCGATTGACATTGCATTTATTTTTTTTTGCAGGTTAAAGTTGGCTGGAAAGCATGGAGCCGGAAGGGAGTTCCACAAGCGAGAGGTGCGACAAAAGAAACTGTTACGGCTACATCTCGCCAGCTGAATTGCAAATTGATGAGAACTTGACGCCAGTCTAGTACTGGGCTTAAATTCAAATGGTCTAAGGACCATAGCGAAGAGCTCAACCAAACAATTACTATGAATGTATTTGTAGAAAAGACACAGAATGGCAATCATTAATTCTTAACTTAAGAATTAAGATTCATCAGAAAATTCAAATAGGAAAACCGTAAAATTTTCACAGTAACCACAAATTATTATTATCATTATTAAACATTGATTTAAAAATATTACCACACTTCTCCGATTTAACCAGCTTGTGATAAACGAAATGCCCAGTTAATGATGTCCACTTCGGGCTCGTTAAACAATTTTAGTTTGTCGTCGGGTGGATTTTGGGCAGCAGGTTGTCCAAACCTCACTAAAGACAAGAAATGGGCAAGTGAACTCTTATAATTTTTAAGGAGCAAACTCTGACACGTGTCGGGCGATCAGCGGAATACAATGGCCGAACGTCGTTTGCAGTGACCTACGATCGGCTTGTAGCTAGAAAATGGCGCCCAACATAAGTTTGGGGAGAGAGAAGAAGACGAAAGGAAAAGGATTTAGTAAGACGTTATATTATGTTGGATTGACTTTCTTAACAGTAGCCAGATGTGATCCTAAAGGGGTTCATAAAGGTGAACAAATATATAAAAGAAAAAACAAAAACGCCATTAGTTTGTCACGGATTACGTCCTTTTTTCCCCCCTCTCCCTGTGTGTGTGTGTGTGCAAGTACTTTTAAGAGCAACCAGGCAGAAACATCTGGGTGGATATGGAAGCGTTTCGAATGATGTTCGGACAGCATTGAAATAAATGGGGTTGGGGGTCAATGATTTTACAGTCAGACGACTGTGACGTACGCTGAAGACCTTGAAAAGATGGCGGACATATTCTTAAAACGAATAGAACTTGGAAGCCGTGAAAACGTTTGCGTTTTCAATATCTTTTCTGAAAGGATAGATTTGGACGGCGGCCTTGGTCTTTATTATTAGTTTCTTCTCCGGTTCCTTTTGGCTCGATTTAAAACAGTTTTTTCTTTTTTTCTTTCTTACTTCGTTTTTCAGTTTGCTTCTGTTTGTTTTTCATTGACTGTTTTCGCTTTTTCATTTTCAGTCTTAATTCCTTCTTTTGCTTTTCTTTCTTGCGATCTGTTCTAACACTTTTTCTTTTACTCACTCCGTCTCTTGCTCTTTCATTTTCATTTTTACTTTCTAGAAGTGTCTGTTATTTTCTTACCTTCCTTTTAATGACCTATTGTTCCCTTTCTTTCTTTCTTTCTTTCTTTCTTTCTTTCTTTCTTTCTATATTTCTTTCTTTTTTCGCTCTTTTGTTTTCATTCCAATATTTTTCTTTTCGCTTTTGTTCCCCAATCTACTTTTTACAAAATTACGTTCAGTTATTTTCTTTCTTTAATTACTTCCTGTTCTTTCTTTCTTTCTTTCTTTCTTTCTTTCTTTCTATATTTCTTTCTTTCTTTCTTTCTTTGTGTCTGTTTTCCTCTTTTTATCATTCCATTTCTCTTTCTTTCTTTCTTTTTTTCTTTCTTTCATTCACTGATACGCAAAAACGCCTTCTTCGTCTTTCCTTGTGATCAAAACGGAATAGTTCTTCATTTTTATCTTCTGCTCGATCATTTTATTCTTTTGCCTCCACAGTTTTATCAGCTTTCTTTCTTTCTTTCTTTCATTCTTTCTATTTTATTAATTTTTCTTTGTTTTACTCTTTCTTTGTACTTCATTTGCCTTTTTTCCTTCTTTCTTTCTACTCGTTTTCTTATCATGCCTCTTTATATTGTATTCTTTGTTTCTTTCTTTCTACTTTATTATATCTTTCTTTCTTTCTTTCTTTCTTTCTTTTCATTGTAATATTTTCTCTTGGTTTTTGTTCTTTTGACTGCTTTGTTAAATTACGTTCAGTTATTTTCCTTCTTTCTTTTTTCGCCCTTTCATTTTCATTCTAATATTTTTCTTTTCGCTTTTGTTACCCAATCTACTTTTTACAAAATTACGTTCAGTTATTTTCTTTCTTTCTTTCTTTCTTTCTTTCTTTCTTTCTTTCTTTCTTTCTTTCTTTCTTTCTTTCTTTCTTATTCTTAAATCCTACTCGTGTTTTTATTCATTTGCCGCCATTTTTAATTACTTCCTGTTCTTTCTTTCTTTCTTTCTTTCTTTCTTTCTTTCTTTCTTTCTTTCTTTCTTTCTTTCTTTCTTTCTTTCTTTCTTTCTTTCTTCTTCTTCTTCATCTTTGGTCTTCATTTTTTATCTTCTGCTCAATCATTTTATTCTTTTGCCTCCACAGTTTTATCATCTTTCTTTCTTTCTTTCTTTCTTTCTTTCTTTCTTTCTTTCTTTCTTTCATTTCCATTTTTATCTTCTGCTCGTTCTTTTTATTCTTTTGCCTACCCAATTTTATGACCTTTCTTTCTTTCTTTCTTTCTTTCTTTCTTTCTTTCTTTCTTTCTTTCTTTCTTTCCAATTACCATTTTTATCTTCTGCTAGTTCTTTTTATTCTTTTGCCTCCCCAATTTTATGACCTTACCATTTCCTATAATTCTTTCATTATTCTTTGTTGCATTTTTGTTTTGATTTTTCTTTATTTGTTTGTTGCTTTCATTAATTTGTTTATTTATTTCATTTGCACTTTCTTTTTTTCTTTCGTTAATTCTTCATTTTCAGTATTTCACTTGCTTTTTTCTCCTCTTGCTTTTTCTTCCCTTGTCTACGATTTTTTCTCTTTCTTTCTTATTGTTTTCTTTGCTTTCTGTCATTCATCTCATTCTTTTTCATTCCTGCTTTTTCTTTTCTTTCTTTCTTTCCTTTCAGTCTTGTGTGCCTGCTCGTTCGATTCTCATATTTTTTATTTTTATTTGATTCTCCTTCTTTTTATCTTCTTTTATTATATTCTTTTTTCTTTCATTCTTTTTTCTTTCTTTCTTTTTTCTTTCTTTTTTTACACTTACTTTCTTTTATTTTATTCATTTTTCTTTCTTTCTTTTACTCTTTCTTTCTTTTACTCTTTCTTTTTAATTCATTCGTCTTTCTTTCTTTCTACTCTATTCCTGATAATGCTTCTCTATATTGTATTCTTGCTTTTTTTTCTTTCTTTCTTTTTCTCATCTCGTTTCAGTTTTGTTCTCATTTTCTATTCTTTTTCTTATCATGCCTCTTTTTATTATATTTTCTTTCTTTCTTTCTTTCGTTCTTTCGTTCTTTCATTCTTTCTTTCTTTCTTTCTTTCTTTCGTTCTTTCTTTCTTTCGTTCTTTCTTTCTTTGTTTCCTTCTTTTACGCTTTCTACTTTATTCTTCGTTCTTTTAACTTTTTCTTATCATACATCTTTTTATTGTATTCTTTCTTTCTTTTTCTTTCTACCTATTCTTTCTTTCTTTCCTTCTTTCTTTCTTTCTTTCTTTCTTTCTTTCTTTCTTTCTTTCTTTCTTTCTTTCTTTCTTTTAGTAACCGGAAGAGATTTTGTAAAATGAATGCATAAAATATTATTATTTTCTTTGGTAATAAAATATTTTTCGTAATCGCTTCGAGATTACAGAAAAAATGACGCTTGTCTTCTTAAAAGAGAAGCAGTTCAACTTCGTAATAGAATGTTTACCATCAATGAGCGATACCCTATGACGGTCGCCCCAGGCAGAAATAAAATAGACGCACAAAATAGATCATTCAAAATTAATATTTTTTCAGTAATAGAATCATGGCAATATTTCCCTTAAAGGGGTGATCGAAGAATTGCTACTTAAGCGATATCTACTAAATATAGCTTAAACTGGAAGATTGTGTTGCGCCAAGACATGGTAGAGCAAGTATGATTTGAAAATAAAATTTATATATATATATATATATATATATATATATATATATTATAAAGGTAATAAATCCGTTGGTATATAATACAAGTGGATCCTCGTAATATAAAATATTAAAACTGATCAAGAAAGAGAGCTCAATGTATTTATTATTACAGAGCAATATAATTAATAAACAATAAAATCTAAAATCACCTCATATGTGGAATAGCCGATTTCGGAGAAAGAAAATATCGGTCGTCTGTCTTGTCAACCACTAAGTCCGATTCAGAAATAAAAAAATATTAACTGTGAAAGCTAAAAAAGTAAAAAAACAAAACAAAAAAATAACACCAGTCGAAGAACTAATACAGAATTTATCCATTTCAATGTTTCAATAATGCCACTAAGACGCAAATGGTTACTGGGAGTGAAAGAGAATGAGAAGACTTTTGTGTGGAGAAATGACAATAAAAGAATAGGTTTCAGGAAGATAGAAGATGGCGATAATGCCACTAAGACGCAAGTGGTTACTGGGAGTGAAAGAGAATGAGAAGACATTAGTGAGGTGAAAGGACAATAAAAGAAAGGGTTTCTGGAAGACAGAAGATGGCGATAATGCCACTCTGGGGCTAGGGGTTACTGGGAGTGAAAGAGAATGAGAAGAATTTAGTGAGGAGAAAGGACAATAAAAGAAGAGGTTTCAGGAAGACAGAAGATGGCGATAATGCCACTAAGACGCAAGGGGTTACTGGGAGTGAAAGAGAATGAGAAGACTTTAGTGAGGAGAAAGGACAATAAAAGAACAGGTTTTAGGAAGACAGAAGATGGCGATAATGCCACTATGGCGCTAGGGGTGACTGGGAGTGAAAGAGAATGAGAAGAATTTAGTGAGGAGAAAGGACAATAAAAGAACAGGTATTAGCAAGACAGAAGATGGCGATAATGCCACTATGGCGCTAGGGTTACTGGGAGGAAAAGAGAATGAGAAGAATTATAGTGAGGAGAAAGGACAATAAAGGAACAGGTTTCAGGAAGACAGAAGATGGCGATAATGCCAGTAAGACGCATGGCGTCACTGGGAGCAAAAGAGAATGAGAAGAATTTAGTGAAGAGAAAGGACAATAGAAGAACAGGCAAGAAAGGACAATAGAAAGAAGATGGCGATAATGCCACTATGGCGCTAGGGTTACTGAGAGCAAAAGAGAATGAGAAGAATTTAGTGAGGAGAAAGGAAAATAAAAGAACAGGTTACAGGAAGACAGAAGATGGCGATAATGCCACTAAGACACAAGGGGTTACTGGGAGTGAAAGAGAATGAGAAGACTTTAGTGAGGAGAAAGGACAATAAAAGAACAAGTTTCAGGAAGAAAGAAGATGGCGATAATGCCACTAAGGCGGAAGGAGTTACTGGAAGTGAAAGAAAACGAGAAGAAATTAGTGAGGAGAAAAGACAATGAAGGAACAGGTTTCAGGAAGACAGAAGATGGCGAGAATGCCACTATGGCGCTAGGGGTTACTGGGAGCAAAAGTGAATGTGAAGAATTTAGTGAGGAGAAAGGACAATGAAAGAACAGGTTTCAGGAAGACAGAAGATGGTGATAATGCCACTAAGACACAAGGGGTTACTGGGAGTGAAAGAGAATGAGAAGAATTTAGTAAGGAGAAAGGACAATAAAAGAACAGGTTTCAGGAAGACAGAAGATTGCGATAACGCCACTATGGCGCTAGGGGTTACTGGGAGCGAAAGAGAATGAGAAGACTTTAGTGAGGAGAAAGGTCAATTAAAGAACAGTTTTCAGGAAGACAGAAGATGGCGATAATGCCACTATGGCGCTAGGGGTTACTGGGAGTGAAAGAGAATGAGAAGAATTTAGTGAGGAGAAAGGACAATAAAAGATCAGGTTTCAGGAAGACAGAGGATGGCGATAATGCCACTAAGACGCAAGGGGTTACTGGGAGTGAAAGAGAATGAGAAGACTTTAGTGAGGAGAAAGGACAATAAAAGAACAGGCTTCAGGAAGACAGAGGATGGCGATAATGCCACTAAGACGCAAGGGGTTACTGGGAGTGAAAGAGAATGAGAAGACTTTAGTGAGGAGAAAGGACAATAAAAGATCAGGTTTCAGGAACACAGAGGATGGCGATAATGCCACTAAGACGCAAGGGGTTACTGGGAGTGAAAGAGAATGAGAAGAATTTAGTGAGGAGAAAGGACAATAAAAGAACAGGTTTTAGGAAGACGGAAAATCGCGATAATGCCACTATGGCGCTAGCGGTTACTGGGAAGGAAAGAGAATGAGAAGACTTTAGTGTGGAGAAAGGACAATAAAAGAACAGGTTTTTGGAAGACAGAAGATGGCGATAATGCTACTATGGCGCTAGTGGTTACTGGGAGTGAAAGAGAATGAGAAGAATTTAGTGAGGAGAAAGGACAATAAAAGAACAGGTTTCAGGAAGACAGATGGCGATAATGCCACTATGGCGCTAGGGGTTACTGGGAGTGAAAGAGAATGAGAAGACTTTACCGAGGAGAAAGGACAATAAAAGAACAAGTTTCAGGAAGACAGAAGATGGCGATAATGCCACTATGGCGCTAGGGGTTACTGGGAGTGAAAGAGAACGAGAAGACATTAGTGAGGAGAAATGACAATAAAAGAACAGGTTTCACGAAGACAGAGGATGGCGATAATGCCACTAAGACGCAAGGGTTTACTGGAAGTGAAAGAGAATGAGAAGAATTTAGTGAGGAGAAAGGACAATAAAAGAACAGGTTTCAGGAAGACAGATGGCGATAATGCCACTATGGCGCTAGGGGTTACTGGGAGTAAAAGAGAATGAGAAGAATTTAGTGAGGAGAAAGGAGAATAAAAGATCAGGTTTCAGGAAGACAGAGGATGGCGATAATGCCACTAAGACGCAAGGGTTTACTGGAAGTGAAAGAGAATGAGAAGAATTTAGTGAGGAGAAAGGACAATAAAAGAACAAGTTTCAGGAAGACTGAAGATGGCGATAATGTCACTAAGACGCAAGGGGTTACTCGAAGTGAAAGAGAATGAGAAGACTTTAGTGAGGAGAAAGGACAATAAAAGAACAGGTTTCAGGAAGACAGAAGATGGCGATAATGCCACTATGACGCTAGGGGTTACTGGGAGCAAAAGAGAATGAGAAGACTTTAGTGAGGAGAAAGGTCAATTAAAGAACAGTTTTCAGGAAGACAGAAGATGGCGATAATGCCACTATGGCGCTAGGGGTTACTGGGAGTGAAAGAGAACGAGAAGACATTAGTGAGGAGAAATGACAATAAAAGAACAGTTTCAGGAAGACAGAAGATGGCGATAATGCCACTATGGCGCTAGGGGTTACTGGGAGTGAAAGAGAATGAGAAGGATTTAGTGAGGAGAAAGGACAATAAAAAAACAGGTTTCAGGAAGACAGAAGATGGCGATAATGCCACTATGGCGCTAGGGGTTACTGGGAGTGAAAGAGAATGAGAAGAATTTAGTGAGGAGAAATGACAATAAAAGAACAGGTTTCAGGAAGACAGAAGATGGCGATAATGCCACTATGAGGCTAGGGGTTACTTGGAGTGAAATAGAATGAGAAGAATTTAGTGAGGAGAAAGGACAATAAAAGAACTGGTTTTAGGAAGACAGAAGATGGCGATAATGCCACTAAGACGCATGGGGTCACTGGGAGCAAAAGAGAATGAGAAGGATTTAGTGAGGAGAAAGGACAATAAAAGAACATGTTTTAGGAAGACAGAAGATGGCGTTGCATTATTTTATTTTTTTTAAGATTGTATTTGGCGGGAAAGCAAGCATTCAGAAGGGAATTCCACTGGCGAAAAGTGCAAAAAAAAAAAAATGAAAAATATATAAAATAAAACTTACTTCTGCATCTAGCTGGCTCAACAGTTGTCATTTTCTTAATTATCACAGAACTTCTCGTGCTATCAAGTGAACACATTCCATTAATTCAGTGATCAAAAAAATATCCCCCAAAACACTTGCAATGCATTTTCTTGCTTACGTTCAACACTTCCCAAATATGAAACCAAAAGTAAAATTAAGCTCAGAATAGATTTTGTAGTTTTGTGATAAGTAACTAAACGAAAGAATCCATTGTGTGCACAATGTCTTCACTGGAATGCCACCATTTTTATCACGACCCCATTCTCACTTTATTACATTAACATAACCCAGAATACATTTGTGAAGTCTTGAACGTAAGCAACAAAATGCATTGTGGGAGTGTTCCTTAAGTCTGAGAAATCCCTCCCCCCATTTCATATAGAAGAAGGGAGTCACTCAAGACTCAAGATTACCGAAAGCACCCTTTTACAATAAGGAAGCGACTTGGTCACATTAAACAACCTGAAACATTGAGATAGGCATCTCTGTGTTTCTCTGCCTCTCTCTTTCACACACACACACACACACACACACACACACACACACACACACACACACACACACACACACACACACACCAAATAGGGTGTGTTATTTATTCTGAAGACTACATTTAAAATAGATGAAATTTGAAGATTTTTCATTTCCATCTAGCTTTATAACTAACGAGGTTGATATGCACTTAGTAAACCTAAGACGGGCTCAAAGAATAATTTGTTTAAATTTAAGTAAAATTAAAGTCATTTCGTTATGACCCATGTAATCGACGAGTGATTCTTCAAATCGAGACATGTTAAATCGGGGTTTAACCTTAAAAGGATAGTCTGTAATGTAATCAATCCTGACCTGGTGTCTCGCATTGAGTTAATTTCTCACCAACATGACGTAACTTCTGTCTGACTTTTTTCAAAGTATTTTCATGGCAATCGTTCTGACGAGCTTTTCATCTCATTTTTAAAGGCAGGCTTCACTATTAAAAACAAACCCTATTTGGACTGTCTGTGTGCGCGCGTGTATGTTTCAGGTTGTTTAATGTGTTACAAAGGTTGCTTTCCTATTATAAACGGGTGCTCTCCGTAAATCTTGAGCCTTGAGTGAGTGCAGAGGACTTGCCCCTTCTTTATGAAAATGAGGGATTTATCGTAGGTAAGGAACACTCCTCCCTAATTAGTTCTTTAAATCGAGATTTTATTATACTATTCTATATTATTCTCTAGTGAAATGAATGTTAACAAGAAATTAATCTTATCATAATTTTACCCTTACAAGTGTTCTCTTAGATATATTAATTATTTTTTTTTTTTTTTTTTTTTTTAAGCGTATCACCCCAAGCAAGGCCGGTGGCCACTATCACGCAAGGGGTTACAGAAGGGTTGGAGGAAGAGCAGATAGGAGTGGTAAAGGAAGGGATGTGGAGAAAGAGAAGGACGGAGGGTCGATCGAGGTGGGGAGGTTACGGGAGATATAGGGCGAGAGCAGATAGGAATGAAAGATGTCAGGAAGTGGATAGATCAAGGCAATTGGAGATGACGATTGACGCTACACTTAAACCGTTGTATTTGTCAGGGAAACAGTAATAGGGAAGGGAGTTCCATAGGCGAGATGTGCGAGACATGAAGCTATTGGAGTAGAAAAGACGTCTACACCTAACAGTTTCAACGGTGAAGGGGTGGGAACGGGATGCCAGCCTCGTAGGACGCTTAAATTCACTAGGCTTAGGGACAAGCGAAAGCAACTCCTCAGAGCAATTACCGTGGAAGTACTTGTAGAAAAGGCAGAGCGATGCAACATCGCGTCTGTGAGAGAGCGACTGCAGACGAGATGACAGATCAGGGCCAATCACATAGTTAATTTGGGGATATGATAAATATGTTGGTATTTCATTAAATGCATAGTGTATATTGGTTTGTTTTTTATGTATTTTTTTTATTTTTACAGTTCTGAAGGAATACGGCATATAAGAGAAGACTCGATTTTCGGTCTTAACTGGCTCTTACGAAGGTAGAGGGTAGCATGAAGAGTCAGGTATTTACTGGAGCGGTACAGGGAGCCGATCATTTTACCTTCATCTTTAGTGAGGAAACGGATAAAGCAGGGGTCGGCAGCCATTTGCAATGTGCCGAAATTAAATTCTTGGATACAAGATAAAGCCAACGACTCATTGGATACTCTCTGAAAGTGGCCTTGTGCCAGGCAAAGTTACAAATATAACGCCTAAGCCACACCCACTATAAATTATCTTCGCACTCATCGTAAAGGAAGCGATCAGTAAGGAAAAAAATTAAATTCTTGGATACAGGATAAAGCCGACAACTCATTGGGTACTCTATGAAAGTGGCCTTGTGCCAAACTAAGGATAGAAAAAAGGGAGTGATCAGCAAAGAAAAAAAATTAAATTCTTAGATACGGGATAAAGCCGACGACTCATCGGGTACTCTCTGAAAGTGGCCTTGTACCAGAAAAAAAGATAGAAATATAACGGCAAAGCCACGCGCCACTATAAGTCATCTTCGTCATCACCATAAAGGGAGTGATCAGCAAAGAAGAAATTAACTTCTTAGATACGGAATATAGCCGACAACTCATCGGATACTCTCTGAAATTGGCCTTGTGCCAGACCAAAAATATAAATTTCAGCCCTAAGCTAGATGCCATCTTCGTCATCACCATAAAGGGAGTGATCAGCAAAGAAGAAATTAACTTCTTAGATACGGAATAAAGCCGACAACTCATCGGATACTCTCTGAAAATGGCCTTGTGCCAGACTAGAGATAGAAATATAATGCCTAAGCCACGCGCCACAATAAGTCATCTTCGCCATCATCGTAAAGGAAGCGATCAGCAAGGAAGAAATTAAATTCTTGGATACGGAATAAAGCCGACGACGACACCGGATCATTCCTATTTTTCTTGAAACTGACACAAACGCAAATGGAAGTACGGCGTGGCACAGAAGCTGACCAGTCTGAGAAAATCTGTCTGAGAAAATCTGTCTGAGAAAATCTGTCTGAGAAAATCTGTCTGAGAAAAGCAGTGATGTTTTTTTTTAAATTAAATGTGTACACAATTTCAAAATGGCAGTCTGATATGTAAAACTTGAAAGCTTTTTTTCATTCTTTATCCGTAAAACATATCAAATTACTTGTTGCATTTTAATTGAAAACTTACACCATGGAACTTACGCACTCCTGTAAATTAATTATTCCTCTTAATTAACGGCCTTAAATAACTTTCCCAGCTGAAATGAGTACATCAAAGACAGCAGAGGAAAGTATATATTATTGGTATGTGTCAAGGTTGTCAGTGGGTAAAAAAACCTATTAGTTGTTACTCTCTGGGCTGGGCTGGTTTGGTTTGTTTGCTTAACAGTGTATATCAATTCATTTTTTACAGTAAGTTTAATCCTGTACAAGGCCTAAAGGCCACTCGAGGTAGAGGGTTACTTTAAGGGGTAGTTTATATGCATAGGAGGTTAACCTTAGCCTTGAACAGGTTAAGATTGTAGTGATCACGGAAGCATCCTTTTGGGTGTCGGTTCCACAGAGCAGTGGCTCACGGGAAGTGGCTGTTAGAGTAGAATTTACTTCTCGCCGATGGAATACGGGGGGAATGTGGGTGATTTGATACTATGTAAGTGGCATGGCGGTTCTTTGCCGTGAAGGTTTCAATTGGCGGGACCAGGGAATGTAGTTCGGTGAAGGGTGGAGAATAATATTAATCAAAATCATCATGTCTGCCTTACGTTTACAAGCTACATGTTAATCTTGTTAGCTATAAAGTTAACTGGAAAAGTTTTTTCTATACTAGAAAGATTTTTAGAGCAACACTATATGTAGATATATACTTACAGGAATGGATTCTTCATTACTTTATCCAACATATCTTTATTACATAAACGTTATTTTTAGTGGATACTCGTATTTGAGTAGACGTCACGTTTATTTATTAAAAAGTAAATATTTATTTCCATCTGCCGGACTGAATATTTGAGAAATATTGATTTATGATACAGGAAATCAATTATTTTATAAAAAGTCATAACCCTGATATATATATATATATATATATATATATATATATATATATATATATATATATATATATATATATATATATATATATATATAGCCTTGGATGGTCTACCGCAGAAAGAAAATGGCAACCTATTGCGGGAAAAAGGAGTAATGGATAGCGGCTCGGATTGAGGAATCGGAGAGCCGTGTTCGAATTCCAGTCGAATCCATTACATTCACTTACATGCTAATACCCTTGGGAAAAGTATGAATCCTCTTCTTCTCTTCCCAGCTATGGGTAAATAACAGGACAGGACGGGTTCTATAGACTTGGATGGTCTACCGCAGAAAGAAATGGCAACCTACTCCGGGAAAAAGGAGTAATGGATAGCGGCTCGGATTGAGGAATCGGAGAGTCGAGTTCGAATTCCAGTCAAATCCATTACATTCACTTACGTGCTAATACCTCTTCTTCTCTTACCAGCTATGGGTAAACAGCAGGACAGGACGGGTTCTATAACCTCGGATGACAGCTACCGGAGAAAGGAAGGGCAAACTACTGTGGGAAAAAATCTGCCTCGTCAGTCTTGTATGGAAATATATATGATCGGCAAAACGTGAATGACGTATGGCACATAACTTATGACACCTACTATTCATTTTCTACTGTGGAAGGATGAAATATAATAGGATTAGGGATTAGAGTTATGAGTTAGTGTTAAAAGTTTGGATTAGGATTAGGGATTGGAGTTAGGATTAAAGGCAGTAAACAGTGGAAGGCTTAAGTTTTAAAAATCCTTAAAAACTTTTCATATAAAAAATAAAAAACTTATTAAATATTGATTGTGATATTTGTAAACTGATTTGATGTCAAAGTAAACAGGTCATCGATTTTCCTGAGTAATTTCCAGCAATAATGAGTGCATCGTAACTTACGGCTGGTCACAAATGCCTCTGTACATATGATATTAGAGTAGAATCCTATACTCAGTCTATTCACACATTTTCACTCAATGTAGCCCCATGCGTATTAGGGGCATTCCCGCCTTGCTTGCGGTGAAATGATTAACAAAATTTAATGCAAAGGCAATCGCCATCTTCTGCATTCTTGAAACCCGTACATCATTTGTCCTGTCCGCAATCCTCCCCAAACACATTCTTTTCTCCTATTCACTAGCTGTAACCACCAGCGTACTAGTGGAATTCCTGCATTACTTGGGGTGAAATGATTAACAAAACTTAAACAAAACATCAATCGCCATCGCCTATATTCTTGAAACCCTTTCATAATTTGTCCTTTCCTCAATCCTCCACAAACACCTTCATTACTCCTATTACCTCCCTGTGACACCCTGCGTAGTAGTGGCATTCCGGCCTTGGGGTGAAATGATTAACAAAATTAAAATGCAACATCAATCACCATCTTCTATCTCATTGAATCACGTTCACCTTTTGTCCTTTCCTCAATCCTCCCTATACTCAGTCTTTTCTCCATTACACTTCCTGTAACCCCTTTCGTACTAGTGGCATTCCTGCATTACTTGGGTGAAATGATTACAAAATTTAAATGCAACATCAATCGCCATCGTCAATATTCTTGAATCCCGTTCATAGTACGTCCTTTCCCCAATCCTCCCTATACTCATTCTTTTCTACAATACACTTCCTGTAACGCCTTATGTACAAGTGGCATTCATGCCTTACTTGGGGTGAAATGATTAACAAAATGTAAATGCAACATCGATCGCCATCGTCTATATTCTTGAATCCCGTTCATAATACGTCCTTTCCTCAATCCTCCCTATACTCATTCTTTACTCCATTACACTTCCTGTAACCCCTTTCGTACTAGTGGCATTCATGCATTACTTGGGTGAAATGATTACAAAATTTAAATGCAACATCAATGGCCATCGTCTATATTCTTGAATCCCGTTCATAATACGTCCTTTCCTCAATCCTCCCTATACTCATTCTTTTCTCCATTACACTTCCTGTAACCCCTTTCGTACTAGAGGCATTCATGCATTACTTGGGTGAAATGATTACAAAATTTAAATGCAACATCAATGGCCATCGTCTATATTTTTGAATCCCGTTCATAATACGTCCTTTCCTCAATCCTCCCTATACTCATTCGTTTCTCCATTACACTTCCTGTAACCCCTTTCGTACTAGTGGCATTCATGCATTACTTGGGTGAAATGATTAACAAAATTTAAATGCAACATCAATGGCCATCGTCTATATTCTTGAATCCCGTTCATAATACGTCCTTTCCTCAATCCTCTCTATACTCATTCTTTTCTCCATTACACTTCCTGTAACCCCTTTCGTACTAGTGGCATTCATGCATTACTTGGGTGAAATGATTAACAAAATTTAAATGCAACATCAATGGCCATCGTCTATATTCTTGAATCCCGTTCATAATACGTCCTTTCCTCAATCCTCTCTATACTCATTCTTTTCTCCATTACACTTCCTGTAACCCCTTTCGTACTAGTGGCATTCATGCATTACTTGGGTGAAATGATTAACAAAATTTAAATGCAACATCAATGGCCATCGTCTATATTCTTGAATCCCGTTCATAATACGTCCTTTCCTCAATCCTCCCTATACTCATTCTTTTCTCCATTACACTTCCTGTAACCCCTTTCGTACTAGTGGCATTCATGCATTACTTGGGTGAAATGATTAACAAAATTTAAATGCAACATCAATGGCCATCGTCTATATTCTTGAATCCCGTTCATAATACGTACTTTCCTCAATCCTCCCTATACTCATTCTTTTCTCCATTACACTTCCTGTAACCCCTTTCGTACTAGTGGCATTCATGCATTACTTGGGTGAAATGATTACAAAATTTAAATGCAACATCAATGGCCATCGTCTATATTCTTGAATCCCGTTCATAATACGTCCTTTCCTCAATCCTCCCTATACTCATTCTTTTCTCCATTACACTTCCTGTAACCCCTTTCGTACTAGTGGCATTCATGCATTACTTGGGTGAAATGATTAACAAAATTTAAATGCAACATCAATGGCCATCGTCTATATTCTTGAATCCCGTTCATAATACGTCCTTTCCTCAATCCTCTCTATACTCATTCTTTTCTCCATTACACTTCCTGTAACCCCTTTCGTACTAGTGGCATTCATGCATTACTTGGGTGAAATGATTAACAAAATTTAAATGCAACATCAATGGCCATCGTCTATATTCTTGAATCCCGTTCATAATACGTCCTTTCCTCAATCCTCTCTATACTCATTCTTTTCTCCATTACACTTCCTGTAACCCCTTTCGTACTAGTGGCATTCATGCATTACTTGGGTGAAATGATTAACAAAATTTAAATGCAACATCAATGGCCATCGTCTATATTCTTGAATCCCGTTCATAATACGTCCTTTCCTCAATCCTCTCTATACTCATTCTTTTCTCCATTACACTTCCTGTAACCCCTTCCGTACTAGTGGCATTCATGCATTACTTGGGTGAAATGATTAACAAAATTTAAATGCAACATCAATGGCCATCGTCTATATTCTTGAATCCCGTTCATAATACGTCCTTTCCTCAATCCTCTCTATACTCATTCTTTTCTCCATTACACTTCCTGTAACGCCTTTCGTACTAGTGGCATTCATGCATTACTTGGGTGAAATGATTAACAAAATTTAAATGCAACATCAATGGCCATCGTCTATATTCTTGAATCCCGTTCATAATACGTCCTTTCCTCAATCCTCTCTATACTCATTCTTTTCTCCATTACACTTCCTGTAACCCCTTTCGTACTAGTGGCATTCATGCATTACTTGGGTGAAATGATTAACAAAATTTAAATGCAACATCAATGGCCATCGTCTATATTCTTGAATCCCGTTCATAATACGTCCTTTCCTCAATCCTCCCTATACTCATTCTTTTCTCCATTACACTTCCTGTAACCCCTTTCGTACTAGTGGCATTCATGCATTACTTGGGTAAAATGATTACAAAATTTAAATGCAACATCAATGGCCATCGTCTATATTCTTGAATCCCGTTCATAATACGTCCTTTCCTCAATCCTCTCTATACTCATTCTTTTCTCCATTACACTTCCTGTAACCCCTTTCGTACTAGTGGCATTCATGCATTACTTGGGTGAAATGATTAACAAAATTTAAATGCAACATCAATGGCCATCGTCTATATTCTTGAATCCCGTTCATAATACGTCCTTTCCTCAATCCTCCCTATACTCATTCTTTTCTCCATTACACTTCCTGTAACCCCTTTCGTACTAGTGGCATTCATGCATTACTTGGGTGAAATGATTAACAAAATTTAAATGCAACATCAATGGCCATCGTCTATATTCTTGAATCCCGTTCATAATACGTCCTTTCCTCAATCCTCTCTATACTCATTCTTTTCTCCATTACACTTCCTGTAACCCCTTTCGTACTAGTGGCATTCATGCATTACTTGGGTGAAATGATTAACAAAATTTAAATGCAACATCAATGGCCATCGTCTATATTCTTGAATCCCGTTCATAATACGTCCTTTCCTCAATCCTCTCTATACTCATTCTTTTCTCCATTACACTTCCTGTAACCCCTTTCGTACTAGTGGCATTCATGCATTACTTGGGTGAAATGATTAACAAAATTTAAATGCAACATCAATGGCCATCGTCTATATTCTTGAATCCCGTTCATAATACGTCCTTTCCTCAATCCTCTCTATACTCATTCTTTTCTCCATTACACTTCCTGTAACCCCTTTCGTACTAGTGGCATTCATGCATTACTTGGGTGAAATGATTAACAAAATTTAAATGCAACATCAATGGCCATCGTCTATATTCTTGAATCCCGTTCATAATACGTCCTTTCCTCAATCCTCTCTATACTCATTCTTTTCTCCATTACACTTCCTGTAACCCCTTTCGTACTAGTGGCATTCATGCATTACTTGGGTGAAATGATTAACAAAATTTAAATGCAACATCAATGGCCATCGTCTATATTCTTGAATCCCGTTCATAATACGTCCTTTCCTCAATCCTCCCTATACTCATTCTTTTCTCCATTACACTTCCTGTAACCCCTTTCGTACTAGTGGCATTCATGCATTACTTGGGTGAAATGATTAACAAAATTTAAATGCAACATCAATGGCCATCGTCTATATTCTTGAATCCCGTTCATAATACGTCCTTTCCTCAATCCTCTCTATACTCATTCTTTTCTCCATTACACTTCCTGTAACCCCTTTCGTACTAGTGGCATTCATGCATTACTTGGGTGAAATGATTAACAAAATTTAAATGCAACATCAATGGCCATCGTCTATATTCTTGAATCCCGTTCATAATACGTCCTTTCCTCAATCCTCTCTATACTCATTCTTTTCTCCATTACACTTCCTGTAACCCCTTTCGTACTAGTGGCATTCATGCATTACTTGGGTAAAATGATTACAAAATTTAAATGCAACATCAATGGCCATCGTCTATATTCTTGAATCCCGTTCATAATACGTCCTTTCCTCAATCCTCCCTATACTCATTCTTTTCTCCATTACACTTCCTGTAACCCCTTTCGTACTAGTGGCATTCATGCATTACTTGGGTGAAATGATTAACAAAATTTAAATGCAACATCAATGGCCATCGTCTATATTCTTGAATCCCGTTCATAATACGTCCTTTCCTCAATCCTCCCTATACTCATTCTTTTCTCCATTACACTTCCTGTAACCCCTTTCGTACTAGTGGCATTCATGCATTACTTGGGTGAAATGATTAACAAAATTTAAATGCAACATCAATGGCCATCGTCTATATTCTTGAATCCCGTTCATAATACGTCCTTTCCTCAATCCTCTCTATACTCATTCTTTTCTCCATTACACTTCCTGTAACCCCTTTCGTACTAGTGGCATTCATGCATTACTTGGGTAAAATGATTACAAAATTTAAATGCAACATCAATGGCCATCGTCTATATTCTTGAATCCCGTTCATAATACGTCCTTTCCTCAATCCTCCCTATACTCATTCTTTTCTCCATTACACTTCCTGTAACCCCTTTCGTACTAGTGGCATTCATGCATTACTTGGGTGAAATGATTAACAAAATTTAAATGCAACATCAATGGCCATCGTCTATATTCTTGAATCCCGTTCATAATACGTCCTTTCCTCAATCCTCTCTATACTCATTCTTTTCTCCATTACACTTCCTGTAACCCCTTTCGTACTAGTGGCATTCATGCATTACTTGGGTGAAATGATTAACAAAATTTAAATGCAACATCAATGGCCATCGTCTATATTCTTGAATCCCGTTCATAATACGTCCTTTCCTCAATCCTCTCTATACTCATTCTTTTCTCCATTACACTTCCTGTAACCCCTTTCGTACTAGTGGCATTCATGCATTACTTGGGTAAAATGATTACAAAATTTAAATGCAACATCAATGGCCATCGTCTATATTCTTGAATCCCGTTCATAATACGTCCTTTCCTCAATCCTCCCTATACTCATTCTTTTCTCCATTACACTTCCTGTAACCCCTTTCGTACTAGTGGCATTCATGCATTACTTGGGTGAAATGATTAACAAAATTTAAATGCAACATCAATGGCCATCGTCTATATTCTTGAATCCCGTTCATAATACGTCCTTTCCTCAATCCTCTCTATACTCACTCTTTTCTCCATTACACTTCCTGTAACCCCTTTCGTACTAGTGGCATTCATGCATTACTTGGGTGAAATGATTAACAAAATTTAAATGCAACATCAATGGCCATCGTCTATATTCTTGAATCCCGTTCATAATACGTCCTTTCCTCAATCCTCTCTATACTCATTCTTTTCTCCATTACACTTCCTGTAACCCCTTTCGTACTAGTGGCATTCATGCATTACTTGGGTGAAATGATTAACAAAATTTAAATGCAACATCAATGGCCATCGTCTATATTCTTGAATCCCGTTCATAATACGTCCTTTCCTCAATCCTCACTATACTCATTCTTTTCTCCATTACACTTCCTGTAACCCCTTTCGTACTAGTGGCATTCATGCATTACTTGGGTGAAATGATTAACAAAATTTAAATGCAACATCAATGGCCATCGTCTATATTCTTGAATCCCGTTCATAATACGTCCTTTCCTCAATCCTCCCTATACTCATTCTTTTCTCCATTACACTTCCTGTAACCCCTTTCGTACTAGTGGCATTCATGCATTACTTGGGTGAAATGATTAACAAAATTTAAATGCAACATCAATGGCCATCGTCTATATTCTTGAATCCCGTTCATAATACGTCCTTTCCTCAATCCTCCCTATACTCATTCTTTTCTCCATTACACTTCCTGTAACCCCTTTCGTACTAGTGGCATTCATGCATTACTTGGGTAAAATGATTACAAAATTTAAATGAAACATCAATGGCCATCGTCTATATTCTTGAATCCCGTTCATAATACGTCCTTTCCTCAATCCTCCCTATACTCATTCTTTTCTCCATTACACTTCCTGTAACCCCTTTCGTACTAGTGGCATTCATGCATTACTTGGGTAAAATGATTACAAAATTTAAATGCAACATCAATGGCCATCGTCTATATTCTTGAATCCCGTTCATAATACGTCCTTTCCTCAATCCTCTCTATACTCATTCTTTTCTCCATTACACTTCCTGTAACCCCTTTCGTACTAGTGGCATTCATGCATTACTTGGGTGAAATGATTAACAAAATTTAAATGCAACATCAATGGCCATCGTCTATATTCTTGAATCCCGTTCATAATACGTCCTTTCCTCAATCCTCACTATACTCATTCTTTTCTCCATTACACTTCCTGTAACCCCTTTCGTACTAGTGGCATTCATGCATTACTTGGGTGAAATGATTAACAAAATTTAAATGCAACATCAATGGCCATCGTCTATATTCTTGAATCCCGTTCATAATACGTCCTTTCCTCAATCCTCTCTATACTCATTCTTTTCTCCATTACACTTCCTGTAACCCCTTTCGTACTAGTGGCATTCATGCATTACTTGGGTGAAATGATTAACAAAATTTAAATGCAACATCAATGGCCATCGTCTATATTCTTGAATCCCGTTCATAATACGTCCTTTCCTCAATCCTCCCTATACTCATTCTTTTCTCCATTACACTTCCTGTAACCCCTTTCGTACTAGTGGCATTCATGCATTACTTGGGTGAAATGATTAACAAAATTTAAATGCAACATCAATGGCCATCGTCTATATTCTTGAATCCCGTTCATAATACGTCCTTTCCTCAATCCTCTCTATACTCATTCTTTTCTCCATTACACTTCCTGTAACCCCTTTCGTACTAGTGGCATTCATGCATTACTTGGGTGAAATGATTAACAAAATTTAAATGCAACATCAATGGCCATCGTCTATATTCTTGAATCCCGTTCATAATACGTCCTTTCCTCAATCCTCTCTATACTCATTCTTTTCTCCATTACACTTCCTGTAACCCCTTTCGTACTAGTGGCATTCATGCATTACTTGGGTGAAATGATTAACAAAATTTAAATGCAACATCAATGGCCATCGTCTATATTCTTGAATCCCGTTCATAATACGTCCTTTCCTCAATCCTCTCTATACTCATTCTTTTCTCCATTACACTTCCTGTAACCCCTTTCGTACTAGTGGCATTCATGCATTACTTGGGTAAAATGATTACAAAATTTAAATGCAACATCAATGGCCATCGTCTATATTCTTGAATCCCGTTCATAATACGTCCTTTCCTCAATCCTCCCTATACTCATTCGTTTCTCCATTACACTTCCTGTAACCCCTTTCGTACTAGTGGCATTCATGCATTACTTGGGTGAAATGATTAACAAAATTTAAATGCAACATCAATGGCCATCGTCTATATTCTTGAATCCCGTTCATAATACGTCCTTTCCTCAATCCTCCCTATACTCATTCTTTTCTCCATTACACTTCCTGTAACCCCTTTCGTACTAGTGGCATTCATGCATTACTTGGGTGAAATGATTAACAAAATTTAAATGCAACATCAATGGCCATCGTCTATATTCTTGAATCCCGTTCATAATACGTCCTTTCCTCAATCCTCTCTATACTCATTCTTTTCTCCATTACACTTCCTGTAACCCCTTTCGTACTAGTGGCATTCATGCATTACTTGGGTGAAATGATTAACAAAATTTAAATGCAACATCAAAGGCCATCGTCTATATTCTTGAATCCCGTTCATAATACGTCCTTTCCTCAATCCTCACTATACTCATTCTTTTCTCCATTACACTTCCTGTAACCCCTTTCGTACTAGTGGCATTCATGCATTACTTGGGTGAAATGATTAACAAAATTTAAATGCAACATCAATGGCCATCGTCTATATTCTTGAATCCCGTTCATAATACGTCCTTTCCTCAATCCTCCCTATACTCATTCTTTTCTCCATTACACTTCCTGTAACCCCTTTCGTACTAGTGGCATTCATGCATTACTTGGGTGAAATGATTAACAAAATTTAAATGCAACATCAATGGCCATCGTCTATATTCTTGAATCCCGTTCATAATACGTCCTTTCCTCAATCCTCCCTATACTCATTCTTTTCTCCATTACACTTCCTGTAACCCCTTTCGTACTAGTGGCATTCATGCATTACTTGGGTAAAATGATTACAAAATTTAAATGAAACATCAATGGCCATCGTCTATATTCTTGAATCCCGTTCATAATACGTCCTTTCCCCAATCCTCCCTATACTCATTCTTTTCTCCATTACACTACCTGTAACCCCTTTCGTACTAGTGGCATTCCTGCCTTATTTGGGTGAAATGATTAACAAAATTTAAATGCAACATCAATCGCCATCGTTTATATTCTTGAATCCCGTTCATAATACGTCCTTTCCTCAATCCTCCCTATACTCATTCTTTTCTACAATACACTTCCTGTAACGCCTTATGTACAAGTGGCATTCATGCCTTACTTGGGGTGAAATGATTAACAAAATGTAAATGCAACATCAATGGCCATCGTCTATATTCTTGAATCCCGTTCATAATACGTCCTTTCCTCAATCCTCCCTATACTCATTCTTTTCTACAATACACTTCCTGTAACGCCTTATGTACAAGTGGCATTCATGCCTTACTTGGGGTGAAATGATTAACAAAATGTAAATGCAACATCAATGGCCATCGTCTATATTCTTGAATCCCGTTCATAATACGTCCTTTCCTCAATCCTCCCTATACTCATTCTTTTCTCCATTACACTTCCTGTAACCCCTTTCGTACTAGTGGCATTCATGCATTACTTGGGTGAAATGATTAACAAAATTTAAATGCAACATCAATGGCCATCGACTATATTCTTGAATCCCGTTCATAATACGTCCTTTCCTCAATCCTCTCTATACTCATTCTTTTCTCCATTACACTTCCTGTAACCCCTTTCGTACTAGTGGCATTCATGCATTACTTGGGTGAAATGATTAACAAAATTTAAATGCAACATCAATGGCCATCGACTATATTCTTGAATCCCGTTCATAATACGTCCTTTCCTCAATCCTCTCTATACTCATTCTTTTCTCCATTACACTTCCTGTAACCCCTTTCGTACTAGTGGCATTCATGCATTACTTGGGTGAAATGATTAACAAAATGTAAATGCAACATCAATGGCCATCGTCTATATTCTTGAATCCCGTTCATAATACGTCCTTTCCTCAATCCTCTCTATACTCATTCTTTTCTCCATTACACTTCCTGTAACCCCTTTCGTACTAGTGGCATTCATGCATTACTTGGGTGAAATGATTAACAAAATTTAAATGCAACATCAATGGCCATCGTCTATATTCTTGAATCCCGTTCATAATACGTCCTTTCCTCAATCCTCCCTATACTCATTCTTTTCTCCATTACACTTCCTGTAACCCCTTTCGTACTAGTGGCATTCATGCATTACTTGGGTGAAATGATTAACAAAATTTAAATGCAACATCAATGGCCATCGTCTATATTCTTGAATCCCGTTCATAATACGTCCTTTCCTCAATCCTCTCTATACTCATTCTTTTCTCCATTACACTTCCTGTAACCCCTTTCGTACTAGTGGCATTCATGCATTACTTGGGTGAAATGATTAACAAAATTTAAATGCAACATCAATGGCCATCGTCTATATTCTTGAATCCCGTTCATAATACGTCCTTTCCTCAATCCTCTCTATACTCATTCTTTTCTCCATTACACTTCCTGTAACCCCTTTCGTACTAGTGGCATTCATGCATTACTTGGGTGAAATGATTAACAAAATTTAAATGCAACATCAATGGCCATCGTCTATATTCTTGAATCCCGTTCATAATACGTCCTTTCCTCAATCCTCTCTATACTCATTCTTTTCTCCATTACACTTCCTGTAACCCCTTTCGTACTAGTGGCATTCATGCATTACTTGGGTGAAATGATTAACAAAATTTAAATGCAACATCAACGGCCATCGTCTATATTCTTGAATCCCGTTCATAATACGTCCTTTCCTCAATCCTCTCTATACTCATTCTTTTCTCCATTACACTTCCTGTAACCCCTTTCGTACTAGTGGCATTCATGCATTACTTGGGTGAAATGATTAACAAAATTTAAATGCAACATCAATGGCCATCGTCTATATTCTTGAATCCCGTTCATAATACGTCCTTTCCTCAATCCTCCCTATACTCATTCTTTTCTCCATTACACTTCCTGTAACCCCTTTCGTACTAGTGGCATTCATGCATTACTTGGGTGAAATGATTAACAAAATTTAAATGCAACATCAATGGCCATCGTCTATATTCTTGAATCCCGTTCATAATACGTCCTTTCCTCAATCCTCCCTATACTCATTCTTTTCTCCATTACACTTCCTGTAACCCCTTTCGTACTAGTGGCATTCATGCATTACTTGGGTGAAATGATTAACAAAATTTAAATGCAACATCAATGGCCATCGACTATATTCTTGAATCCCGTTCATAATACGTCCTTTCCTCAATCCTCTCTATACTCATTCTTTTCTCCATTACACTTCCTGTAACCCCTTTCGTACTAGTGGCATTCATGCATTACTTGGGTGAAATGATTAACAAAATTTAAATGCAACATCAATGGCCATCGTCTATATTCTTGAATCCCGTTCATAATACGTCCTTTCCTCAATCCTCCCTATACTCATTCTTTTCTCCATTACACTTCCTGTAACCCCTTTCGTACTAGTGGCATTCATGCATTACTTGGGTGAAATGATTAACAAAATTTAAATGCAACATCAATGGCCATCGTCTATATTCTTGAATCCCGTTCATAATACGTCCTTTCCTCAATCCTCCCTATACTCATTCTTTTCTCCATTACACTTCCTGTAACCCCTTTCGTACTAGTGGCATTCATGCATTACTTGGGTGAAATGATTAACAAAATTTAAATGCAACATCAATGGCCATCGTCTATATTCTTGAATCCCGTTCATAATACGTCCTTTCCTCAATCCTCTCTATACTCATTCTTTTCTCCATTACACTTCCTGTAACCCCTTTCGTACTAGTGGCATTCATGCATTACTTGGGTGAAATGATTAACAAAATTTAAATGCAACATCAATGGCCATCGTCTATATTCTTGAATCCCGTTCATAATACGTCCTTTCCTCAATCCTCTCTATACTCATTCTTTTCTCCATTACACTTCCTGTAACCCCTTTCGTACTAGTGGCATTCATGCATTACTTGGGTGAAATGATTAACAAAATTTAAATGCAACATCAATGGCCATCGTCTATATTCTTGAATCCCGTTCATAATACGTCCTTTCCTCAATCCTCTCTATACTCATTCTTTTCTCCATTACACTTCCTGTAACCCCTTTCGTACTAGTGGCATTCATGCATTACTTGGGTGAAATGATTAACAAAATTTAAATGCAACATCAACGGCCATCGTCTATATTCTTGAATCCCGTTCATAATACGTCCTTTCCTCAATCCTCCCTATACTCATTCTTTTCTCCATTACACTTCCTGTTACCCCTTTCGTACTAGTGGCATTCATGCATTACTTGGGTGAAATGATTAACAAAATTTAAATGCAACATCAATGGCCATCGTCTATATTCTTGAATCCCGTTCATAATACGTCCTTTCCTCAATCCTCTCTATACTCATTCTTTTCTCCATTACACTTCCTGTAACCCCTTTCGTACTAGTGGCATTCATGCATTACTTGGGTGAAATGATTAACAAAATTTAAATGCAACATCAATGGCCATCGTCTATATTCTTGAATCCCGTTCATAATACGTCCTTTCCTCAATCCTCTCTATACTCATTCTTTTCTCCATTACACTTCCTGTAACCCCTTTCGTACTAGTGGCATTCATGCATTACTTGGGTGAAATGATTAACAAAATTTAAATGCAACATCAACGGCCATCGTCTATATTCTTGAATCCCGTTCATAATACGTCCTTTCCTCAATCCTCTCTATACTCATTCTTTTCTCCATTACACTTCCTGTAACCCCTTTCGTACTAGTGGCATTCATGCATTACTTGGGTGAAATGATTAACAAAATTTAAATGCAACATCAATGGCCATCGTCTATATTCTTGAATCCCGTTCATAATACGTCCTTTCCTCAATCCTCCCTATACTCATTCTTTTCTCCATTACACTTCCTGTTACCCCTTTCGTACTAGTGGCATTCATGCATTACTTGGGTGAAATGATTAACAAAATTTAAATGCAACATCAATGGCCATCGTCTATATTCTTGAATCCCGTTCATAATACGTCCTTTCCTCAATCCTCCCTATACTCATTCTTTTCTCCATTACACTTCCTGTAACCCCTTTCGTACTAGTGGCATTCATGCATTACTTGGGTGAAATGATTAACAAAATTTAAATGCAACATCAATGGCCATCGTCTATATTCTTGAATCCCGTTCATAATACGTCCTTTCCTCAATCCTCTCTATACTCATTCTTTTCTCCATTACACTTCCTGTAACCCCTTTCGTACTAGTGGCATTCATGCATTACTTGGGTGAAATGATTAACAAAATTTAAATGCAACATCAATGGCCATCGTCTATATTCTTGAATCCCGTTCATAATACGTCCTTTCCTCAATCCTCCCTATACTCATTCTTTTCTCCATTACACTTCCTGTAACCCCTTTCGTACTAGTGGCATTCATGCATTACTTGGGTGAAATGATTAACAAAATTTAAATGCAACATCAATGGCCATCGTCTATATTCTTGAATCCCGTTCATAATACGTCCTTTCCTCAATCCTCCCTATACTCATTCTTTTCTCCATTACACTTCCTGTTACCCCTTTCGTACTAGTGGCATTCATGCATTACTTGGGTGAAATGATTAACAAAATTTAAATGCAACATCAATGGCCATCGTCTATATTCTTGAATCCCGTTCATAATACGTCCTTTCCTCAATCCTCCCTATACTCATTCTTTTCTCCATTACACTTCCTGTAACCCCTTTCGTACTAGTGGCATTCATGCATTACTTGGGTGAAATGATTAACAAAATTTAAATGCAACATCAATGGCCATCGTCTATATTCTTGAATCCCGTTCATAATACGTCCTTTCCTCAATCCTCTCTATACTCATTCTTTTCTCCATTACACTTCCTGTAACCCCTTTCGTACTAGTGGCATTCATGCATTACTTGGGTGAAATGATTAACAAAATTTAAATGCAACATCAATGGCCATCGTCTATATTCTTGAATCCCGTTCATAATACGTCCTTTCCTCAATCCTCTCTATACTCATTCTTTTCTCCATTACACTTCCTGTAACCCCTTTCGTACTAGTGGCATTCATGCATTACTTGGGTGAAATGATTAACAAAATTTAAATGCAACATCAATGGCCATCGTCTATATTCTTGAATCCCGTTCATAATACGTCCTTTCCCCAATCCTCCCTATACTCATTATTTTCTCCATTACACTTCCTGTAACCCCTTTCGTACTAGTGGCATTCATGCATTACTTGGGTGAAATGATTAACAAAATTTAAATGCAACATCCATGGCCATCGTCTATATTCTTGAATCCCGTTCATAATACGTCCTTTCCCCAATCCTCCCTATACTCATTATTTTCTCCATTACACTTCCTGTAACCCCTTTCGTACTAGTGGCATTCATGCATTACTTGGGTGAAATGATTAACAAAATTTAAATGCAACATCAATGGCCATCGTCTATATTCTTGAATCCCGTTCATAATACGTCCTTTCCTCAATCCTCTCTATACTCATTCTTTTCTCCATTACACTTCCTGTAACCCCTTTCGTACTAGTGGCATTCATGCATTACTTGGGTGAAATGATTAACAAAATTTAAATGCAACATCCATGGCCATCGTCTATATTCTTGAATCCCGTTCATAATACGTCCTTTCCCCAATCCTCCCTATACTCATTATTTTCTCCATTACACTTCCTGTAACCCCTTTCGTACTAGTGGCATTCATGCATTACTTGGGTGAAATGATTAACAAAATTTAAATGCAACATCAATGGCCATCGTCTATATTCTTGAATCCCGTTCATAATACGTCCTTTCCCCAATCCTCCCTATACTCATTATTTTCTCCATTACACTTCCTGTAACCCCTTTCGTACTAGTGGCATTCATGCATTACTTGGGTGAAATGATTAACAAAATTTAAATGCAACATCAATGGCCATCGTCTATATTCTTGAATCCCGTTCATAATACGTCCTTTCCTCAATCCTCCCTGTACTCATTCTTTTCTCCATTACAATTCCTGTAACCCCTTTCGTACTAGTGGCATTCATGCATTACTTGGGTGAAATGATTAACAAAATTTAAATGCAACATCAATGGCCATCGTCTATATTCTTGAATCCCGTTCATAAAACGTCCTTTCCTCAATCCTCCCAATACTCATTCTTTTCTGCATTACACTTCCTGTAACGCCTTTCGTACTAGTGGCATTCATGCATTACTTGGGTGAAATGATTACAAAATTTAAATGCAACATCAATGGCCATCGTCTATATTCTTGAATCCCGTTCATAATACGTCCTTTCCTCAATCTTCCCTATACTCATTCTTTTCTCCATTACAATTCCTGTAACGACTTTCGTACTAGTGGCATTCATGCATTACTTGGGTGAAATGATTACAAAATTTAAATGCAACATCAATGGCCATCGTCTATATTCTTGAATCCCGTTCATAATACGTCCTTTCCTCAATCCTCCCTATACTCATTCCTTTCTCCATTACACTTCCTGTAACCCCTTTCGTACTAGTGGCATTCATGCCTTACTTGGGGTGAAATGATTAACAAAATGTAACTGCAACATCGATCGCCATCGTCTATATTCTTGAATCCCGTTCATAATACGTCCTTTCCTCAATCCTCCCTATACTCATTCTTTTCTCCATTACACTTCCTGTAATCCCTTTCGTACTAGTGGCATTCATGCATTACTTGGGTGAAATGATTACAAAATTTAAATGCAACATCAATGGCCATCGTCTATACTTTTGAAACCCGTTCATAATACGTCCTTTCCTCAATCCTCCCTATACTCATTCGTTTCTCCATTACACTTCCTGTAACCCCTTTCGTACTAGTGGCATTCATGCATTACTTGGGTGAAATGATTAACAAAATTTAAATGCAACATCAATGGCCATCGTCTATATTCTTGAATCCCGTTCATAATACGTCCTTTCCTCAATCCTCCCTATACTCATTCTTTTCTCCATTACACTTCCTGTAACCCCTTTCGTACTAGTGGCATTCATGCATTACTTGGGTGAAATGATTAACAAAATTTAAATGCAACATCAATGGCCATCGTCTATATTCTTGAATCCCGTTCATAATACGTCCTTTCCTCAATCCTCTCTATACTCATTCTTTTCTCCATTACACTTCCTGTAACCCCTTTCGTACTAGTGGCATTCATGCATTACTTGGGTGAAATGATTAACAAAATTTAAATGCAACATCAATGGCCATCGTCTATATTCTTGAATCCCGTTCATAATACGTCCTTTCCTCAATCCTCCCTATACTCATTCTTTTCTCCATTACACTTCCTGTAACCCCTTTCGTACTAGTGGCATTCATGCATTACTTGGGTGAAATGATTAACAAAATTTAAATGCAACATCAACGGCCATCGTCTATATTCTTGAATCCCGTACATAATACGTCCTTTCCTCAATCCTCTCTATACTCATTCTTTTCTCCATTACACTTCCTGTAACCCCTTTCGTACTAGTGGCATTCATGCATTACTTGGGTGAAATGATTAACAAAATTTAAATGCAACATCAATGGCCATCGTCTATATTCTTGAATCCCGTTCATAATACGTCCTTTCCTCAATCCTCCCTATACTCATTCTTTTCTCCATTACACTTCCTGTTACCCCTTTCGTACTAGTGGCATTCATGCATTACTTGGGTGAAATGATTAACAAAATTTAAATGCAACATCAATGGCCATCGTCTATATTCTTGAATCCCGTTCATAATACGTCCTTTCCTCAATCCTCTCTATACTCATTCTTTTCTCCATTACACTTCCTGCAACCCCTTTCGTACTAGTGGCATTCATGCATTACTTGGGTGAAATGATTAACAAAATTTAAATGCAACATCAATGGCCATCGTCTATATTCTTGAATCCCGTTCATAATGCGTCCTTTCCCCAATCCTCCCTATACTCATTATTTTCTCCATTACACTTCCTGTAACCCCTTACGTACTAGTGGCATTCATGCATTACTTGGGTGAAATGATTAACAAAATTTAAATGCAACATCAATGGCCATCGTCTATATTCTTGAATCCCGTTCATAATACGTCCTTTCCCCAATCCTCCCTATACTCATTATTTTCTCCATTACACTTCCTGTAACCCCTTACGTACTAGTGGCATTCATGCATTACTTGGGTGAAATGATTAACAAAATTTAAATGCAACATCAATGGCCATCGTCTATATTCTTGAATCCCGTTCATAATACGTCCTTTCCCCAATCCTCCCTATACTCATTATTTTCTCCATTACACTTCCTGTAACCCCTTTCGTACTAGTGGCATTCATGCATTACTTGGGTGAAATGATTAACAAAATTTAAATGCAACATCCATGGCCATCGTCTATATTCTTGAATCCCGTTCATAATACGTCCTTTCCCCAATCCTCCCTATACTCATTATTTTCTCCATTACACTTCCTGTAACCCCTTTCGTACTAGTGGCATTCATGCATTACTTGGGTGAAATGATTACAAAATTTAAATGCAACATCAATGGCCATCGTCTATATTCTTGAATCCCGTTCATAATACGTCCTTTCCTCAATCCTCCCTATACTCATTCCTTTCTCCATTACACTTCCTGTAACCCCTTTCGTACTAGTGGCATTCATGCCTTACTTGGGGTGAAATGATTAACAAAATGTAACTGCAACATCGATCGCCATCGTCTATATTCTTGAATCCCGTTCATAATACGTCCTTTCCTCAATCCTCCCTATACTCATTCTTTTCTCCATTACACTTCCTGTAATCCCTTTCGTACTAGTGGCATTCATGCATTACTTGGGTGAAATGATTACAAAATTTAAATGCAACATCAATGGCCATCGTCTATACTTTTGAAACCCGTTCATAATACGTCCTTTCCTCAATCCTCCCTATACTCATTCGTTTCTCCATTACACTTCCTGTAACCCCTTTCGTACTAGTGGCATTCATGCATTACTTGGGTGAAATGATTAACAAAATTTAAATGCAACATCAATGGCCATCGTCTATATTCTTGAATCCCGTTCATAATACGTCCTTTCCTCAATCCTCCCTATACTCATTCTTTTCTCCATTACACTTCCTGTAACCCCTTTCGTACTAGTGGCATTCATGCATTACTTGGGTGAAATGATTAACAAAATTTAAATGCAACATCAATGGCCATCGTCTATATTCTTGAATCCCGTTCATAATACGTCCTTTCCTCAATCCTCTCTATACTCATTCTTTTCTCCATTACACTTCCTGTAACCCCTTTCGTACTAGTGGCATTCATGCATTACTTGGGTGAAATGATTAACAAAATTTAAATGCAACATCAATGGCCATCGTCTATATTCTTGAATCCCGTTCATAATACGTCCTTTCCTCAATCCTCCCTATACTCATTCTTTTCTCCATTACACTTCCTGTAACCCCTTTCGTACTAGTGGCATTCATGCATTACTTGGGTGAAATGATTAACAAAATTTAAATGCAACATCAACGGCCATCGTCTATATTCTTGAATCCCGTACATAATACGTCCTTTCCTCAATCCTCTCTATACTCATTCTTTTCTCCATTACACTTCCTGTAACCCCTTTCGTACTAGTGGCATTCATGCATTACTTGGGTGAAATGATTAACAAAATTTAAATGCAACATCAATGGCCATCGTCTATATTCTTGAATCCCGTTCATAATACGTCCTTTCCTCAATCCTCCCTATACTCATTCTTTTCTCCATTACACTTCCTGTTACCCCTTTCGTACTAGTGGCATTCATGCATTACTTGGGTGAAATGATTAACAAAATTTAAATGCAACATCAATGGCCATCGTCTATATTCTTGAATCCCGTTCATAATACGTCCTTTCCTCAATCCTCTCTATACTCATTCTTTTCTCCATTACACTTCCTGCAACCCCTTTCGTACTAGTGGCATTCATGCATTACTTGGGTGAAATGATTAACAAAATTTAAATGCAACATCAATGGCCATCGTCTATATTCTTGAATCCCGTTCATAATGCGTCCTTTCCCCAATCCTCCCTATACTCATTATTTTCTCCATTACACTTCCTGTAACCCCTTACGTACTAGTGGCATTCATGCATTACTTGGGTGAAATGATTAACAAAATTTAAATGCAACATCAATGGCCATCGTCTATATTCTTGAATCCCGTTCATAATACGTCCTTTCCCCAATCCTCCCTATACTCATTATTTTCTCCATTACACTTCCTGTAACCCCTTACGTACTAGTGGCATTCATGCATTACTTGGGTGAAATGATTAACAAAATTTAAATGCAACATCAATGGCCATCGTCTATATTCTTGAATCCCGTTCATAATACGTCCTTTCCCCAATCCTCCCTATACTCATTATTTTCTCCATTACACTTCCTGTAACCCCTTTCGTACTAGTGGCATTCATGCATTACTTGGGTGAAATGATTAACAAAATTTAAATGCAACATCCATGGCCATCGTCTATATTCTTGAATCCCGTTCATAATACGTCCTTTCCCCAATCCTCCCTATACTCATTATTTTCTCCATTACACTTCCTGTAACCCCTTTCGTACTAGTGGCATTCATGCATTACTTGGGTGAAATGATTAACAAAATTTAAATGCAACATCAATGGCCATCGTCTATATTCTTGAATCCCGTTCATAATACGTCCTTTCCCCAATCCTCCCTATACTCATTATTTTCTCCATTACACTTCCTGTAACCCCTTACGTACTAGTGGCATTCATGCATTACTTGGGTGAAATGATTAACAAAATTTAAATGCAACATCAATGGCCATCGTCTATATTCTTGAATCCCGTTCATAATACGTCCTTTCCCCAATCCTCCCTATACTCATTATTTTCTCCATTACACTTCCTGTAACCCCTTTCGTACTAGTGGCATTCATGCATTACTTGGGTGAAATGATTAACAAAATTTAAATGCAACATCCATGGCCATCGTCTATATTCTTGAATCCCGTTCATAATACGTCCTTTCCCCAATCCTCCCTATACTCATTATTTTCTCCATTACACTTCCTGTAACCCCTTTCGTACTAGTGGCATTCATGCATTACTTGGGTGAAATGATTAACAAAATTTAAATGCAACATCAATGGCCATCGTCTATATTCTTGAATCCCGTTCATAATACGTCCTTTCCCCAATCCTCCCTATACTCATTATTTTCTCCATTACACTTCCTGTAACCCCTTTCGTACTAGTGGCATTCATGCATTACTTGGGTGAAATGATTAACAAAATTTAAATGCAACATCAATGGCCATCGTCTATATTCTTGAATCCCGTTCATAACACGTCATTTCGTCAATCCTCCCTATACTCATTCTTTTCTCCATTACACTTCCTGTAACGCCTTTCGTACTAGTGGCATTCATGCATTACTTGGGAGAAATGATTACAAAATTTAAATGCAACATCAATGGCCGTCGTCTATATTCTTGAAACCCGTTCATAATACGTCCTTTCCTCAATCCTCCCTATACTCATTCTTTTCTCCATTACACTTCCTGTAACCCCTTTCGTACTAGTGGCATTCATGCATTACTTGGGTGAAATGATTACAAAATGTAAATGCAACATCAATGGCCATCGTCTATATTCTTGAATCCCGTTCATAATACGTCCTTTCCCCAATCCTCCCTATACTCATTATTTTCTCCATTACACTTCCTGTAACCCCTTTCGTACTAGTGGCATTCATGCATTACTTGGGTGAAATGATTAACAAAATTTAAATGCAACATCAATGGCCATCGTCTATATTCTTGAATCCCGTTCATAATACGTCCTTTCCTCAATCCTCCCTGTACTCATTCTTTTCTCCATTACAATTCCTGTAACCCCTTTCGTACTAGTGGCATTCATGCATTACTTGGGTGAAATGATTAACAAAATTTAAATGCAACATCAATGGCCATCGTCTATATTCTTGAATCCCGTTCATAAAACGTCCTTTCCTCAATCCTCCCAATACTCATTCTTTTCTGCATTACACTTCTTGTAACCCCTTTCGTACTAGTGGCATTCATGCATTACTTGGGTGAAATGATTACAAAATTTAAATGCAACATCAATGGCCATCGTCTATATTCTTGAATCCCGTTCATAATACGTCCTTTCCTCAATCCTCCCTATACTCATTCTTTTCTCCATTACACTTCTTGTAACCCCTTTCGTACTAGTGGCATTTATGCATTACTTGGGTGAAATGATTACAAAATTTAAATGCAACATCAATGGCCATCGTCTATATACTTGAATCCCGTTCATAATACGTCCTTTCCTCAATCCTCCCTATACTCATTCCTTTCTCCATTACACTTCCTTTAACCCCTTTCGTACTAGTGGCATTCATGCATTACTTGGGTGAAATGATTACAAAATTTAAATGCAACATCAATGGCCATCGACTATATTCTTGAATCCCGTTCATAATACGTCCTTTCCTCAATCCTCCCTATACTCATTCTTTTCTCCATTACACTTCCTGTAACCCCTTTCGTACTAGTGGCATTCCTGCATTACTTGGGTGAAATGATTACAAAATTTAAATGCAACATCAATGGCCATCGTCTATATTCTTGAATCCCGTTCATAATACGTCCTTTCCTCAATCCTCCCTATACTCATTCCTTTCTCCATTACACTTCCTGTAACCCCTTTCGTACTAGTGGCATTCATGCATTACTTGGGTGAAATGAGTACAAAATTTAAATGCCACATCAATGGCCATCGTCTATATTCTTGAATCCCGTTCATAATACGTCCTTTCCTCAATCCTCCCTATACTCATTCTTTTCTCCATTACACTTCCTGTAACCCCTTTCGTACTAGTGGCATTCATGCATTACTTGGGTGAAATGATTACAAAATTTAAATGCAACATCAATGGCCATCGTCTATATTCTTGAATCCCGTTCATAATACGTCCTTTCCTCAATCCTCCCTATACTCATTCCTTTCTCCATTACACTTCCTGTAACCCCTTTCGTACTAGTGTCATTCATGCATTACTTGGGTGAAATGAGTACAAAATTTAAATGCCACATCAATGGCCATCGTCTATATTCTTGAATCCCGTTCATAATACGTCCTTTCCTCAATCCTCCCTATACTCATTCTTTTCTCCATTACACTTCCTGTAACCCCTTTCGTACTAGTGGCATTCATGCATTACTTGGGTGAAATGATTACAAAATTTAAATGCAACATCAATGGCCATCGTCCATATTCTTGAATCCCGTTCATAATACGTCCTTTCCTCAATCCTCCCTATACTCATTCCTTTCTCCATTACACTTCCTGTAACCCCTTTCGTACTTGTGGCATTCATGCATTACTTGGGTGAAATGAGTACAAAATTTAAATGCCACATCAATGGCCATCGTCTATATTCTTGAATCCCGTTCATAATACGTCCTTTCCTCAATCCTCCCTATACTCATTCTTTTCTCCATTACACTTCCTGTAACCCCTTTCGTACTAGTGGCATTCATGCATTACTTGGGTGAAATGATTACAAAATTTAAATGCAACATCAATGGCCATCGTCTATATTCTTGAATCCCGTTCATAATACGTCCTTTCCTCAATCCTCCCTATACTCATTCCTTTCTCCATTACACTTCCTGTAACCCCTTTCGTACTAGTGGCATTCATGCATTACTTGGGTGAAGTGAGTACAAAATTTAAATGCCACATCAATGGCCATCGTCTATATTCTTGAATCCCGTTCATAATACGTCCTTTCCTCAATCCTCCCTATACTCATTCTTTTCTCCATTACACTTCCTGTAACCCCTTTCGTACTAGTGGCATTCATGCATTACTTGGGTGAAATGATTATAAAATTTAAATGCAACATCAATGGCCATCGTCTATATTCTTGAATCCCGTTCATAATACGTCCTTTCCTCAATCCTCCCTATACTCATTCCTTTCTCCATTACACTTCCTGTAACCCCTTTCGTACTAGTGGCATTCATGCATTACTTGGGTGAAATGAGTACAAAATTTAAATGCCACATCAATGGCCATCGTCTATATTCTTGAATCCCGTTCATAATACGTCCTTTCCTCAATCCTCCCTATACTCATTCTTTTCTCCATTACACTTCTTGTAACCCCTTTCGTACTAGTGGCATTCATGCATTACTTGGGTGAAATGATTACAAAATTTAAATGCAACATCAATGGCCATCGTCTATATACTTGAATCCCGTTCATAATACGTCCTTTCCTCAATCCTCCCTATACTCATTCCTTTCTCCATTACACTTCCTTTAACCCCTTTCGTACTAGTGGCATTCATGCATTACTTGGGTGAAATGATTACAAAATTTAAATGCAACATCAATGGCCATCGTCTATATTCTTGAATCCCGTTCATAATACGTCCTTTCCTCAATCCTCCCTATACTCATTCTTTTCTCCATTACACTTCCTGTAACCCCTTTCGTACTAGTGGCATTCCTGCATTACTTGGGTGAAATGATTACAAAATTTAAATGCAACATCAATGGCCATCGTCTATATTCTTGAATCCCGTTCATAATACGTCCTTTCCTCAATCCTCCCTATACTCATTCCTTTCTCCATTACACTTCCTGTAACCCCTTTCGTACTAGTGGCATTCATGCATTACTTGGGTGAAATGAGTACAAAATTTAAATGCCACATCAATGGCCATCGTCTATATTCTTGAATCCCGTTCATAATACGTCCTTTCCTCAATCCTCCCTATACTCATTCCTTTCTCCATTACACTTCCTGTAACCCCTTTCGTACTAGTGGCATTCATGCATTACTTGGGTGAAATGAGTACAAAATTTAAATGCCACATCAATGGCCATCGTCTATATTCTTGAATCCCGTTCATAATACGTCCTTTCCTCAATCCTCCCTATACTCATTCTTTTCTCCATTACACTTCCTGTAACCCCTTTCGTACTAGTGGCATTCATGCATTACTTGGGTGAAATGATTACAAAATTTAAATGCAACATCAATGGCCATCGTCCATATTCTTGAATCCCGTTCATAATACGTCCTTTCCTCAATCCTCCCTATACTCATTCCTTTCTCCATTACACTTCCTGTAACCCCTTTCGTACTAGTGGCATTCATGCATTACTTGGGTGAAATGAGTACAAAATTTAAATGCCACATCAATGGCCATCGTCTATATTCTTGAATCCCGTTCATAATACGTCCTTTCCTCAATCCTCCCTATACTCATTCTTTTCTCCATTATACTTCCTTTAACCCCTTTCGTACTAGTGGCATTCATGCATTACTTGGTTGAAATGATTAACAAAATTTAAATGAAACATCAATGGCCATCGTCTATATTCTTGAATCCCGTGCATAATACGTCCTTTCCTCAATCTTCCCTATACTCATTCTTTTCTCCATTACACTTCCTGTAACGACTTTCGTACTAGTGGCATTCATGCATTACTTGGGTGAAATGATTACAAAATTTAAATGCAACATCAATGGCCATCGTCTATATTCTTGAAACCCGTTCATAATACGTCCTTTCCTCAATCCTCCCTATACTCATTCTTTTCTCCATTACACTTCCTGTAACCCCTTTCGTACTAGTGGCATTCATGCATTACTTGGGTGAAATGATTACAAAATTTAAATGCCACATCAATGGCCATCGTCTATATTCTTGAATCCCGTTCATAATACGTCCTTTCCTCAATCCTCCCTGTACTCATTCTTTTCTCCATTACACTTCCTGTAACCCCTTTCGTACTAGTGGCATTCATGCATTACTTGGGTGAAATGATTACAAAATTTAAATGCAACATCAATGGCCATCGTCTATATTCTTGAATCCCGTTCATAATACGTCTTTTCCCCAATCCTCCCTATACTCATTCTTTTCACCATTACACTTCCTGTAACCCCTTTCGTACTAGTGGCATTCCTGCATTACTTGGGTGAAATGATTACAAAATTTAAATGCAACATCAATGGCCATCGTCTATATTCTTGAATCCCGTTCATAATACGTCCTTTCCTCAATCCTCCCTATACTCATTCCTTTCTCCATTACACTTCCTGTAACCCCTTTCGTACTAGTGGCATTCATGCATTACTTGGGTGAAATGAGTACAAAATTTAAATGCCACATCAATGGCCATCGTCTATATTCTTGAATCCCGTTCATAATACGTCCTTTCCTCAATCCTCCCTATACTCATTCCTTTCTCCATTACACTTCCTGTAACCCCTTTCGTACTAGTGGCATTCATGCATTACTTGGGTGAAATGAGTACAAAATTTAAATGCCACATCAATGGCCATCGTCTATATTCTTGAATCCCGTTCATAATACGTCCTTTCCTCAATCCTCCCTATACTCATTCTTTTCTCCATTACACTTCCTGTAACCCCTTTCGTACTAGTGGCATTCATGCATTACTTGGGTGAAATGATTACAAAATTTAAATGCAACATCAATGGCCATCGTCCATATTCTTGAATCCCGTTCATAATACGTCCTTTCCTCAATCCTCCCTATACTCATTCCTTTCTCCATTACACTTCCTGTAACCCCTTTCGTACTAGTGGCATTCATGCATTACTTGGGTGAAATGAGTACAAAATTTAAATGCCACATCAATGGCCATCGTCTATATTCTTGAATCCCGTTCATAATACGTCCTTTCCTCAATCCTCCCTATACTCATTCTTTTCTCCATTATACTTCCTTTAACCCCTTTCGTACTAGTGGCATTCATGCATTACTTGGTTGAAATGATTAACAAAATTTAAATGAAACATCAATGGCCATCGTCTATATTCTTGAATCCCGTGCATAATACGTCCTTTCCTCAATCTTCCCTATACTCATTCTTTTCTCCATTACACTTCCTGTAACGACTTTCGTACTAGTGGCATTCATGCATTACTTGGGTGAAATGATTACAAAATTTAAATGCAACATCAATGGCCATCGTCTATATTCTTGAATCCCGTTCATAATACGTCCTTTCCTCAATCCTCCCTATACTCATTCTTTTCTCCATTACACTTCCTGTAACCCCTTTCGTACTAGTGGCATTCATGCATTACTTGGGTGAAATGATTACAAAATTTAAATGCCACATCAATGGCCATCGTCTATATTCTTGAATCCCGTTCATAATACGTCCTTTCCTCAATCCTCCCTGTACTCATTCTTTTCTCCATTACACTTCCTGTAACCCCTTTCGTACTAGTGGCATTCATGCATTACTTGGGTGAAATGATTACAAAATTTAAATGCAACATCAATAGCCATCGTCTATATTCTTGAATCCCGTTCATAATACGTCTTTTCCCCAATCCTCCCTATACTCATTCTTTTCACCATTACACTTCCTGTAACCCCTTTCGTACTAGTGGCATTCATGCATTACTTGGGTGAAATGATTACAAAATTTAAATGCAACATCAATGGCCATCGTCTATATTTATGAATCCCGTTCATAATACGTCCTTTCCTCAATCCTCCCTATACTCATTCCTTTCTCCATTACACTTCCTGTAACCCCTTTCGTACTAGTGGCATTCATGCATTACTTGGGTGAAATGATTACAAAATTTAAATGCAACATCAATGGCCATCGTCTATATTCTTGAATCCCGTTCATAATACGTCCTTTCCTCAATCCTCCCTATACTCATTCTTTTCTCCATTACACTTCCTGTAACCCCTTTCGTACTAGTGGCATTCCTGCATTACTTGGGTGAAATGATTACAAAATTTAAATGCAACATCAATGGCCATCGTCTATATTCTTGAATCCCGTTCATAATACGTCCTTTCCTCAATCCTCCCTATACTCATTCCTTTCTCCATTACATTTCCTGTAACCCCTTTCGTACTAGTGGCATTCATGCATTACTTGGGTGAAATGAGTACAAAATTTAAATGCCACATCAATGGCCATCGTCTATATTCTTGAATCCCGTTCATAATACGTCCTTTCCTCAATCCTCCCTATACTCATTCTTTTCTCCATTACACTTCCTGTAACCCCTTTCGTACTAGTGGCATTCATGCATTACTTGGGTGAAATGAGTACAAAATTTAAATGCCACATCAATGGCCATCGTCTATATTCTTGAATCCCGTTCATAATACGTCCTTTCCTCAATCCTCCCTATACTCATTCTTTTCTCCATTACACTTCTTGTAACCCCTTTCGTACTAGTGGCATTTATGCATTACTTGGGTGAAATGATTACAAAATTTAAATGCAACATCAATGGCCATCGTCTATATACTTGAATCCCGTTCATAATACGTCCTTTCCTCAATCCTCCCTATACTCATTCCTTTCTCCATTACACTTCCTTTAACCCCTTTCGTACTAGTGGCATTCATGCATTACTTGGGTGAAATGATTACAAAATTTAAATGCAACATCAATGGCCATCGTCTATATTCTTGAATCCCGTTCATAATACGTCCTTTCCTCAATCCTCCCTATACTCATTCTTTTCTCCATTACACTTCCTGTAACCCCTTTCGTACTAGTGGCATTCATGCATTACTTGGGTGAAATGATTACAAAATTTAAATGCAACATCAATGGCCATCGTCTATATTCTTGAATCCCGTTCATAATACGTCCTTTCCTCAATCCTCCCTATACTCATTCCTTTCTCCATTACACTTCCTGTAACCCCTTTCGTACTAGTGGCATTCATGCATTACTTGGGTGAAATGAGTACAAAATTTAAATGCCACATCAATGGCCATCGTCTATATTCTTGAATCCCGTTCATAATACGTCCTTTCCTCAATCCTCCCTATACTCATTCTTTTCTCCATTACACTTCTTGTAACCCCTTTCGTACTAGTGGCATTTATGCATTACTTGGGTGAAATGATTACAAAATTTAAATGCAACATCAATGGCCATCGTCTATATACTTGAATCCCGTTCATAATACGTCCTTTCCTCAATCCTCCCTATACTCATTCCTTTCTCCATTACACTTCCTTTAACCCCTTTCGTACTAGTGGCATTCATGCATTACTTGGGTGAAATGATTACAAAATTTAAATGCAACATCAATGGCCATCGACTATATTCTTGAATCCCGTTCATAATACGTCCTTTCCTCAATCCTCCCTATACTCATTCTTTTCTCCATTACACTTCCTGTAACCCCTTTCGTACTAGTGGCATTCCTGCATTACTTGGGTGAAATGATTACAAAATTTAAATGCAACATCAATGGCCATCGTCTATATTCTTGAATCCCGTTCATAATACGTCCTTTCCTCAATCCTCCCTATACTCATTCCTTTCTCCATTACACTTCCTGTAACCCCTTTCGTACTAGTGGCATTCATGCATTACTTGGGTGAAATGAGTACAAAATTTAAATGCCACATCAATGGCCATCGTCTATATTCTTGAATCCCGTTCATAATACGTCCTTTCCTCAATCCTCCCTATACTCATTCTTTTCTCCATTACACTTCCTGTAACCCCTTTCGTACTAGTGGCATTCATGCATTACTTGGGTGAAATGATTACAAAATTTAAATGCAACATCAATGGCCATCGTCTATATTCTTGAATCCCGTTCATAATACGTCCTTTCCTCAATCCTCCCTATACTCATTCCTTTCTCCATTACACTTCCTGTAACCCCTTTCGTACTAGTGTCATTCATGCATTACTTGGGTGAAATGAGTACAAAATTTAAATGCCACATCAATGGCCATCGTCTATATTCTTGAATCCCGTTCATAATACGTCCTTTCCTCAATCCTCCCTATACTCATTCTTTTCTCCATTACACTTCCTGTAACCCCTTTCGTACTAGTGGCATTCATGCATTACTTGGGTGAAATGATTACAAAATTTAAATGCAACATCAATGGCCATCGTCCATATTCTTGAATCCCGTTCATAATACGTCCTTTCCTCAATCCTCCCTATACTCATTCCTTTCTCCATTACACTTCCTGTAACCCCTTTCGTACTAGTGGCATTCATGCATTACTTGGGTGAAATGAGTACAAAATTTAAATGCCACATCAATGGCCATCGTCTATATTCTTGAATCCCGTTCATAATACGTCCTTTCCTCAATCCTCCCTATACTCATTCTTTTCTCCATTACACTTCCTGTAACCCCTTTCGTACTAGTGGCATTCATGCATTACTTGGGTGAAATGATTACAAAATTTAAATGCAACATCAATGGCCATCGTCTATATTCTTGAATCCCGTTCATAATACGTCCTTTCCTCAATCCTCCCTATACTCATTCCTTTCTCCATTACACTTCCTGTAACCCCTTTCGTACTAGTGGCATTCATGCATTACTTGGGTGAAATGAGTACAAAATTTAAATGCCACATCAATGGCCATCGTCTATATTCTTGAATCCCGTTCATAATACGTCCTTTCCTCAATCCTCCCTATACTCATTCTTTTCTCCATTACACTTCCTGTAACCCCTTTCGTACTAGTGGCATTCATGCATTACTTGGGTGAAATGGTTACAAAATTTAAATGCAACATCAATGGCCATCGTCTATATTCTTGAATCCCGTTCATAATACGTCCTTTCCTCAATCCTCCCTATACTCATTCCTTTCTCCATTACACTTCCTGTAACCCCTTTCGTACTAGTGGCATTCATGCATTACTTGGGTGAAATGAGTACAAAATTTAAATGCCACATCAATGGCCATCGTCTATATTCTTGAATCCCGTTCATAATACGTCCTTTCCTCAATCCTCCCTATACTCATTCTTTTCTCCATTACACTTCTTGTAACCCCTTTCGTACTAGTGGCATTCATGCATTACTTGGGTGAAATGATTACAAAATTTAAATGCAACATCAATGGCCATCGTCTATATACTTGAATCCCGTTCATAATACGTCCTTTCCTCAATCCTCCCTATACTCATTCCTTTCTCCATTACACTTCCTTTAACCCCTTTCGTACTAGTGGCATTCATGCATTACTTGGGTGAAATGATTACAAAATTTAAATGCAACATCAATGGCCATCGTCTATATTCTTGAATCCCGTTCATAATACGTCCTTTCCTCAATCCTCCCTATACTCATTCTTTTCTCCATTACACTTCCTGTAACCCCTTTCGTACTAGTGGCATTCCTGCATTACTTGGGTGAAATGATTACAAAATTTAAATGCAACATCAATGGCCATCGTCTATATTCTTGAATCCCGTTCATAATACGTCCTTTCCTCAATCCTCCCTATACTCATTCCTTTCTCCATTACACTTCCTGTAACCCCTTTCGTACTAGTGGCATTCATGCATTACTTGGGTGAAATGAGTACAAAATTTAAATGCCACATCAATGGCCATCGTCTATATTCTTGAATCCCGTTCATAATACGTCCTTTCCTCAATCCTCCCTATACTCATTCTTTTCTCCATTACACTTCCTGTAACCCCTTTCGTACTAGTGGCATTCATGCATTACTTGGGTGAAATGATTACAAAATTTAAATGCAACATCAATGGCCATCGTCCATATTCTTGAATCCCGTTCATAATACGTCCTTTCCTCAATCCTCCCTATACTCATTCCTTTCTCCATTACACTTCCTGTAACCCCTTTCGTACTAGTGGCATTCATGCATTACTTGGGTGAAATGAGTACAAAATTTAAATGCCACATCAATGGCCATCGTCTATATTCTTGAATCCCGTTCATAATACGTCCTTTCCTCAATCCTCCCTATACTCATTCTTTTCTCCATTATACTTCCTTTAACCCCTTTCGTACTAGTGGCATTCATGCATTACTTGGTTGAAATGATTAACAAAATTTAAATGAAACATCAATGGCCATCGTCTATATTCTTGAATCCCGTGCATAATACGTCCTTTCCTCAATCTTCCCTATACTCATTCTTTTCTCCATTACACTTCCTGTAACGACTTTCGTACTACTGGCATTCATGCATTACTTGGGTGAAATGATTACAAAATTTAAATGCAACATCAATGGCCATCGTCTATATTCTTGAATCCCGTTCATAATACGTCCTTTCCTCAATCCTCCCTATACTCATTCTTTTCTCCATTACACTTCCTGTAACCCCTTTCGTACTAGTGGCATTCATGCATTACTTGGGTGAAATGATTACAAAATTTAAATGCAACATCAATGGCCATCGTCTATATTCTTGAATCCCGTTCATAATACGTCCTTTCCTCAATCCTCCCTATACTCATTCTTTTCTCCATTACACTTCCTGTAACCCCTTTCGTACTAGTGGCATTCATGCATTACTTGGGTGAAATGATTACAAAATTTAAATGCAACATCAATGGCCATCGTCTATATACTTGAATCCCGTTCATAATACGTCCTTTCCTCAATCCTCCCTATACTCATTCTTTTCTCCATTACACTTCCTGTAACCCGTTTTGTACTAGTGGCATTCATGCATTACTTGGTTGAAATGATTACAAAATTTAAATGCAACATCAATGGCCATCGTCTATATTCTTGAATCCCGTTCATAATCCGTCCTTTCCTCAATCCTCCCTATACTCATTCTTTTCTCCATTACACTTCCTGTAACCCCTTTCGTACTAGTGGCATTCATGCATTACTTGGGTGAAATGATTACAAAATTTAAATGCAACATCAATGGCCATCGTCTATATTCTTGAATCCCGTTCATAATACGCCCTTTCCTCAATCCTCCCTATACTCATTCTTTTCTCCATTACACTTCCTGTAACCCCTTTCGTACTAGTGGCATTCATGCATTACTTGGGTGAAATGATTACAAAATTTAAATGCCACATCAATGGCCATCGTCTATATTCTTGAATCCCGTTCATAATACGTCCTTTCCTCAATCCTCCCTATACACATTCTTTTCTCCATTACACTTCCTGTAACCCCTTTCGTACTAGTGGCATTCATGCATTACTTGGGTGAAATGATTACAAAATTTAAATGCAACATAAATGGCCATCGTCTATATTCTTTAATCCCGTTCATAATACGTCCTTTCCTCAATCCTCCCTATACTCATTCTTTTCTCCATTACACTTCCTGTAACCCCTTTCGTACTAGTGGCATTCATGCATTACTTGGGTGAAATGATTACAAAATTTAAATGCAACATCAATGGCCATCGTCTATATTCTTGAATCCCGTTCATAATACGTCCTTTCCTCAATCCTCCCTATACTCATTCTTTTCTCCATTACACTTCCTGTAACCCCTTTCGTACTAGTGGCATTCATGCATTACTTGGGTGAAATGATTACAAAATTTAAATGCAACATCAATGGCCATCGTCTATATTCTTGAATCCCGTTCATAATCCGTCCTTTCCTCAATCCTCCCTATACTCATTCTTTTCTCCATTACACTTCCTGTAACCCCTTTCGTACTAGTGGCATTCATGCATTACTTGGGTGAAATGATTACAAAATTTAAATGCCACATCAATGGCCATCGTCTATATTCTTGAATCCCGTTCATAATACGTCCTTTCCTCAATCCTCCCTATACACATTCTTTTCTCCATTACACTTCCTGTAACCCCTTTCGTACTAGTGGCATTCATGCATTACTTGGGTGAAATGATTACAAAATTTAAATGCAACATCAATGGCCATCGTCTATATTCTTGAATCCCGTTCATAATACGTCCTTTCCTCAATCCTCCCTATACTCATTCTTTTCTCCATTACACTTCCTGTAACCCCTTTCGTACTAGTGGCATTCATGCATTACTTGGGTGAAATGATTACAAAATTTAAATGCAACATAAATGGCCATCGTCTATATTCTTTAATCCCGTTCATAATACGTCCTTTCCTCAATCCTCCCTATACTCATTCTTTTCTCCATTACACTTCCTGTAACCCCTTTCGTACTAGTGGCATTCATGCATTACTTGGGTGAAATGATTACAAAATTTAAATGCAACATCAATGGCCATCGTCTATATTCTTGAATCCCGTTCATAATACGTCCTTTCCTCAATCCTCCCTATACTCATTCTTTTCTCCATTACACTTCCTGTAACCCCTTTCGTACTAGTGGCATTCATGCATTACTTGGGTGAAATGATTACAAAATTTAAATGCAACATCAATGGCCATCGTCTATATTCTTGAATCCCGTTCATAATCCGTCCTTTCCTCAATCCTCCCTATACTCATTCTTTTCTCCATTACACTTCCTGTAACCCCTTTCGTACTAGTGGCATTCATGCATTACTTGGGTGAAATGATTACAAAATTTAAATGCAACATCAATGGCCATCGTCTATATTCTTGAATCCCGTTCATAATACGCCCTTTCCTCAATCCTCCCTATACTCATTCTTTTCTCCATTACACTTCCTGTAACCCCTTTCGTACTAGTGGCATTCATGCATTACTTGGGTGAAATGATTACAAAATTTAAATGCCACATCAATGGCCATCGTCTATATTCTTGAATCCCGTTCATAATACGTCCTTTCCTCAATCCTCCCTATACTCATTCTTTTCTCCATTACACTTCCTGTAACCCGTTTCGTACTAGTTGCATTCATGCATTACTTGGGTGAAATGATTACAAAATTTAAATGCTACATCAATGGCCATCGTCTATATTCTTGAATCCCGTTCATAATACGTCCTTTCCTCAATCCTCCCTATACTCATTCTTTTCACCATTACACTTCCTGTAACCCCTTTCGTACTAGTGGCATTCATGCATTACTTGGGTGAAATGATTACAAAATTTAAATGCCACATCAATGGCCATCGTCTATATTCTTGAATCCCGTTCATAATACGTCCTTTCCTCAATCCTCCCTATACACATTCTTTTCTCCATTACACTTCCTGTAACCCCTTTCGTACTAGTGGCATTCATGCATTACTTGGGTGAAATGATTACAAAATTTAAATGCAACATCAATGGCCATCGTCTATATTCTTGAATCCCGTTCATAATACGTCCTTTCCTCAATCCTCCCTATACTCATTCTTTTCACCATTACACTTCCTGTAACCCCTTTCGTACTAGTGGCATTCATGCATTACTTGGGTGAAATGATTACAAAATTTAAATGCAACATCAATGGCCATCGTCTATATTCTTGAATCCCGTTCATAATACGTCCTTTCCTCAATCCTCCCTATACTCATTCTTTTCTCCATTACACTTCCTGTAACCCCTTTCGTACTAGTGGCATTCATGCATTAATTGGGTGAAATGATTACAAAATTTAAATGCAACATCAATGGCCATCGTCTATATTCTTGAATCCCGTTCATAATACGTCCTTTCCTCAATCCTCCCTATACTCATTCTTTTCTCCATTACACTTCCTGTAACCCGTTTCGTACTAGTGGCATTCATGCATTACTTGGGTGAAATGATTACAAAATTTAAATGCAACATCAATGGCCATCGTCTATATTCTTGAATCCCGTTCATAATACGTCCTTTCCTCAATCCTCCCTATATTCATTCTTTTCTCCATTACACTTCCTGTAACCCCTTTCGTACTAGTGGCATTCATGCATTACTTGGGTGAAATGATTACAAAATTTAAATGCAACATCAATGGCCATCGTCTATATTCTTGAATCCCGTTCATAATACGTCCTTTCCTCAATCCTCCCTATACTCATTCTTTTCTCCATTACACTTCCTGTAACCCCTTTCGTACTAGTGGCATTCATGCATTACTTGGGTGAAATGATTACAAAATTTAAATGCAACATCAATGGCCATCGTCTATATTCTTGAATCCCGTTCATAATACGTCCTTTCCTCAATCCTCCCTATACTCATTCTTTTCTCCATTACACTTCCTGTAACCCCTTTCGTACTAGTGGCATTCATGCATTACTTGGGTGAAATGATTACAAAATTTAAATGCAACATCAATGGCCATCGTCTATATTCTTGAATCCCGTTCATAATCCGTCCTTTCCTCAAGCCTCCCTATACTCATTCTTTTCTCCATTACACTTCCTGTAACCCCTTTCGTACTAGTGGCATTCATGCATTACTTGGGTGAAATGATTACAAAATTTAAATGCAACATCAATGGCCATCGTCTATATTCTTGAATCCCGTTCATAATACGCCCTTTCCTCAATCCTCCCTATACTCATTCTTTTCTCCATTACACTTCCTGTAACCCCTTTCGTACTAGTGGCATTCATGCATTACTTGGGTGAAATGATTACAAAATTTAAATGCAACATCAATGGCCATCGTCTATATTCTTGAATCCCGTTCATAATACGTCCTTTCCTCAATCCTCCCTATACTCATTCTTTTCTCCATTACACTTCCTGTAACCCCTTTCGTACTAGTGAAATTCATGCATTACTTGGGTGAAATGATTACAAAATTTAAATGCAACATCAATGGCCATCGTCTATATTCTTGAATCCCGTTCATAATACGCCCTTTCCTCAATCCTCCCTATACTCATTCTTTTCTCCATTACACTTCCTGTAACCCCTTTCGTACTAGTGGCATTCATGCATTACTTGGGTGAAATGATTACAAAATTTAAATGCCACATCAATGGCCATCGTCTATATTCTTGAATCCCGTTCATAATACGTCCTTTCCTCAATCCTCCCTATACTCATTCTTTTCTCCATTACACTTCCTGTAACCCCTTTCGTACTAGTGGCATTCATGCATTACTTGGGTGAAATGATTACAAAATTTAAATGCCACATCAATGGCCATCGTCTATATTCTTGAATCCCGTTCATAATACGTCCTTTCCTCAATCCTCCCTATACTCATTCTTTTCTCCATTACACTTCCTGTAACCCCTTTCGTACTAGTGGCATTCATGCATTACTTGGGTGAAATGATTACAAAATTTAAATGCAACATCAATGGCCATCGTCTATATTCTTGAATCCCGTTCATAATACGCCCTTTCCTCAATCCTCCCTATACTCATTCTTTTCTCCATTACACTTCCTGTAACCCCTTTCGTACTAGTGGCATTCATGCATTACTTGGGTGAAATGATTACAAAATTTAAATGCCACATCAATGGCCATCGTCTATATTCTTGAATCCCGTTCATAATACGTCCTTTCCTCAATCCTCCCTATACTCATTCTTTTCTCCATTACACTTCCTGTAACCCCTTTCGTACTAGTGGCATTCATGCATTACTTGGGTGAAATGATTACAAAATTTAAATGCAACATCAATGGCCATCGTCTATATTCTTGAATCCCGTTCATAATACGCGCTTTCCTCAATCCTCCCTATACTCATTCTTTTCTCCATTACACTTCCTGTAACCCCTTTCGTACTAGTGGCATTCATGCATTACTTGGGTGAAATGATTACAAAATTTAAATGCCACATCAATGGCCATCGTCTATATTCTTGAATCCCGTTCATAATACGTCCTTTCCTCAATCCTCCCTATACTCATTCTTTTCTCCATTACACTTCCTGTAACCCCTTTCGTACTAGTGGCATTCATGCATTACTTGGGTGAAATGATTACAAAATTTAAATGCAACATCAATGGCCATCGTCTATATTCTTGAATCCCGTTCATAATACGTCCTTTCCTCAATCCTCCCTATACTCATTCTTTTCTCCATTACACTTCCTGTAACCCCTTTCGTACTAGTGGCATTCATGCATTACTTGGGTGAAATGATTACAAAATTTAAATGCAACATCAATGGCCATCGTCTATATTCTTGAATCCCGTTCATAATACGTCCTTTCCTCAATCCTCCCTATACTCATTCTTTTCTCCATTACACTTCCTGTAACCCCTTTCGTACTAGTGGCATTCATGCATTACTTGGGTGAAATGATTACAAAATTTAAATGCCACATCAATGGCCATCGTCTATATTCTTGAATCCCGTTCATAATACGTCCTTTCCTCAATCCTCCCTATACTCATTCTTTTCTCCATTACACTTCCTGTAACCCCTTTCGTACTAGTGGCATTCATGCATTACTTGGGTGAAATGATTACAAAATTTAAATGCAACATCAATGGCCATCGTCTATATTCTTGAATCCCGTTCATAATACGCCCTTTCCTCAATCCTCCCTATACTCATTCTTTTCTCCATTACACTTCCTGTAACCCCTTTCGTACTAGTGGCATTCATGCATTACTTGGGTGAAATGATTACAAAATTTAAATGCCACATCAATGGCCATCGTCTATATTCTTGAATCCCGTTCATAATACGTCCTTTCCTCAATCCTCCCTATACTCATTCTTTTCTCCATTACACTTCCTGTAACCCCTTTCGTACTAGTGGCATTCATGCATTACTTGGGTGAAATGATTACAAAATTTAAATGCCACATCAATGGCCATCGTCTATATTCTTGAATCCCGTTCATAATACGCCCTTTCCTCAATCCTCCCTATACTCATTCTTTTCTCCATTACACTTCCTGTAACCCCTTTCGTACTAGTGGCATTCATGCATTACTTGGGTGAAATGATTACAAAATTTAAATGCCACATCAATGGCCATCGTCTATATTCTTGAATCCCGTTCATAATACGTCCTTTCCTCAATCCTCCCTATACTCATTCTTTTCTCCATTACACTTCCTGTAACCCCTTTCGTACTAGTGGCATTCATGCATTACTTGGGTGAAATGATTACAAAATTTAAATGCCACATCAATGGCCATCGTCTATATTCTTGAATCCCGTTCATAATACGTCCTTTCCTCAATCCTCCCTATACTCATTCTTTTCTCCATTACACTTCCTGTAACCCCTTTCGTACTAGTGGCATTCATGCATTACTTGGGTGAAATGATTACAAAATTGAAATGCAACATCAATGGCCATCGTCTATATTCTTGAATCCCGTTCATAATACGCCCTTTCCTCAATCCTCCCTATACTCATTCTTTTCTCCATTACACTTCCTGTAACCCCTTTCGTACTAGTGAAATTCATGCATTACTTGGGTGAAATGATTACAAAATTTAAATGCAACATCAATGGCCATCGTCTATATTCTTGAATCCCGTTCATAATACGCGCTTTCCTCAATCCTCCCTATACTCATTCTTTTCTCCATTACACTTCCTGTAACCCCTTTCGTACTAGTGGCATTCATGCATTACTTGGGTGAAATGATTACAAAATTTAAATGCCACATCAATGGCCATCGTCTGTATTCTTGAATCCCGTTCATAATACGTCCTTTCCTCAATCCTCCCTATACTCATTCTTTTCTCCATTACACTTCCTGTAACCCCTTTCGTACTAGTGGCATTCATGCATTACTTGGGTGAAATGATTACAAAATTTAAATGCCACATCAATGGCCATCGTCTATATTCTTGAATCCCGTTCATAATACGCCCTTTCCTCAATCCTCCCTATACTCATTCTTTTCTCCATTACACTTCCTGTAACCCCTTTCGTACTAGTGGCATTCATGCATTACTTGGGTGAAATGATTACAAAATTTAAATGCCACATCAATGGCCATCGTCTATATTCTTGAATCCCGTTCATAATACGTCCTTTCCTCAATCCTCCCTATACTCATTCTTTTCTCCATTACACTTCCTGTAACCCCTTTCGTACTAGTGGCATTCATGCATTACTTGGGTGAAATGATTACAAAATTTAAATGCCACATCAATGGCCATCGTCTATATTCTTGAATCCCGTTCATAATACGTCCTTTCCTCAATCCTCCCTATACTCATTCTTTTCTCCATTACACTTCCTGTAACCCCTTTCGTACTAGTGGCATTCATGCATTACTTGGGTGAAATGATTACAAAATTGAAATGCAACATCAATGGCCATCGTCTATATTCTTGAATCCCGTTCATAATACGCCCTTTCCTCAATCCTCCCTATACTCATTCTTTTCTCCATTACACTTCCTGTAACCCCTTTCGTACTAGTGAAATTCATGCATTACTTGGGTGAAATGATTACAAAATTTAAATGCAACATCAATGGCCATCGTCTATATTCTTGAATCCCGTTCATAATACGCGCTTTCCTCAATCCTCCCTATACTCATTCTTTTCTCCATTACACTTCCTGTAACCCCTTTCGTACTAGTGGCATTCATGCATTACTTGGGTGAAATGATTACAAAATTTAAATGCCACATCAATGGCCATCGTCTGTATTCTTGAATCCCGTTCATAATACGTCCTTTCCTCAATCCTCCCTATACTCATTCTTTTCTCCATTACACTTCCTGTAACCCCTTTCGTACTAGTGGCATTCATGCATTACTTGGGTGAAATGATTACAAAATTTAAATGCCACATCAATGGCCATCGTCTATATTCTTGAATCCCGTTCATAATACGTCCTTTCCTCAATCCTCCCTATACTCATTCTTTTCTCCATTACACTTCCTGTAACCCCTTTCGTACTAGTGGCATTCATGCATTACTTGGGTGAAATGATTACAAAATTTAAATGCAACATCAATGGCCATCGTCTATATTCTTGAATCCCGTTCATAATACGCCCTTTCCTCAATCCTCCCTATACTCATTCTTTTCTCCATTACACTTCCTGTAACCCCTTTCGTACTAGTGGCATTCATGCATTACTTGGGTGAAATGATTACAAAATTTAAATGCCACATCAATGGCCATCGTCTATATTCTTGAATCCCGTTCATAATACGTCCTTTCCTCAATCCTCCCTATACTCATTCTTTTCTCCATTACACTTCCTGTAACCCCTTTCGTACTAGTGGCATTCATGCATTACTTGGGTGAAATGATTACAAAATTGAAATGCAACATCAATGGCCATCGTCTATATTCTTGAATCCCGTTCATAATACGCCCTTTCCTCAATCCTCCCTATACTCATTCTTTTCTCCATTACACTTCCTGTAACCCCTTTCGTACTAGTGGCATTCATGCATTACTTGGGTGAAATGATTACAAAATTTAAATGCCACATCAATGGCCATCGTCTATATTCTTGAATCCCGTTCATAATACGTCCTTTCCTCAATCCTCCCTATACTCATTCTTTTCTCCATTACACTTCCTGTAACCCCTTTCGTACTAGTGGCATTCATGCATTACTTGGGTGAAATGATTACAAAATTTAAATGCCACATCAATGGCCATCGTCTATATTCTTGAATCCCGTTCATAATACGCCCTTTCCTCAATCCTCCCTATACTCATTCTTTTCTCCATTACACTTCCTGTAACCCCTTTCGTACTAGTGGCATTCATGCATTACTTGGGTGAAATGATTACAAAATTTAAATGCCACATCAATGGCCATCGTCTATATTCTTGAATCCCGTTCATAATACGTCCTTTCCTCAATCCTCCCTATACTCATTCTTTTCTCCATTACACTTCCTGTAACCCCTTTCGTACTAGTGGCATTCATGCATTACTTGGGTGAAATGATTACAAAATTTAAATGCCACATCAATGGCCATCGTCTATATTCTTGAATCCCGTTCATAATACGTCCTTTCCTCAATCCTCCCTATACTCATTCTTTTCTCCATTACACTTCCTGTAACCCCTTTCGTACTAGTGGCATTCATGCATTACTTGGGTGAAATGATTACAAAATTGAAATGCAACATCAATGGCCATCGTCTATATTCTTGAATCCCGTTCATAATACGCCCTTTCCTCAATCCTCCCTATACTCATTCTTTTCTCCATTACACTTCCTGTAACCCCTTTCGTACTAGTGAAATTCATGCATTACTTGGGTGAAATGATTACAAAATTTAAATGCAACATCAATGGCCATCGTCTATATTCTTGAATCCCGTTCATAATACGCGCTTTCCTCAATCCTCCCTATACTCATTCTTTTCTCCATTACACTTCCTGTAACCCCTTTCGTACTAGTGGCATTCATGCATTACTTGGGTGAAATGATTACAAAATTTAAATGCCACATCAATGGCCATCGTCTGTATTCTTGAATCCCGTTCATAATACGTCCTTTCCTCAATCCTCCCTATACTCATTCTTTTCTCCATTACACTTCCTGTAACCCCTTTCGTACTAGTGGCATTCATGCATTACTTGGGTGAAATGATTACAAAATTTAAATGCCACATCAATGGCCATCGTCTATATTCTTGAATCCCGTTCATAATACGTCCTTTCCTCAATCCTCCCTATACTCATTCTTTTCTCCATTACACTTCCTGTAACCCCTTTCGTACTAGTGGCATTCATGCATTACTTGGGTGAAATGATTACAAAATTTAAATGCAACATCAATGGCCATCGTCTATATTCTTGAATCCCGTTCATAATACGCCCTTTCCTCAATCCTCCCTATACTCATTCTTTTCTCCATTACACTTCCTGTAACCCCTTTCGTACTAGTGGCATTCATGCATTACTTGGGTGAAATGATTACAAAATTTAAATGCCACATCAATGGCCATCGTCTATATTCTTGAATCCCGTTCATAATACGTCCTTTCCTCAATCCTCCCTATACTCATTCTTTTCTCCATTACACTTCCTGTAACCCCTTTCGTACTAGTGGCATTCATGCATTACTTGGGTGAAATGATTACAAAATTTAAATGCCACATCAATGGCCATCGTCTATATTCTTGAATCCCGTTCATAATACGTCCTTTCCTCAATCCTCCCTATACTCATTCTTTTCTCCATTACACTTCCTGTAACCCCTTTCGTACTAGTGGCATTCATGCATTACTTTGGTGAAATGATTACAAAATTTAAATGCCACATCAATGGCCATCGTCTATATTCTTGAATCCCGTTCATAATACGTCCTTTCCTCAATCCTCTCTATACTCATTCTTTTCTCCATTACACTTCCTGTAACCCCTTTCGTACTAGTGGCATTCATGCATTACTTGGGTGAAATGATTACAAAATTGAAATGCAACATCAATGGCCATCGTCTATATTCTTGAATCCCGTTCATAATACGCCCTTTCCTCAATCCTCCCTATACTCATTCTTTTCTCCATTACACTTCCTGTAACCCCTTTCGTACTAGTGGCATTCATGCATTACTTGGGTGAAATGATTACAAAATTTAAATGCCACATCAATGGCCATCGTCTATATTCTTGAATCCCGTTCATAATACGTCCTTTCCTCAATCCTCCCTATACTCATTCTTTTCTCCATTACACTTCCTGTAACCCCTTTCGTACTAGTGGCATTCATGCATTACTTGGGTGAAATGATTACAAAATTTAAATGCCACATCAATGGCCATCGTCTATATTCTTGAATCCCGTTCATAATACGTCCTTTCCTCAATCCTCTCTATACTCATTCTTTTCTCCATTACACTTCCTGTAACCCCTTTCGTACTAGTGGCATTCATGCATTACTTGGGTGAAATGATTACAAAATTTAAATGCAACATCAATGGCCATCGTCTATATTCTTGAATCCCGTTCATAATACGTCCTTTCCTCAATCCTCCCTATACTCATTCTTTTCTCCATTACACTTCCTGTAACCCCTTTCGTACTAGTGGCATTCATGCATTACTTGGGTGAAATGATTACAAAATTTAAATGCAACATCAATGGCCATCGTCTATATTCTTGAATCCCGTTCATAATACGTCCTTTCCTCAATCCTCCCTATACTCATTCTTTTCTCCATTACACTTCCTGTAACCCCTTTCGTACTAGTGGCATTCATGCATTACTTGGGTGAAATGATTACAAAATTTAAATGCCACATCAATGGCCATCGTCTATATTCTTGAATCCCGTTCATAATACGTCCTTTCCTCAATCCTCCCTATACTCATTCTTTTCTCCATTACACTTCCTGTAACCCCTTTCGTACTAGTGGCATTCATGCATTACTTGGGTGAAATGATTACAAAATTTAAATGCCACATCAATGGCCATCGTCTATATTCTTGAATCCCGTTCATAATACGTCCTTTCCTCAATCCTCCCTATACTCATTCTTTTCTCCATTACACTTCCTGTAACCCCTTTCGTACTAGTGGCATTCATGCATTACTTGGGTGAAATGATTACAAAAGTTAAATGCCACATCAATGGCCATCGTCTATATTCTTGAATCCCGTTCATAATACGTCCTTTCCTCAATCCTCCCTATACTCATTCTTTTCTCCATTACACTTCCTGTAACCCCTTTCGTACTAGTGGCATTCATGCATTACTTGGGTGAAATGATTACAAAATTTAAATGCCACATCAATGGCCATCGTCTATATTCTTGAATCCCGTTCATAATACGTCCTTTCCTCAATCCTCTCTATACTCATTCTTTTCTCCATTACACTTCCTGTAACCCCTTTCGTACTAGTGGCATTCATGCATTACTTGGGTGAAATGATTACAAAATTTAAATGCCACATCAATGGCCATCGTCTATATTCTTGAATCCCGTTCATAATACGTCCTTTCCTCAATCCTCCCTATACTCATTCTTTTCTCCATTACACTTCCTGTAACCCCTTTCGTACTAGTGGCATTCATGCATTACTTGGGTGAAATGATTACAAAATTTAAATGCCACATCAATGGCCATCGTCTATATTCTTGAATCCCGTTCATAATACGTCCTTTCCTCAATCCTCCCTATACTCATTCTTTTCTCCATTACACTTCCTGTAACCCCTTTCGTACTAGTGGCATTCATGCATTACTTGGGTGAAATGATTACAAAAGTTAAATGCCACATCAATGGCCATCGTCTATATTCTTGAATCCCGTTCATAATACGTCCTTTCCTCAATCCTCCCTATACTCATTCTTTTCTCCATTACACTTCCTGTAACCCCTTTCGTACTAGTGGCATTCATGCATTACTTGGGTGAAATGATTACAAAATTTAAATGCCACATCAATGGCCATCGTCTATATTCTTGAATCCCGTTCATAATACGTCCTTTCCTCAATCCTCTCTATACTCATTCTTTTCTCCATTACACTTCCTGTAACCCCTTTCGTACTAGTGGCATTCATGCATTACTTGGGTGAAATGATTACAAAATTTAAATGCCACATCAATGGCCATCGTCTATATTCTTGAATCCCGTTCATAATACGTCCTTTCCTCAATCCTCTCTATACTCATTCTTTTCTCCATTACACTTCCTGTAACCCCTTTCGTACTAGTGGCATTCATGCATTACTTGGGTGAAATGATTACAAAATTTAAATGCCACATCAATGGCCATCGTCTATATTCTTGAATCCCGTTCATAATACGTCCTTTCCTCAATCCTCCCTATACTCTTTCTTTTCTCCATTACACTTCCTGTAACGCCTTTCGTACTAGTGGCATTCATGCATTACTTGGATGAAATGATTACAAAATTTAAATGCAACATCAATGGCCATCGTCTATATTCTTGAATCCCGGTCATAATACGTCCTTTCCTCAATCCTCCCTATACTCATTCTTTTCTCCATTACACTTCCTGTAACCCCTTTCGTACTAGTGGCATTCATGCATTACTTGGGTGAAATGATTACAAAATTTAAATGCAACATCAATGGCCATCGTCTATATTCTTGAATCCCGTTCATAATACGTCCTTTCCTCAATCCTCCCTATACTCTTTCTTTTCTCCATTACACTTCCTGTAACCCCTTTCGTACTAGTGTCATTCATGCATTACTTGGGTGAAATGATTACAAAATTTAAATGCAACATCAATGGCCATCGTCTATATTCTTGAATCCCGTTCATAATACGTCCTTTCCTCAATCCTCTCTATACTCATTCTTTTCTCCATTACACTTCCTGTAACCCCTTTCGTACTAGTGGCATTCATGCATTACTTGGGTGAAATGATTACAAAATTTAAATGCCACATCAATGGCCATCGTCTATATTCTTGAATCCCGTTCATAATACGTCCTTTCCTCAATCCTCCCTATACTCTTTCTTTTCTCCATTACACTTCCTGTAACGCCTTTCGTACTAGTGGCATTCATGCATTACTTGGATGAAATGATTACAAAATTTAAATGCAACATCAATGGCCATCGTCTATATTCTTGAATCCCGGTCATAATACGTCCTTTCCTCAATCCTCCCTATACTCATTCTTTTCTCCATTACACTTCCTGTAACCCCTTTCGTACTAGTGGCATTCATGCATTACTTGGGTGAAATGATTACAAAATTTAAATGCAACATCAATGGCCATCGTCTATATTCTTGAATCCCGTTCATAATACGTCCTTTCCTCAATCCTCCCTATACTCTTTCTTTTCTCCATTACACTTCCTGTAACGCCTTTCGTACTAGTGGCATTCATGCATTACTTGGATGAAATGATTACAAAATTTAAATGCAACATCAATGGCCATCGTCTATATTCTTGAATCCCGTTCATAATACGTCCTTTCCTCAATCCTCCCTATACTCTTTCTTTTCTCCATTACACTTCCTGTAACGCCTTTCGTACTAGTGGCATTCATGCATTACTTGGGTGAAATGATTACAAAATTTAAATGCAACATCAATGGCCATCGTCTATATTCTTGAATCCCGTTCATAATACGTCCTTTCCTCAATCCTCCCTATACTCATTCTTTTCTCCATTACACTTCCTGTAACCCCTTTCGTACTAGTGGCATTCATGCATTACTTGGGTGAAATGATTACAAAATTTAAATGCAACATCAATGGCCATCGTCTATATTCTTGAATCCCGTTCATAATACGTCCTTTCCTCAATCCTCCCTATACTCTTTCTTTTCTCCATTACACTTCCTGTAACGCCTTTCGTACTAGTGGCATTCATGCATTACTTGGATGAAATGATTACAAAATTTAAATGCAACATCAATGGCCATCGTCTATATTCTTGAATCCCGGTCATAATACGTCCTTTCCTCAATCCTCCCTATACTCATTCTTTTCTCCATTACACTTCCTGTAACCCCTTTCGTACTAGTGGCATTCATGCATTACTTGGATGAAATGATTACAAAATTTAAATGCAACATCAATGGCCATCGTCTATATTCTTGAATCCCGGTCATAATACGTCCTTTCCTCAATCCTCCCTATACTCATTCTTTTCTCCATTACACTTCCTGTAACCCCTTTCGTACTAGTGGCATTCATGCATTACTTGGATGAAATGATTACAAAATTTAAATGCAACATCAATGGCCATCGTCTATATTCTTGAATCCCGGTCATAATACGTCCTTTCCTCAATCCTCCCTATACTCATTCTTTTCTCCATTACACTTCCTGTAACCCCTTTCGTACTAGTGGCATTCATGCATTACTTGGATGAAATGATTACAAAATTTAAATGCAACATCAATGGCCATCGTCTATATTCTTGAATCCCGGTCATAATACGTCCTTTCCTCAATCCTCCCTATACTCATTCTTTTCTCCATTACACTTCCTGTAACCCCTTTCGTACTAGTGGCATTCATGCATTACTTGGATGAAATGATTACAAAATTTAAATGCAACATCAATGGCCATCGTCTATATTCTTGAATCCCGTTCATAATACGTCCTTTCCTCAATCCTCCCTATACTCTTTCTTTTCTCCATTACACTTCCTGTAACGCCTTTCGTACTAGTGGCATTCATGCATTACTTGGGTGAAATGATTACAAAATTTAAATGCAACATCAATGGCCATCGTCTATATTCTTGAATCCCGTTCATAATACGTCCTTTCCTCAATCCTCCCTATACTCATTCTTTTCTCCATTACACTTCCTGTAACCCCTTTCGTACTAGTGGCATTCATGCATTACTTGGTGAAATGATTACAAAATTTAAATGCAACATCAATGGCCATCGTCTATATTCTTGAATCCCGTTCATAATACGTCCTTTCCTCAATCCTCCCTATACTCTTTCTTTTCTCCATTACACTTCCTGTAACGCCTTTCGTACTAGTGGCATTCATGCATTACTTGGATGAAATGATTACAAAATTTAAATGCAACATCAATGGCCATCGTCTATATTCTTGAATCCCGGTCATAATACGTCCTTTCCTCAATCCTCCCTATACTCATTCTTTTCTCCATTACACTTCCTGTAACCCCTTTCGTACTAGTGGCATTCATGCATTACTTGGATGAAATGATTACAAAATTTAAATGCAACATCAATGGCCATCGTCTATATTCTTGAATCCCGGTCATAATACGTCCTTTCCTCAATCCTCCCTATACTCATTCTTTTCTCCATTACACTTCCTGTAACCCCTTTCGTACTAGTGGCATTCATGCATTACTTGGATGAAATGATTACAAAATTTAAATGCAACATCAATGGCCATCGTCTATATTCTTGAATCCCGGTCATAATACGTCCTTTCCTCAATCCTCCCTATACTCATTCTTTTCTCCATTACACTTCCTGTAACCCCTTTCGTACTAGTGGCATTCATGCATTACTTGGATGAAATGATTACAAAATTTAAATGCAACATCAATGGCCATCGTCTATATTCTTGAATCCCGGTCATAATACGTCCTTTCCTCAATCCTCCCTATACTCATTCTTTTCTCCATTACACTTCCTGTAACCCCTTTCGTACTAGTGGCATTCATGCATTACTTGGATGAAATGATTACAAAATTTAAATGCAACATCAATGGCCATCGTCTATATTCTTGAATCCCGTCATAATACGTCCTTTCCTCAATCCTCCCTATACTCATTCTTTTCTCCATTACACTTCCTGTAACCCCTTTCGTACTAGTGGCATTCATGCATTATTTGGTGAAATGATTACAAAATTTAAATGCAACATCAATGGCCATCGTCTATATTCTTGAATCCCGTTCATAATACATCCTTTCCTCAATCCTCCCTATACTCATTCTTTTCTCCATTACACTTCCTGTAACCCCTTTCGTACTAGTGGCATTCATGCATTACTTTGGTGAAATGATTACAAAATTTAAATGCAACATCAATGGCCATCGTCTATATTCTTGAATCCCGTTCATAATACATCCTTTCCTCAATCCTCCCTATACTCATTCTTTTCTCCATTACACTTCCTGTAACCCCTTTCGTACTAGTGGCATTCATGCATTACTTTGGTGAAATGATTACAAAATTTAAATGCAACATCAATGGCCATCGTCTATATTCTTGAATCCCGTTCATAATACATCCTTTCCTCAATCCTCCCTATACTCATTCTTTTCTCCATTACACTTCCTGTAACCCCTTTCGTACTAGTGGCATTCATGCATTACTTTGGTGAAATGATTACAAAATTTAAATGCAACATCAATGGCCATCGTCTATATTCTTGAATCCCGTTCATAATACATCCTTTCCTCAATCCTCCCTATACTCATTCTTTTCTCCATTACACTTCCTGTAACCCCTTTCGTACTAGTGGCATTCATGCATTACTTTGGTGAAATGATTACAAAATTTAAATGCAACATCAATGGCCATCGTCTATATTCTTGAATCCCGTTCATAATACATCCTTTCCTCAATCCTCCCTATACTCATTCTTTTCTCCATTACACTTCCTGTAACCCCTTTCGTACTAGTGGCATTCATGCATTACTTTGGTGAAATGATTACAAAATTTAAATGCAACATCAATGGCCATCGTCTATATTCTTGAATCCCGTTCATAATACATCCTTTCCTCAATCCTCCCTATACTCATTCTTTTCTCCATTACACTTCCTGTAACCCCTTTCGTACTAGTGGCATTCATGCATTACTTTGGTGAAATGATTACAAAATTTAAATGCAACATCAATGGCCATCGTCTATATTCTTGAATCCCGTTCATAATACATCCTTTCCTCAATCCTCCCTATACTCATTCTTTTCTCCATTACACTTCCTGTAACCCCTTTCGTACTAGTGGCATTCATGCATTACTTTGGTGAAATGATTACAAAATTTAAATGCAACATCAATGGCCATCGTCTATATTCTTGAATCCCGTTCATAATACATCCTTTCCTCAATCCTCCCTATACTCATTCTTTTCTCCATTACACTTCCTGTAACCCCTTTCGTACTAGTGGCATTCATGCATTACTTTGGTGAAATGATTACAAAATTTAAATGCAACATCAATGGCCATCGTCTATATTCTTGAATCCCGTTCATAATACATCCTTTCCTCAATCCTCCCTATACTCATTCTTTTCTCCATTACACTTCCTGTAACCCCTTTCGTACTAGTGGCATTCATGCATTACTTTGGTGAAATGATTACAAAATTTAAATGCAACATCAATGGCCATCGTCTATATTCTTGAATCCCGTTCATAATACATCCTTTCCTCAATCCTCCCTATACTCATTCTTTTCTCCATTACACTTCCTGTAACCCCTTTCGTACTAGTGGCATTCATGCATTACTTTGGTGAAATGATTACAAAATTTAAATGCAACATCAATGGCCATCGTCTATATTCTTGAATCCCGTTCATAATACATCCTTTCCTCAATCCTCCCTATACTCATTCTTTTCTCCATTACACTTCCTGTAACCCCTTTCGTACTAGTGGCATTCATGCATTACTTTGGTGAAATGATTACAAAATTTAAATGCAACATCAATGGCCATCGTCTATATTCTTGAATCCCGTTCATAATACATCCTTTCCTCAATCCTCCCTATACTCATTCTTTTCTCCATTACACTTCCTGTAACCCCTTTCGTACTAGTGGCATTCATGCATTACTTTGGTGAAATGATTACAAAATTTAAATGCAACATCAATGGCCATCGTCTATATTCTTGAATCCCGTTCATAATACATCCTTTCCTCAATCCTCCCTATACTCATTCTTTTCTCCATTACACTTCCTGTAACCCCTTTCGTACTAGTGGCATTCATGCATTACTTTGGTGAAATGATTACAAAATTTAAATGCAACATCAATGGCCATCGTCTATATTCTTGAATCCCGTTCATAATACATCCTTTCCTCAATCCTCCCTATACTCATTCTTTTCTCCATTACACTTCCTGTAACCCCTTTCGTACTAGTGGCATTCATGCATTACTTTGGTGAAATGATTACAAAATTTAAATGCAACATCAATGGCCATCGTCTATATTCTTGAATCCCGTTCATAATACATCCTTTCCTCAATCCTCCCTATACTCATTCTTTTCTCCATTACACTTCCTGTAACCCCTTTCGTACTAGTGGCATTCATGCATTACTTGGATGAAATGATTACAAAATTCAAATGCAACATCAATCGCCATCGTCTATATTCTTGAATCCCGTTCATAATACGTCCTTTCCTCAATCCTCTCTATACTCATTCTTTTCTCCATTACACTTCCTGTAACCCGTTTCGTACTAGTGGCATTCATGCATTACTTGGTTGAAATGATTACAAAATTTAAATGCAACATCAATGGCCATCGTCTATATTCTTGAATCCCGTTCATAATACGTCCTTTCCTCAATCCTCCCTATACTCATTCTTTTCTCCATTACACTTCCTGTAACCCGTTTCGTACTAGTGGCATTCATGCATTACTTGGGTGAAATGATTACAAAATTTATATGCAACATCAATGGCCATCGTCTATATTCTTGAATCCCGTTCATAATACGTCCTTTCCTCAATCCTCCCTATACTCATTCTTTTCTCCATTACACTTCCTGTAACCCGTTTCGTACTAGTGGCATTCATGCATTACTTTGGTGAAATGATTACAAAATTTAAATGCCACATCAATGGCCATCGTCTATATTCTTGAATCCCGTTCATAATACGCCCTTTCCTCAATCCTCCCTATACTCATTCTTTTCTCCATTACACTTCCTGTAACCCGTTTCCTACTAGTGGCATTCATGCATTAATTGGGGGAAATGCTTACAAAATTTAAATGCAACATCAATGGCCATCTTCTATATTCTTGAATCCCGTTCATAATACGTCCTTTCCTCAATCCTCCCTATACTCATTCTTTTCTCCATTACACTTCCTGTAACCCCTTTCGTACTAGTGGCCTTCATGCATTACTTGGGTGAAATGATCAACAAAATTTAAATGCAACCTCAATCGCTATCTTCTATCTTCTTGAATCCCGTTCATCTTTTTTTCCTTTCCTCAATCCTCCCTATACTCAGTCTTTTCTCTCACGTTCATTGCCTCTAACCCCTTGCGTATTAGTTTCTTTCTCGCTTTACTTGGGGTGAAATGATTATGAAAATATGAGGCGTTCTTTCTTTTAAAATCCTCCTGTTTCACCATGTTTTTTTTGTTTGTAAAAACTACTTTTTATGAAAATTAATATGCAACTCTCCAGGATTTAAATTTTTAAAGTGACAGTTCTGTTAAATAGTGTATAATATTTTTTTTTCAAAATTAAATTAATTTTAATCTTATTTTTGAAAATTAAGAAAATATGTAGAAGTTTTTCTGAAATTAAAAATCGATATCTTCAAGTTTTAAATTAAATTGTTAGGTCTCTTAAAACCTGTCAAATTGAAAATTAAAATAAAAAATATTAAATCAAATTAAAATAAACCTCGAAAGTGAATGGAATAAATAGACGGAACAAAGATTTTGTTTCTGTACAGTGAAATTTTTTAATATTTTACGCCGTATAGTGAATTCGAATAATAATTTTATTTTACAAGTGAAAAATTTAAATAACAAAAAAAGAAAAAAATATTTAAAAAAAAAAGGAAGAAAGTCCAACAATATTGGCAAGATTTTGGAAGCTTTCCGTAAAATAGAATTTGATGTCTTACGGTTTAAGTAGATTTTTTTTTGTTTTGTCTCTTCTGAACGATATGAACAATTACGACAAAAATGTTTTGTTTCGATATAAACGATATAGAATCAGACGAAGTGTTCATTTAGTAGTGAAATGTTAAAAAAAAAACGAAACAAAGAAAAGAAATGAGATATAAACAGTAAATACATTAAACTGTCATTGTTTCAGGGTAATTCTTTCCAAAAAAAAAAAATGTCTGCTCAAGTGAAGAAATCGTCTGTTTTGTTCATATTTTTAGTAGTTGGAAATTCATTCTGTTACTGTTTGTATTTATTTTATTTTCAAGAACATCTGTTCTCTGTAAGCCGTCTGTTATCGATATGTGTTTATTTAATGCTTTTGCCATCCGTATTTCGCAAAATGATTGTTTTTTTTTACTGTTCATTCCTCTTCAACAAAATCTGTTTTCTGCCATTTTTATAATCCCCATTACTGTTTGTGTTACTGATGTACAGTCTTTGCAGGTTTAGCTTTTACCACGACATATATATATATATATATATATATATATATATATATATATATATATACTAACCAACAAAACAGCACAAACACGGAAAGAATAGGTCCAAATCGTTACTTCGAGTTTCGCGTGGAATATCGTCAGACGAGAAAAAACGGTTATTGTTTGGCGATCGCTCTGCAGGGAACTCGGAGTAGCCATTCGGATTTAGACTCTTTGTTTCATTGGTTAGTATTACTGCTCTGTTTTCGTCTATAGGCATTGAGCACTTTAGGTTATTACCAGTGTCGGTGACAATCTTTTCGCTTGTTTTCTTTTTTACGCTTCCTTCCTCTTCTTTGTGCTTTCTTTTTTATTATTTGTCTTTGGTTCATTCTTCTTCTTTTTTTTGTGGTTTAAATTTTTTCCGTTTTGCAGGTTTTGTGCTGGTAGAGTTGAATTTATAAACTTTACCAATACTTTCTTTTCTCATATATATATATATATATATATATATATATATATATATATATATATATATATATACACATATATATGTATATATATATGTAAATATATATATATGTATATATATACATATATATATATATATATACGTACATATATATATATACATATAGATATGTATATATATATGTATATATATATATATATATATATATATATATATATATATGTAAATATATATGTATATATATGTATACTGAGGCAATTATAGTTTTTCCTATTTCATAAAAGAAAAATCAGTAAATAAACATTCACTTGTTGATATCTCCTGACGAGTGGACGGAGCGATAGCTGGAGTGTCCGTGTACGAAAATCTAGAGTCGGGATGCTGAAGTTAACAGCAGTCAGCCAAGTGACAAATTTTATATTTGTATCAATTTTCTCTCTCTCTTTATCACTTTATAATATATATATAATATATATATATATAATATATATATATATATATATATATATATATATATATGTATGTGTGTGTGTGTGTGTGTGTGTGTGTGTGTGTGTGTGTGTGTGTGTGTGTGTGTGTGTCCACAGTTCAGCAAGGCTTTCTTTCTCATTTTAATGAAATCAACTTCCTCATTCACTTTATATTTCTCGCTTTGCCGAACAGTGACGCACTTCGTATACGAGCGTGAAAGTGCACCGGACACACACACACACACACACATATATATATATATATATATATATATATGTGTGTGTGTGTGTGTGTGTGTGTATGTATGTGTGTGTGTGTGTGTGTGTGTGTGTGTGTAAATATATAGAAAAATAGGAAAGAACATGTTAGGCAAATAATCCGATGTTTTTTGTTTTTATTTTTAAAAAAAGCAATGCCCGATACAAAAGTAGAGCCTAAATTATAATTTAAAAAAAAAAAATTATTCCTTCGCTACATAAGAGTTCTCATGTGTAAAAAACAAGAGCCAAAAGCTCTGTTTCATCATTAAGCAAAATTTTCGGGAATCCAAATTTTGATTCCCCAAAAAAATTTCCCTTGATGATGAAACAGAGTTTTTGGCTCTTGTTTTTGAAACGTGAGAACTCTTATGTAGCGAAGGAATAATATTTTTCTAAAATAATTATAATTATTTTATATATATATATATATATATATATATATATATATATATATATATGGCCGGATTATTCTTTAGGCTAGTATAGGCTGCAGCCTCGGGCTTTTATAAAGCAACAATTTTAATTTTCTAAATTTTATATAACTTCCAAATAGTCTCATGAACTGAAATGATATCAATATGACGAACTCATATTTGTTTTGATTGCCACTTTTCAACAGTGAAATTAATGGCAACCATGGATCCTACGAAAGAAATATTACGCCTCAATAGGAATTGAGCCTGTATCCCATTTCCATCAGGGAAACCACTCTTTATAGCCGAAACGTCCTGCTACCCAGCTTGCCTGTCGGGTGGCTGAATTTTTCTTTAGGGGGCCTTCTCGATCTAGGCCAGTTGTTAATTTCACCAATTAAGGAAAATAAAAACAAAGACAGGAAATCAAACACCTGTACACATGGTAATATATATATATATATATATATATATATATATATATTGTGTATTTAGGCAGGAATCCTTCTTTCATGCAAATTTCGTTAAATATGACAGTCAAGGTGCTTTAAGTTTTTTTTTTATATAATTTCTCATATGATCATATATTTTTTTTCTTTTCCGTAGATGAATTATATAAAAACTGTCCAAAGGTTTTATTTTTCCAAGCGCTTTCGGCTATACATTTAGCCATTATCAAGAAAGAATTATATTTACTGTTAACTGGAACTGGATTGTTGTATATAAGTATTTAATATTATGTAATGTTTTATTTTCAAACTCAACATATTGTTAGCTTCCATTATTGCTATCTTTTTTTACATGTAGACGATGCTATTATATTTTCATTATCAACGAATATATTGCGAAGAGGGCCCGGTAGGTCTCCCTGAGTATTTAAATAAGACCTAAATGAGCTAAGGTCAAAAAGATGTAGAGTGAGCCTTTTTGCTAAACATGTGGTGGGAGCAATATAACATAATTGTCAACATACTTTTTGACAATTCAAATATAATAGCATCGTCTACGTGTAAAGAAAAACTAAAAATCATGGAAGCCTTATTAATAAAAACAAAATAACCACTACTCAGTAATATGAACATGGACGCAATATGTTGACAGTGTTTTGAAAAGAAAACCTTCTATAATACTAAATACATACATACAACAATCCATTTCCAGTTAAATATAATTCATCCTTGATAATGGCTAAATGTATAGCCGAAAGCGCTTGGAAAATTAAAACATTTCGGCAGTTTTTGTATAATTTATCTACGGAAAAAGAAAAAAAAGATCATATGCACCCACAGAACCCACCTGTGGTTTACACTGCAACTATGCTGAGCAGACCTTAATTACAGTTTCTGGGAAAGAACGTGTTATCTAGCGTGATCAACAATTTGAACAACATCTGCACGCTCAAGCCCTCGGCCACGATGACTTCCCTCTACCCAATTTCACTCACAAGGCTTGGGTCAATCACTTCAGTGTTTGAGGCCGTAGAGCACCAACGTCCACCTCATATCTCACAATCCGAACATATTCATTAAAAAAATGTTTTTCGCCATTTTATATCATTAACTTCACTAATCTGTTTTTGTATGAATGATTCATGTAATATAAATTGAACTGTGCCACATATTTGATTTAAAAAGAACTGATCCGACGTGCAACTTTCGGGATAATAGCTGCGACATTACTCTATTTATTGAACAATTTAGTTCATGCCACATCGACTGAAAAAACTCCTACAACAAAAAAATTCTCAAATTACCATATTAGTAAAAAAACGCACTCTCTAAAATTTTCAAAAAAGAAAAAAAAAATGGATTCAAACTTAGCTTTGCGACTGCAGGCTCCAAAATTTCTCATCCGTTAATAATACATTTCTAAAAAGAAATATTTCGATTCGCATTTAAGCTTTCGTGTCCCGCTACGACCTGGATTTACTAAGAAAATAAATTAATTTCCATGCCTGAGGATGGCTGTATGTACAGCTGAAAGTACTAGCAGATTAAAAAAAGACCTTATGCAACTTGTAGTTATTAAAAACAAGGATCATAACATTCATCGAGAGGTTCGTGGGTTAATGTAACTTTAATATATTTGTTGGCGAGGATGTTTTTCACCATTTATATCATTATCTTTACTAATCTACTTTTTGTATGAATGATTCATGTAATATAAATTGAACTGCACCACATAATTGATATATATATATATATATATATATATATATATATATATATTTTCAACTTTCATTGAAAACGGCAGACAAGGAAGATTTAATCTTTTTTTCAAATTCCTTGTTGGCCGTTTTCAACGAAAGATGCATATATATATATATATATATATATATATATATATATATATATATATATACTTCAAACGTTATTTTTATTAGGTACTTGAATGTGAGTAGTCGCTCTGTTTATTTATTAAACAACATATTTCATTTCCTCTGCTGGTCTGAATATCCGAGAAATCTTATTAATAAATAACATTTATAGTAATAATGCATAATGAAATCTTAATATATCTCACTCTAAAAGTTATCTTTAGTGTATACTCATATTTGAGTAGACGCTCTGTTTATTTATTTATTGAACAGCGCATTTTTTTTTTTTCCGTATACCAGGCTGAGTTAGATGGTTTGATAAATCGGTAATAGGATTTCTAGAACCATCTGGCAGGATTCGAACCTACGTCCCTTTGGACAGAAGGAGCTGCCATTAAATCTGGTGCCAACTGAGCTACAGCGTACCAACCCATCAACTTTTCTCGTCATAGATCTCCTGAAATTTTCCATATCTCCATATTTTCGAATACAAACGTAAACAAAGCGTAAGTTCTAAAGAAAGCAATGGGTTTTTATTAATCAGACAGTTTGTCATCGCTTTAAGCGTTACTTTTAGTGGATACTAGTATTTGAGTAGACGTTCCGTTTACTTATTAAACAATAGCTGGATACGAAACTGCGTCCCTGTGGACAGAGGGAGCTACCGTTAGAACCGGTACGCTCTACCAGAGAGTTTAAGTTTTTCTTTGATAAGATTTCTCAGACATTCATGCCGGTTAGATAAATAAATAAATGGAGCGTCTAGAAGGTAGCGACGGAGAGTAAGAAGAAAGGACTAAGCATAAACTACAAGAAGACAGAATGCATGGGCATCAGTAGGAGGATGAGCCCGAAATGCGATCTGAAGGCCGGGAACACTAGAATCAAGCAGACGCGGTAGCTTAAATATCTGGGAAACGTCTTGACAGAGGACGGTAAGTGCGACACTGGGATCCGTAGACGTATTGGGATGGCCAAGGACGCATTTCAAAAGCTGGGCAGAGTATTGCGAGACAGGAGGATTTCTTTGGTAACAAAGAAAAGAATACTGAGCATTTACGTGACATCTGTCCTTCTTTACGGCAGCGAATGTTGGATGATGTTGGATGAAGAAGAGACTTGAGGCGACAGAGATGTAGCTCTACAGAAGGATACTAAGAATATCATGGAACGAGCGTGTGAGCAACGATGAGGTCTTGGAGAGGATGCAAACAAGGAGGAGGATGCAAACAAGGAGGAGTTTACTTAATATCGGGAAGAGGCAGCTGAAGTTTCTGGGACACATAATGAGGAAGGAGGGTCTGCAGAATCTGATACTCACAGGTCGAATAGAGGGAAAGAGAGACAAGGGAAAACAACGGCGGACTTAAGCAAGTAGATGACAGAAAGCAGAGGAAAGAATCGTACTGAGAGCTGCAAAGGATAGAGGGTTAGGGTTGGAGAGCCATGATCGCCTACGCCCTGAAAGGACATGGCACATAAGAAGAAAGACACAAATGTCCACTAATGTAATGTCCATGGACATCTTCTATTGCTTTGATCCTGATTCCCGCCCTTCTCTATATCCTTCCCTCAAACACCCCTCTTTACTCTGGCCTTGGTCTGACTCTCTGTAACATTTGCGTGCTAGTGGCACTACCGCCTTCCTTGGGGTGAAATGCATTAAAAAAGTTAAAATTCGTATAAAAATCTGTCGGATCAATAAAAATCCATTATTTTCTTTAGAAATATATATATTATGAAATGGAGAAAGTCCGACAATTATTTTAAGACATTTTTATGTTTATACATACTTTTTTATAGATACAAATATTTAAGTAAATGCTCTGATTATAATAAACAGTATTAACAACATTTACCGGCCTGAATGTCCGAGAAATTTTCATAGAAAATATGCATCCTCCGACATAGGATACAGTATAGGATACAGGTTTGATCCCTATCGGAGGACGTATATTTCCCCTTAGAATCCATCTTGCAAATTCATAAATCTACTAAAAATGAATAGGAAGCTATACTTGCGAAGTGTTCATCATTTTCATCGAACAAAAGGTTTTCTTTGTTATTGTCTTTTAATTAAAAAAATCAAAATTAATTTGAAAATGGTTACACTTTTATGTAGACGGAACAGGCGTTAATATTATAAATTAGTTATCGATTATATAGGACGAGCCAGGTAATTGAGAACAAATGATGATATAAAGAAAAACAAAGATATTCAACAGAATATAATCAACCTATTTTGTTAATATATACTATTTGAAATATATATATATATATATATATATATATATATATATATATATGTGTGTGAGTGTCAGTGTATATATATATATATATATATATATATATATGTATATATATATATATATATATATATATATAAAAGTGAACATTGATGTCAACACTCAAAGGTGACAGGCTGTTTCATGCTAAACGCAATCATCAGGCGGCCCGACGATTGCGTCTAGCATGAAACATAATATAAACCCATAGAAACAAGTCCAGGGTAGTGATATCTGGTGGACGAGGTGCCCAGGTAATCTGAGTCCTGACGATTGCGTCTAGCATGAAACAGCCTGTCTCCTCTGAGTGTTGACTTCAATGTTCACTTTTATATTTATATTTCAATACACGCTATCTTTGATATTGAGTACTTTATCCCATAAATATATCATACCTTAAAACTGTATTTCTGCATATATATATATATATATATATATATATATATATATATATATATATATATATATATATATATATATACAGCTAGTAATCCGTTGGTATAATCCAAGCAAGTCCTATTAACACAATGTATTAACACAATATTAAATATTAAAAGTGACTCACCTAGAGTGCTCAGTGTTTATTTTCATTAAACAGAGCAAAATATTTCATATAATTGGAATTAAGATACCTTTAGTAAATGACCATTTTCACTTGCGAATTTTAAATTTAAAATCCACAGGATTTTTCAATTTATTAAAATTTGCAGGTTAAAGTGATCATTGCGTAATGTTATCTTAATTCCAGTTGCATGAAATATATATATATATATATATATATATATATATATATATATATATATATATAGTGACACTTTCTCTCATGACTTCTTTCTCTCTTTTTCTCTTTATGACTTTTTTCTCCTTTCCCCACCCTCTATATCAATATATAACTTCCGTTAAGTTAACGGATTTAATGTGTCAATGTCTGGACTTATTCAAACAATTTAAATTTGAGAGAATAGAAATGTTACATCTAACTCAATCATGTCTCCCCCCCCTCACTTCCTCACTTCGTTAATTTACATATGCTTAGTACTGCCCGTCAAAAATGTGTAAATTTCTTTTCATTTTTCGTTTCAACCTTTGGAAGTAAAGTCTGATGATCTGCGGTCCTTTAAAAGGGCTGTGGTGAAATAATTTATTACATGGAACCTTAAAGTGGTCTGTTTTTATTTAAATTATTAGCTCTGATTTACATTGAGCTCTCTGGATTTTATCCTCCTTGGGTCTACCCATACGGATTACCTAGTTTTTCGTAAACTAAATATATATATATATATATATATATATATATATATATATATATATATATATATATATATATATATATATAGGGTGTCCATAAAGTCTCTTCGCAATTAAAAAAAAAGACAAATATGTGGCAATTGTTAAAAAATGAAGAGTAGATATTGAAGATTTTTAACTTAATTTAATCCCCCCCATATGGGCGCCATTAGTTGCACGAAGTATATCAAGACGGTAATCGATTTCTTGCCATGTTCGCTGTAGCATAGCCTCAACATGGTGGCTATGGTATCAGTGATCTTTTGCTTTAGATCAGTGATGTCTCGTAATCTTTGTTTGATACATGATATCTTTAATATGACCCCATAGAAAGAAGTCCAGGTGAGTGATATCTCTTGAACGAAATGGCTAGGGAATTGGGCCATCTCTTCGCCTCCACCGGCCTGGAAATGTTAGGGGTTCGTTTAAAACTACTACTTTCATCAGCAGGATGTCTGAAATACACAATCCAGGCGAGTCCTATTAACACAACATAGAAATTGAAATATGTTAAAACTGACTCACAAAATAGAGCTCCATGTTTATATTCATTAAATAGAGCAAAATATTTCATATAATTGGGATTAACATACCTTTAGCAAATGACCTCTTTGACTTGTGAATTTTAAATTTAAAATTCGCAGGTGAAAATGGTCATTAACTAATGGTATCTTAATTCCAATTGCACGATATATATATATATATATATATATATATATATATATATATATATATGTATATATATATATATATATATATATATATGTAACTACACTCGTCTCGGAAAACCTTCGGTTTATTGATTCGCCAATGATCAAATCAATATCGAAGGAAAAAAAAGGTTTTTAAAAAAAAGAGCTATGACCATGAACGTCCGTGGAAAATAATCGTACAACATACAGGTCCAAAGCCCAAAGAAAAAAAAACCGATACGAGTAATCAACTAACTAAAAAAGTGCTCAATACAAAGTAGTCAAACCTAGAGAGCCAGACAAACCTACCAAGGTTTCAGCTAAACGGATCGTCAGGGAAATGCTTAGGTGAAACCTTGGTAGGTTTGTCTGGCTCTCTAGGTTTGACTATATATATATATATATATATATATATATATATATGACAAATTGGAAAAAGTTTTCGTGTGCCGCGTTTTATCCCTTACGACTACGTCCGACTAGGTTTGTTTACGGTAATGTGACTACGAAAGACATTGGGAATTTTAAATTAGGAATTTTTTTTTGGGTGGGGGTGAGGCGGTTGCTAGATGATATACCGAAAAACACATTAAAAAGTATTTTTTCAAAAATATTTTCAAAATTTAAACTTGTCAGTGTTCCTCGTATGGGCATGCGTAGTCAGGTCAACGTAAACAAAGCTACTTCGGTGAAGACCCAGGGATAAATGTAAATAAATATATATATATATATATATATATATATATATATATATATATATATATATATATATATATATATATTTATATATATGGTTTGGTCTATTTTGTTTTACGACATATCAACCTCAATGAGTTATTTAATGCCGACAACATTTTTTATTGCTGGTAATATTTTGTTTTGTCTAAAATCTGTTTCTGGTAATATATTTCCTTCAGAATTGTATTGCTGATAATATTTTTTTTCAAAAAGGTATTGCTGGTAACAGTTAACTATTTGCCCATAGCTGGGACCCTAACAGGTGCTACCACCCCGGGTCAGGATGGACCTGGGAACACCAGCAATTAAGAGGTGGTTCCACGCTCCTCAAAACCTCGTGATCAGAGGCCTTGCTGCCGGACGTAGTTTAACGTCTTACGCAGGAGGCGGATGTAGTTTAATGTCTTACCGTGGACGGTATATATATATATATATATATATATATATATATATATATATATATATATATATATTTATATATATATGCTCAATGCGTATCCAAATGTAAACAAATGACGTCACACATTTCATATATATATATATATATATATATATATATATATATATATATATATATATGTACCCAAGTATAGGATTGATGTATACAGAATAAATTCTAATAAGCAACAAATACTATTCTTAAAAGAGTGCTCCATACAGAGTAGAGCAAATATAATCATTCATTCGAAAATTATAACATAGAAATGTCATAAAATCACTACAAAAATAGCCATTTTGTTTCAACACTTCTGCTATCTTCTCAAGTGATGGAATTGGATGTAGAATGAAGGGTTTAAATACTTTATTCCACATTCAGCACCATCACTAAAATAAACTTTTTATAACATTTATTTTATGTTATAATTTTCGAATAAATGATTATATATATATATATATATATATATATATATATATATATATATATATATATATATATCGGTATGTGTGTATGTGTGTAAATCACGACAGAAATCTTGTTTGTGTGTATATAGATTTTTCTGCAACTTTCATTCTTTTTTTTTAAATATCAGTTACTTTAAAAAATATGTCAGTATATAATTAATTTCTCTTTAAAAGAATGAGACCAATTACCTAACAACGGCGTAACAAGGGAGATAATTCTAACTATACTTCTTCACTCTTTGATGCAAGTCCGAACAGGACATGCACATATGCATACATACCCCGAACAATGATAGACATTATATTTGACGGTCATTTCCGTCATGTCATTGGGTGAACAAAAAAAAGAAAGAAAGAAAACAGTCTTTTCTTTGATGGTTCACTGTCACTATATATATATATATATATATATATATATATATATATATATATATATATATATATATATATATGGATATATATGTATATATATTTACGTAGCATTAGCGTGAACACGCATATGTCGATTGAGATTTCCCGACTGTGAAAAACGGAGAAGACACAGTTTGCACTGATAGGGTTTTTCTCCGCTGTGAATTCTAACGTGTTTCGTGAGCGTTGAGCTGTCTGAGAATGCCTTTTTGCACATTCGACATCGGTAGGGGCGCTCTCCCGAGTGTGTGCGCATGTGCGTCGTCACTGAAGAACTCTGGGAAAATCGTCGGTCGCAGATCGGGCAACGGAATGGCTTCTCACCCGAGTGGGTCCGGATGTGGGCTGTTAAGTTGGCCGCCTGCGAAAAGGACTTACTGCAGGTACTGCATCGGTACGGCTTCTCACCGCTATGAGTACGCATGTGCGTCTTCAAGGTCGATGGGCGGGCGTACGTCTTGCCGCAGATTCGACACAAATTCACCCGTGCTGTGTCCGTGCCCAGACCGTTCGGGTTCGAACCGCTACCCACACTTCCGTTTATCCCACCACCGGAGCCAGCACCCGCACTACCACCGGCTACATTCGGCGAGCCCGGGGTCTGACGACCGCCAGTCATAAGTTTGCTTCGTTTAAAATGGCTCATACCGCAAAATCTCGAGGCTTGTTTAAAAGAATCTGAAGACTTGTAAATTAAGTTCCTGCCGTCAGCCATTGCTCGAAGGTCAGTGGACAAAGAATAAGATGCTGTGTAAGGATGAGACTGGCCAGCATACGCTCCATACTGGGGTTGCAGATGATTCGCATGGCCACTGTATTGTCCGAGGGGATTCTGTGGTTGACCTGTCCATTGTTGCACGGTATTATACTGATTGGGAGCGAGGGTTGGCGGCACCCCAACGTTCATGCTCATAGAAACATTGACACTCATAGATGGAAACATGTTAGTCTGGGGTTGTGCTGTTGAATTTTGATTCTGTGGGTCAGGATAGGCCGGTGAGTACTGGGCGGTGGTTGCCCCTGCGTAACCAGGCGGTAGGACGTGCTGTGTTTGGTGAGGATGGTGGTGGTGATGGTTGACGGTGTAGTTGATTGGGGGAGATGACTGGGCGTTCATCTGTCCGGGTGCGACACCTTGTTGGTTGATGTGTTGAATAGGCGGCGACAGGGGGGCTAACTGTCCGTTCAGTTGGGGCCGAACAACGGCGTGCTTTAGGGATAACAGGGCGTCGGCTATATCGTGTGATGATTTCTCCTTGAAGACGGAAAAATCTCTACAAAAAAAAAAAGAAAAAGAATTATAATTTGAAATAAATACATTACTATAGCATACGTCAAAACCATATCATACCACACACGCATATATATATATATATATATATATATATATATATATATATATATATATATATATATATATATATATATATAAATTAGAAAAAAAGGAGTCCACGTGTGCTTCATATAGTTTATAAAACAGAGTAGTAAGTTGGTAAATAAAACAAAATCAAACAAAAAGATACCGATGTAATCAATACGAAAAACATTTAGTAATATTAACCCCGTGACAAAATTTTTTTTGTCAGTATTGATGGAGATTTCCTTCCTAATCTTTTGTTTGAAGTAGTGTGGAATGTCAACATCTTGCTTATGTCATCATTTTCTCTTTGAGTTACATGTGCTATCCATTTTAGTTTTTGCTGCTCTTGGAAGTCCTCAATTGATGTGGTTTCTGTTATTTGGTACAGTTCTTTGTGCACCCTAATTGCCAGTCTGCAATGTTCAAAGACGGATGTCCTTTGCCAAGACCCTCAAGTTTCACTCACCAAAAAGCCTCCCAAGAGGATGCTTCCCAGATCACTACAATCTTAATTTGTGAACATCATCATAAAATCTTTTTAAAAATTCTTGGAAAAAAGCTGGAACTTTCTTCTTACCAATGGAAGTAGAGATAAAGTAGCAAGAGATGTCTGTGTGAAAGTGGTTGTAAAGTGGAAAACAATTCATCACCCACAAGTCCGCGGAGACGCTTTTGGATTCTACGGAGACCGGAAAATGAATATTGGGCAGCTACTGCCCAGCTATGGCAGCAGTACTCCATTAATCGGTCTGATCTGGCTTTTGTAACGGTAGACGATTGTAGGAGGAGTCAGGTACTTACTGAAGCGGTATAGGGAATTTATTATTTTTCCAGAATCGTTAGCGGGTCTGGATTGAATTTTAGTCCTAGTAGCTTTATCGCATTTCTGGGGAGAAATGATTTAAAAATAAGCCTTATCACGTAGAACTCTGATATCAAACACGACTTCTTCTTTTCAGTAATCTTCATCATGAACAAGACCCGGGAGCCACTCGAGGCAGAGGATTACAGAGTAAGAGGCAAAGTTTTTGCGGAGATGTGGGAAATATAACGATTAATCCTAGACTTGAACAGGTTAAGATTGTAGAGTCGGTTCCACAGAGCAGTGGTTTGCGGGAAGAATCTGCTCGGATGGATCTTATATCTCACCAATTATTTTTCTCCTGATGATGGCCATGTTGGCCGAAACTAGTCGAGGAATCTAAATGAAATAATTATAAAAACGAAGGAATATTAATGTACAACCCAGTGTGTCTGAAGATTTTAATTTTTTAATTTTTGATTTTTATTGTTCAACATATATATATATATATATATATATATATATATATATATATATATATATATATATATATATATATATATCAAGGATAAAGCCCTTGGATCACTTCACTATGTCCAAGTAACGGGGAAAATTATGATTACTATGATTACTAGAAAAAAACTCATTGAAAAATTCAACAAATTTTCCTTGTCCGTTATATTCAATAAAATGAAGATTTTAATTTTTTTAATTTTTTATTGTTCAACATATATATATATATATATATATATATATATATATATATATATATATATATATATATATATATATATATATATCAAGGATAAATTTCCATCTTAACACCAAGAAACTGATTAGGAAAGTGGGAAAGTATCAGCATAAGAACAAGTAATCACAATATGTATATATGTATATCTTATTCAATGAAACATGTTTGAATGGAGATATGCTGCATATATATATATATATATATATATATATATATATATATATATATATATATATATATACATATATATATAGTGTTGTTCGATAAAAGTGACACACCTGATTTTTTTTTATTAAATGTTCTCTTCTCCGATGAAACGAAATGTGAGCTAAATTCAAAGGATAAGCCATCTAAAATCCGAAGAAGAAGCTTTGAAAGCTCTTTGAATTTAGCAGTAAGTACTGTCAAGCATCCGTTCAGTATAATGTTCTGGGGATGCTTTTCTTTTCATGGAACTGGTTTCTTAAAACCTATTGAAAAGACCCTCAGGAGCGAGCAGTACAAGAGAATTTTAGTGTCTTGTCTGCTCCCTTCTGCTGAAAGGGTGCAAATCGACCTCACCAAGCTCATTTTTATGCAGGATAATGCTCCCGGTCACAAATCAAAATTGATGAAGGAATACTTTGATGAGAAGCAGGTGAGTGTTATGACATGGCCGCCCCAATCTCCTGACCTCAACCCCATAGAAAACTTATGGAGCATTATAAAGTACAGGCTCTCGAGAAAGCAGTTGAGCAACAAAGAGGATTTGATTGTGAATTTCATATCCGAATGGAATTCAATGCTTGGAGATGAGATTTGCCAGAACCTCATCAAGTCAATGCCAAAAAGGGATGAAAAGGTTATTCAAAATAAAGGAGGACCCATAGATTATTAAATATTTTGAACTATATTACCTATTATAAATAAATTATACCTCTATTATTCTTTATTTAAAGCTGTTCGGTTATGTTTCTATTGATTACTAGTTGCAGGAAATAAGCGAGTCACTTTTTTTGCACAGAGTTTTTCCCTAAATCTTATTTTTATCCAAAATTATAATTATCAATAGAATACCTTAGGGTGAGTAAACTTTTTTACTAGGTGGTCGGGAAGGGGGTCTTTATATTAGTAAGATTAAAAATTAGTTTGACCATCAAAAACAATAGGCGAAAAAAAATTTAAGTAAAAATAATCAGGTGAGTCACTTTTATCGAACAGTACTGTATATCTCATCAATGGAATACGAAGGGAATGAGGGTGGTTCGCTACAATGGGCGTGGCTTTAACGGTGAAGGATAGAATTGGTGGAACTAAGGAATGTAGTTCGTCTGAGCACTTTCCATGGAAATAACGATAGAGGTTTGCAAGGTACATTTTATTTTTTCAATTAGTTGTAAATTACCATACATTTTTGGCAGTGGTTCCCTGCTGCCTTCTCCATAATTTAGAATTCAGAGTTTCCCATCTTTTACACCAGTTGTTCCCTCCAAGTCTAGAGAGACCAGTCTACCCTACTATTTAATACATAGAAGAATGGGGATTTGTGAAGAAATGAATTCAACAGACTAGCTCAACGTTTGAGTTTGAATTGTAAATTCCCCCTTCTGCAGCAATATCTCCTACGCTACACTACAAAGAGAGGCAGTCGATCAATTATCATAATCCTATGTTGTTTTTTTACAATGATGCTCACTCTGTATAAGGCTCGGGAGTCACTCAGGGTAGAGGGTTATTACAGATTAAGATTTCCACTCTCTAAATTGATTGTACGCTGTTTTTTTTTACAGACATTAAACTTTGGCTTTGATTTTTGCTGAAAGTGTAAAAAACAGTTTTTTTCGATTTTTTACATTCAAGGTTGTAATTTTTTCCAGCCAATTTGGACTCAAAACCAGCACTGAAGAATTATCTATCAAACAAAAATAAATTCATCAAAATCGGATAAAAACTGTGGAAACGCATAAACAACATCCGATCAAACACACACACACACACGCACGCACGCACACACACACACACACACACACACACACACACACACACACACACACACACACACACACACACACACATTTTGAGAATTATAGATAATATTATTTTAATAATTTAAATTATTTATTATTAAAGTTTTTATGAAAGATATATATCCAAGAACAGTAAATAGTAAAACGTTGGTGAGAGTTATAATGGACAGGAAGTAGTGGAAGCTATTGTTGCCAACAATTTGGACTCAAAACCGGCACTGAAGAATTATCTATCAAACAAAAAAAATTTCATCGAAATCGGATGAAAACTGTGGAAACGAATAAACAACATCTGATCAAACACACATACATACATACACATTTTGAGAATTATAGATATAAGATTACCATGAAAGTATTTATAGAAAAGGCACAGAGAAGCAACGTTACAGCGGCGGGAAAGTGGCGGAAGCCGAGATGCCAAGTCAGGGCCATTAACATTGCAGATTCTTCTTAGTATGTTATCAAGAATCTCTAAATACATAGTAAATTGTCTTGGTTATTCAAATAAAGAGGGAAAAGGGTGTCTATCGTTAGCTGATTAAATAAATTTAGAAACGATTTCATTGCAAGGATGTTGATACTTACTTGTATGTGGGCGTACAGGGTGAAAATGAAAGCATGTTGGGCATAGAGTCCAAATCAAGTGCCGAGACTGAGTAGGAATTTATGTTAAGGTCCAGCGTCCCTCGGCCCATATCTGAATTTGGACCACCAGGTTTCCCCACTGGACTTGTGCGCCAAAAGTCAGTATAATTCTGTTGATTGGGTAGATAGGATGTCTCCATCATGACGCTACTGTAAATGAGAAAACAAAATTCAATGACTCTCAAATAAGAACCAAATCAAATAAATTCTGTAAAATAACGTTTAAAGTTAGTGTGTATATATATATATATATATATATATATATATATATATGTAAAGAAAGAACAGTAAGATATAAAATCCGGTGTTCTTATAGATATTTTTATTTTTACACAATAGTGCTCAAGGTCAATTTACAGAGCATTAATAAAAAAAACATATTTTAAATCAATTAATATATATATATATATATATATATATATATATATATATATATATATATATATATATATATATATATATATATATATATATATATATATATATATACACGACTCTCCCGTCGAATTCAAGCAGATCAGTTCCCAGGAAACTGACAGCCCGACAACAGCACATGATATTTGATTATGAAATAGACAAAGCCCGACAATTATTTTAAAACATTTTTATGTTTAACATTCTTTTTATAGATACAAATATTTAAGTAAATGCTCTGTTTATAATAAACAGTATTAACAACATTTACCCGCCTGAGTGTCCGAGAAATTTTTAATAGAAAATATTCGTTCGCCAACAAGAATCGAACCTGTATCCGATTGAGCCACAGAGGATCGTTCGTTTAGCAAGTCCGATTTTACGGTTCTATATAGGATACAGGTTCGATTTCTGTCGGAGGACGAATATTTTCTATGAAAATTTCTCGGACATTCAAGCTGGTAAATGTTATTAAAGTAAACAGAGCATTTACTTAAATATTTGTATGTATAAAAATAAAAATATAAAATATGTTTATAGCTATAACATAATATACAAACTTACAAAAAACAAGTAGGAGAAGGTTCCCGAAATCATAGTAGTACTAGACTTACGCTTTTTGAAATTCCGTGTTGGGGGGTGACATTTTTAAAAACATAAACTGAATTAAAGACTTCCTCGTTATTTTTGAAAAGTTCATCGAATCATGATATAGAAAATTAATTATTTTACAAAATGTAAGTCATAACTTATATATCTATATCTATCTCTCTCTCTCTCTCTCTCTCTCTCTCTCTCTCTCTATATATATATATATATATATATATATATATATATATATATATATATATATATATGTATGTATGTACCGCTTATATATATATATATATATATATATATACATATATATATATGTGTGTGTGTGTGTGTACCGCTTATATATATATATATATATATATATATATATATGTATATGAAGAAATATAGTCTTAAAGTGTGCTATATTTATGGGATAAAGTGCTCAATATCAGAGATAGAGCGTGTGTAAATATAAAAGTGGACATGGAAGTCAGCACTTAGAGGCGACAGTCTGTTTCATGCTAGTGCAATGCAGTGTATATATATATATATACATATTAATTTAAAATTAAAAGAGGAATAAAAAGGAGTTTAAAAATAAATTATATATATAATATATACACACTTACACACACATACACACACATATAATATATATATATATATATATGCATACATACATATATATATATGTATGTATACATATATATATATATTCACCTTTTATGAAGAAATATACTCTTAAAGTGTGCTATATTTACGGAATAAAGTGCTCAATATCAGACATACAGCGTGTGTAAATATAAAAGTGAACATTAAATTCAACATGTTAATACTCGTCTGGAAACCCCGGTTAGTCTTTAAGTTCCCCAATATTTCTCGGAGGCGTCTGATAAACAACTGATTTCAAA
>OZ038509.1:87010651-87040651 GCA_964036315.1 Acanthosepion esculentum
AACATTCTTACACTATTTACGTTATTCAGACTATTGTCCCCGTCTTTGTCGCCATATTTATTACAACGTTTTCGGCCGTTGTACGCTCCGGCCTGCTTCAGGTGGTTGGAATGTCGAACTGAACCCTTTATTTCGCTCACTGGGGTAGACTGTTCTAGATCCACGTGCCATCTTTTAATGGATGTCAGTTATCAGTTATCTCCTGTTAATTCCCCTCTCCAAGTTCTCCACTGCCTTAACCGGGTATTGAGCTCACACTCTTTGGGTCCTGTCACTGGATCTAATTAACGCCTTTATCCACTGTGCCATGAGTTCAATACCCGGTTAAGGCAGTGGAGAACTTGGAGAAGGGAATTAACAGGAGATAACTGATAACTGGCATCCGTTAAACATGGCACGTGGAACAAGAACTGTCTACCCCAGTGAGCGAAATAAAGGGTTCAGTTCGACATTCCAACCACCTGAAGAAGGCCGGAGCGCACAACGGCCGAAACTTTATAATAAATATGGCGACAAAGAAGAGGACAAGTTGAATTGTAAATTGTTTTATTTTTCAACCTTGAGCATATTAACGGTATTGCTCTTGTAAACATCTCGCTATGTTGTTCCGCTTTTTTCTCTAACCAAGCCCACTTCATGATGCGACGTCGGTTGATGTTGGAGACCTCATAAAATCCGGAAGTTCGAATATTAATTTTCAGCGCAAGCATCCTCTCCATCGACACTTGGAAGATTGGTGCAACACAATCTTCACACCTCTCTATTTCTATTTACATCTTGCCTAATTTACGTTAATAAATATCGGTAGTTGTAAAGGCGGAGACAGTCTTCGTCAGATTTGTATTGTCAGCGCCATTTTTCTCCGTTTCCTCTTTCTACTTCTCCCCTTCTAATTGATGTTGTTACTGGTGTCAGTATAATTTGTATCACTTTTTGTTTTTTTTTTCGTTTTTTTTTCACGTGTTTCCCGCCATTTTCTTATGGCATTAATTAGTTATAATCATTGCTGAAAAGTCAAGCTGATCTTGTTTTGAAAATATTTCACCCAGCAGGGAAAAGAAGGGGGACAGGGCGTGGTAAAAACAAAACCGAAAACTTCTTTCTTTCTTTCTTTCTTTCTTTCTTTCTTTCTTTCTTTCTTTCTTTCTTTCTTCTGAATCATTCATTAATTCATTAATTCTTTTTTTCTTTCTTTTGAGTCTTATATTCTTACTTTCTTTCTCCTGAATCTTATATTCTTTCTTTCTTTCTTTCTGTCTTTCTTTCTTTTTTTATTTCTTTCTTTCTTCTGAATCATTCATTAATTCATTCATTCATTCTTTCCTTCTTTCTTTTGAGTCTTATATTCTTACTTTCTTTCTCCTGAATCTTATATTCCTTCTTTCTTTCTTTCTGTCTTTCTTTCTTTTTTTCTTTCTTTCTTTCTTCTGAATCATTCATTAATTCATTCATTCATTCTTTCCTTCTTTCTTTTGAGTCTTATATTCTTACTTTCTTTCTCCTGAATCTTATATTCTTTCTTTCTTTCTTTCTGTCTTTCTGTCTTTCTTTCTTTTTTTTCTTTCTTTCTTTCTTCTGAATCATTCATTAATTCATTCATTCATTCTTTCCTTCTTTCTTTTGAGTCTTATATTCTTACTTTCTTTCTCCTGAATCTTATATTCTTTCTTTCTTTCTTTCTGTCTTTCTTTCTTTTTTTCTTTCTTTCTTTCTTCTGAATCATTCATTAATTCATTCTTTCCTTCTTTCTTTTGAGTCTTATATTCTTACTTTCTTTCTCCTGAATCTTATATTCTTTCTTTCTTTCTTTCTGTCTTTCTTTCTTTTTTTCTTTCTTTCTTTCTTCTGAATCATTCATTAATTCATTCATTCATTCTTTCCTTCTTTCTTTTGAGTCTTATATTCTTACTTTCTTTCTCCTGAATCTTATATTCTTTCTTTCTTTCTTTCTGTCTTTCTTTCTTTTTTTCTTTCTTTCTTTCTTCTGAATCATTCATTAATTCATTCATTCATTCTTTCCTTCTTTCTTTTGAGTCTTATATTCTTACTTTCTTTCTCCTGAATCTTATATTCTTTCTTTCTTTCTTTCTGTCTTTCTTTCTTTTTTTCTTTCTTTCTTTCTTCTGAATCATTCATTAATTCATTCATTCATTCTTTCCTTCTTTCTTTTGAGTCTTATATTCTTACTTTCTTTCTCCTGAATCTTATATTCTTTCTTTCTTTCTTTCTGTCTTTCTTTCTTTTTTTCTTTCTTTCTTTTTTCTGAATCATTCATTAATTCATTCATTCATTCTTTCATTCTTTCTTTTGAGTCTTATATTCTTACTTTCTTTCTCCTGAATCTTATATTCTTTCTTTCTTTCTTTCTTTCTGTCTTTCTTTCTTTTTTTCTTTCCTTCTTTCTTTTGAGTCTTATATTCTTACTTTCTTTCTCCTGAATCTTATATTCTTTCTTTCTTTCTTTCTGTCTTTCTTTCTTTTTTTCTTTCTTTCTTTCTTCTGAATCATTCATTAATTCATTCATTCATTCTTTCCTTCTTTCTTTTGAGTCTTATATTCTTACTTTCTTTCTTTCTTTCTTTCTTTCTTTCTTTCGAACCTTATATTAATTTCTTCTTTCTTTTTTGGATCTTATATTCATTCATTCATTCATTCATTCATTCATTCTCTTGAATCTTTCTTGTTTGCTTTTGAATCATATTCATTCATTATTTCTTTCGAATCTTATTTTCATTCATACAACCTTTCTTCTATTTTCTTCGTTCTTTCTTTCTTTCTTTCTTTCTTTCTTTCTTTCTTTCTTTCTTTTAAAATTCGAATTCCTTTCAGTTCTTCCCGCCAATTTGAAACAAGTCCGCTCCATATTGTTCTTTTGTTGGCACACCAAGAACCCTTCGCTTAATTAACTTGATTTTTCGCCTGCTGAAACCCGCCGCGCCCTTATTAATAGCCTCCAAGCCCATCACCTGCTAACCGCACATCCTCATTGGGGAAAGCGACGCAGGATTTATCATCCGAACGGGTGCAGCTGCGTGACAAAATGATCTCACTTCTCTAGTAAAACCGAAAGAAGGAGAGAGGGGGTCGGGTGGTAGAGCGAGTAGTGAAAGAATGAGGAGGAAGAGAAAAAGAGGGAGGGGAAGAGAGGGTAGAGAGAGAAAGAGGAAAGAAAAAGAAAGGGGTTGATAGGTAGAGAGTGTAGAGAGAGAATGAAGAGAGGAAGAAAAAGGGATGGCGAGGTAGAGAAGGTAGCGAGAGAATGAGGCGGAAGAGAAAGGGAGAGAAGGTAGAGAGATAGTGAATGAAGAGAGGAGGAGAAATGGAGATGTAGAGAGGGTAGAGAAAGAATGAGGAGAATAAGAGGAGATAGAGAGCGTACAGAGAATGAAGAGGGAGATAGGGGAGGTAGAGAGGACAGAGAGAAGGGTATTTATGACAGATTCGGTATTTATCCGAGCTCGCCACAAAGCGGGATGTGGCACAAGGCCGGTTTAACGTGGGACTGTCCAAGCGCGTACGATCGGATAAAAACTCCCCGTAGTCTCCGCATACACAGCGTCGGATGGCTGTCTACCTCCCGAGACGAGACTCTGCCCGTAGGCATAGCCTCGTCTGAGTTCCTCTCCGCCCGAAGACAGAGAGTCCAACTACTAGAGTTATGACGGATTCTATTGAGAAAATAATCCACTACCCATAAAAACCAACAAGTATATATTTATTACAATAAACGCTATATCTAGTGGATGCAAGTGTTTGAGTAATTGACGCCTACCGGCATGGGCAATCGAAAGTCTTTATAAACAGATTGGGTCCTTCGGCTTGGGTCGAACTTGCGTCTCCCTTAAATTGAAGAAACCCCTTTTAAACTTATGATGCCTTATATCGCTATGGATGTGCTTGTATGTGTCTGTGTGTACGTTTATTTATTCTATAAATGAGATTTGAGAAAAATCAATTCTCGTATTTATATAACAATAATAGTCATACAGCACAAAAATAAAATAACCAGAATTTCTTTCTTCTTTTTCTCCATATTTCATTCTTTGAAGAAGTTTTAATAATATTATGTTTCCTATTTCTTCTTTATCTTTTCATTCATATATATATATATATATATATATATATATATATATATATATATATATATATATATATATGTATGTATTCTTGAATTCGGAATACCACAAATTATACGAACATTGGTTAAGGTTAGTCAAATGCACATGAAACCTGCTTAACCAATAAAAATCAAACAACACACACAAAAAAAAAAATACCAAAATTACTTTCTTCTTTTTCTTCATATCTCATTCTCTGAATTCAATAAAAGTGAAACTATCAAACTGACCAAGGGAATTCAGAGCAGCATGAATCCATCCAGCTCTTATCTCAAATAACAACTTAAAAGAGACTGTTTGACCAACACAAGAACTGACCGAAATTCATGTTAAAAAAATAAAAAGCTAAAAAAACAAATGAAAACTACAGACAAAAGTTCATTTTCTCCATCAAGACATTCATTTCTGTAGTTCACTGCTACCAGCAAGCAGAAATATTTTTTTCTCCTGATGATGGCCATGTTGGCCGAAACTAGTCGAGGAAGCTAACTAATAATAAAAACGAAGGAATATTAATATACAACCTAGTGCGTCTGAATATTTTTTATTGTTCAATATATATATATAGTAACGTTTAGACAAATAAATTACAAAAATGTCGGGTATAATCCATTTCTTATATATGTGGTGTGTGTGTGTGTGTGTGTGTGTGTGTGTGTGTGTGTGTGTGTGTGTGCTTACGGTACCATGTCCATAATAAGTCATCTCGCGGCTCTATATGAGGAAGACATCGCTGTTTCTTCACCGGCTGTGCGCCATATTGGATTGTGCTACATTCGCTGTCTCTCGTTTGTGTCTTTTTTTTTGGGGGGGGGGTGAACCTTTTCGCCCATCATTATGACTCTCAAGTGTAAGGCAGACTCGTGGATGCTTATGAAGGTGAGTTCCGACCTATGTCGAATATCAGGTTACGTTGCGTCGTAGGAACGGATCTCCGACGTAAGTCGAGGACCCCCTATATATATATATATATATATATATATATATATATATATATATATATATATATATATATATATATTATTATTATTATTATTATTTCGAATTCTGCTATAGTCACCAAGTCTGTAGCGAGACCTAAGGCAGGTAGTGGTGTGTTGTTATGGCTAAATTTCATGAATTGTTTTTTTAACTCCCATTTTATTTTTATTATTACTATTAATAATAATAATAATAATAATAATAATAATAATAATAATAATGAATCACAAAACTGTGGTCCATGAGGACATCAACAATTCCAGTTTTAGTTGGAGCCCTCGGATTGATTTGAAAAGGTCCCGATAGACTCATTGAGAAGTTTCCTGGTAACCCATGATTTAAAGAAATACAAAAAATTGTACTCACATGTACAGCCCACACTTTACAAAAGGTTTTATCTATGTAAAATGTGTGTGAACTTAGTTTTTTATTTTTCTCTCAAAAAATTATCAATGGCAAATGTCATGATGCCATTTCTGGCTTTAGGTCTTTGGCTGAGACCAGGAAGAAAATGAGTATACACCAGAAATGAAAGAAAAGAAAATAATAATCTAAATATATAGACGCTGATCCATACGAGGTACGACCTTCTCTGAGAGAAGACCAAGAGTATTGAACAGCTAGTGAGATTCGAACTCCCTCTTGTCATATGAATCTCTCATACTATTGTGCAAACCATTGGTCTAAGTCGATGCGGCCAAATATCCCCATATTTATTTATTCAAACATCTAAGAAGTGTTTCAGAATATAAGGTCGTTCATTTGTTTTGAAAAGAATCAAACAACAATGGACGTATTTTATCGGTTTCGCTAAATTGAAACAAGAGAACTGATGACAATGTTTTTTTTTATTGGTTTCGTTTCTTTTTGTTTTGGTTTGGTTGCCTTTTTTTTTAGAGGAAAAGCATTTTGTTGTTGTTGTTATACCATTTGGCAATCATACGACTTTATAAACTGTCGCTTTTCTTTTCTTTTCTCGGAAGCTGGCCCGCAGATAATCGAATGAACTATTCGCCACCTGCAGTTGGGATTAAAAAAAGGAGGACCCCTACTGTTAGAAATACATTTATCCGGTCCGATACAAGCACTTATTAAACAAAAAACTGGATAAAGCTAAAGAACCCCTCGTTAAGAGAAAGCCGCTTTCCAAGTGTCGTATATGAACGTATGATTCTAATTATTTAAAAATATGGCGGATGGTGGTGTCAATATATCATAAACAGATAAAAAAAATTATTTAATGGCCGTCACAATAGTCTGTAATATATTGGAAGTAAAAATAAGTGTTACTGAAACGGATTTTTTAGGTTGTGTATATGTAATGAAGGGTAGAAAATTGGGATTTCCTTATTGGGAATTTTAAAGAAGAGGAAACATTTTAATTGTAATAAGTAATATTTTAGTTATATGCGGTGTGGTGGGCATTTGAAATCAGAGAGTCGAGTTCGAATTCCAGCAGGGTTCGTTGCATTCATTTACGCGTAAATAACTTTCTTTTGTCCGTCCAGCTCTGGGTTGAAATCAAGGACAGACTGCATCCTGTAGCCTTGGTTGGCAACCAGTCTAGTGCAGAAAGAAAAAGCAGCCTACTACGGACAAGTCTTCTGCCTAGTCAATCATGAATCGAAAGCGACATGGCCATCCAAACGTGTATTCCGTATGACGCTTAACTGACTGGATATTTATAGATGTACTTAAAACTTACTAAATCAGATTCTATAAGTAGTGTATATGCAATGAAAGGTAGAAGTTTGTCGTCTTATTGGGTGCATTTTTAAAGAATTTTTTATAAAAAACATCATCTTTAATTCTATTAGTTGTGTATATGCAATGAAGGATAGAAGTTTGTATTGCCTTAACCCCAGAACACTAACCATGGGTATATAGTACCCACTGCAAATCTTCCTATTTTTAATTACAATTTTCAGTACCTGATTTTCTTACCTAAATAATATGTTTTTCAGTTCCTATTAATCTTAAATGAAAGTACAAAGTTTGAAATGCCTGCATGTAAAATATTTCAAATAAAGATTTATATTTAATTATTTTTTTTGTTGATATTTTCAAAATCGGGTATGATATACCCATGGTTAGTAGTGGTGTAACTTTAATTGATGGTTAGTGTTCTAGGGTTAATATCGTATATTTTCGTCAAAGATTTTGTTTTCAAATGAAAAAATAATCGTTGTTCAAATTATGCTAAAATATTCTTTCGATTATGTATATGCAATGAAGGGTAGAAGTTTCCATCTACTTATTGGGAATATATATTTTTTAAATCCTGGATCATTTTCCTTTGAAGAAAAAACATTTTATTTGTTGTCTGTAATATTTTGAAAATATACTTAAGGCTTACTAAATCAGATCCTATAAGCTATGTATATGCAATGAAGCGTAGAAGTAAGTTTTGTCTTATTGGGTGCATTTTCTTTCAAAGAAACTTTTATAAAAATCATCTTTTTAAAAGGCAATCGTATTCATTAGCCACATCGTGGGATATTTGTTGAGTCATATTTAAGTTTATTCTATAGGTTGTGTATATGCAATGAAAGGGAGAAGTCCACATGTCCTTATTTGGAAAGTTTATAAATCTTGGATCATTTTCGTTTGAAGAAGAAACATTTTATTTGTAGTTAGTAATATTTTAGAAGTATTATTAAGGTTTAGTAAAGCGAATGGATCCCGTAGGTCGAAGCGAGGACAGCCTTACTTTGAAACTTGTGGACTGGTGCTGGAAAATCACAAACAAAGAACTGTACCAAATAACAGAAACGACATCACTTGTGGAGTTCCAAAAGCAGCAACATTTAAATTGGATATCACTTGTAAACTTCCAAAAGCAGCAACAAACTAAAATAGATATAACATGTAACTCAAAGAGAAAATAATGACTTAAGATGTTAAAAGCTTTTTCAGGTTAATGATAAAAATAGCTTTGACCGAATGAAGCTTGTAGGTTTTAGTGAGAACCATCGCTACAGAATCACAAAGAACTTTACCAAATAACAGAATTCACATCACTTGAGAACTTCCCAAAGCAGCAACAACTAAAATGTACAGAACATTTAAATAGGAGAAAGAATAATAACATAATCGAGATGTTGACGTTCCACATTACTTCAAGCAAAAGGTTAGGAAGGAAACTCCAATTACTGAACTTGAGAAAACCATTTTCCTGAAAAAATGTTTCAATAAAAAGATTTTTATAAATTTCAACCGAAAGTAGCAGAGACTGGTCAATGAATATCAAAGATTTCTTTATAAGGAAACGGCTAATATTAACGCTGCCAAATCTGATTCTAGAATCTGTGTATATGTAATGAAGAGTAAAAGAGGGCGTCGCCTAGTTGGTGGCATTTTCTTTCTGTGGAGAGCCATGATCTTCGACGACTTAAAGGCACATGGCCTTTAATATCTGTTAAATAGCGGGGCAGACTAAACTCTCTAGCCTGGAACGGAAGCCAGTCTAGGAGAAGACAAGAGGAACCAATCAAATGTTTTTTTCCCAGGAAATTATAGGAATTCATATATAATACAGAAAAGGAACCTGTGGAGAGCCATTATCACCTACGTCTTTAAGGGTCATGGTATTTCATAAAGTTAAATAGCAGGTAGATTGCGCTGGTTCAATTTGCATGGCTACCAGTCTAGGAGAAGGAAAACGCGTGAACACACATACACGCACACACAGACATATATATATATATATATATATATATATATATATATATATATATATATATATATATATATATATTGAACAATAAAAAATATTAAAAAATTAAAATCTTCAGATACACTGGGTTGTATATTAATATTCCTTCGTTTTTATTATTATGTCATTTAGATTCCTCGACTAGTTTCGGCTATCATCAGGAGAAAATTTCTGTTTGCTGGTAGCAGTGAACTACTGAAATGAATGTCTTAATGGGGAAAATGAACTTTTGTCTGTTGTTTTCATTTGTCTTTTATTTTTTTATTTTTTTAACATGAATTTTGGTCAGTCCTTGTGTTGGTCAAACAGTCTCTTTTAAGTTGTTATTTGAGATAAGAGCTGGATGGATTCATGCTGCTCTGAATTTTTTTGGTCAGTTTGACAGTTTTATTGGTTCCTGGAAAGGGGATGTGTCTCTGTTAAGTGTATATATATATATATATATATATATATATGAGTGTGCGTGTGTGTGTGTGTGTGTAATATTTTCCCTTTTATATATACTACCTCAGAAGCCACCCTATCGCGCGGCATTTAAGTTAGCTCCTGCGTAGAGCTCTTGATTGGGCCTTAATCACAATAGGTAGGGAGGAGTGACTACATGCAGCGATAGGCAACAATAAACTACAGAAGAACCCAAAATTAATTGCTGCATTTAAATATTGCATTAACATTAAAGATTACCTTTTAAAAGTTCAGCGTTAATTTTTCTGCTGCAACTTAATTTAAAGACAATTTGATGTACTTACTTTCCGTGTAAACTTTATTTTAATTTCATAGGTGACTCTCGCTGGATTTCGCAATTAATTTCGATTGCTCCCAAATTTATTTTCAAGTTATAAAAATTCCTATCGTACAAAAAAAAAATCTTCCCAAAAAATCACGTAAAAAATCACCGAAAATAATATAAATATATATATATATATATATATATATATATATATATATATATATATACATATATATATATATATAATGATTAATGCTAGAAATATATATATATATATATGTATATAATGATAAATGCTAGAAATATATATATATATATATATATATATATATATATATATATATATATATATATATATATATATATATATATATATATATATTCTAGCATGAAGAACATTACTTTAGTCTGATGAAGTCCTTCATAGGACGAAACGCGTTATATCGACTTTTTTCATTTTGACATTCAATTACAATTATTCAGTATATGATTATTGTCATATCCCGTTGAAACACCGGTGCTCGTCCGATCAGTTAAGCAACGTCGAGCCTGGTCAGTACCTGGATGCGTGACCGCTTTGGACTACCAGGTGCTGTAAGTTCGGATGTACGAATGGTGTAATGGTTAAAGGATGGCAATTGAAAATCGAAGAGCCGAGTTCCATTTCCAGTCGGGTTCGTTATATTCACTTACGTGCAAATACTTTTGGGAAAAGGTTTGAATCAACTCCCCCCCACTAATATCGGTAAATCCTTATTACCCCCCCCCCCGCAAAAAGATATTCCTTCTATCGACCTACACTTTCGAAAATCTTCATAAAGGAAATACCATTCATTTTTATTTGTACCCTTACTGAGCAAAGTCTAGTAAATATCAAAGCAAGCAACCACTCTCCATTTGAAATATTGGCGCAATACTATCTTCCTATCTATGTTTCCTCTCATTTGGACTTGTGATGTCCTAAGCTAAGCTCGATAAATATCAAAGTAAAGAAAGATTGAAAGATTGCAGCTATACAACCTTTATATACCTATTTCAGCTTATTTGGCTATTTTTGTCGTTTTACGTAAAGTTTTATTCGAGATAAAAGATTTAGAAATAAAAACCGTACAAAAAAATTAAGTTGTGTGAAAACGGTTGAGATAGGGAGAAACTGGGGAGAGAGAGAGAGAGAAAAAAGAGAGGAAGAAAATAAGATGAAATTGACAGCGTTTCTTTTAGGACTTGATTCATATACTTCTAAAAGATCTTTTCGTTTGATTGAACACTTATCTTGACGATATCCGCCCGTAACTGCATCCCCGATGACAAGTGTTTTTTTGTGCTTTAAAACGTGTGGGAAAACAAAACAAAACAAAACAAGATAGAACAATGAGCCACCATGTTTCTGGCGGAAGTTCCGACCTGCGCCTGCGCGGAAGTTGCAAAACTTACCGACTAGAAACAAGAGCACAACAAACGGTGAATCGCCTCTTGAATTGTTCAAAGTGATTTTAAAATGTCGAAACGAAAACGGACCGAAGATTTTTTCCCATTTCTTGATGCAAGTATTTAATTAAATAAAGCCATACGCGCTTTTTTGTTGTTTGATGGGATATTCGGATATTTGAAAAGGGGTTTGGCATTAATATAATTAATAGTTATTTTCATTGCATGATGAAAACTTCTTTCGTATGTTTACCAAAGTTTAGCTATATCATAACATTTATCTGTGTTTGTCTGTTTGTCTGCTTGCCTCGCTCAAGAAATAGTGGATATTTTTAATCTATTAATCCGACAGATTTTATCACTTTAAACGTGGAGATTAAATATCAATTTATATATAAAATTAACAAAGATAAATAAATTGAGATAAAAAAATAGGGCACAAAAAGAAAGAAAAAACACAATTAGAAAGAGTCAAAAAATATTAAAAATGAAAGAAAGAAAGAAAGAAAGTAAGAAAGAAATAAATAAAGAACTGGCGGGAGGGAGGAGAGAAAAAATGAATGAATGGATGAAGGAAGGAAAGAAATAATCATATAAAAAGGGAGGAAATACTGAGAAAGATAGAAAGTAAATAAAGAAACAAAGAGAAGCGAAATATTGAGAAAGAAAGAAAGAAAGAAAGAAAGGAAAGAAGGTCGGATAGTGAGGAAATATTAAAAAAGAAAGACTGAAGAAAAGAAAGAAAGAAAAAAGAGAGGGAGGAAATATTGAGAAAGAACGAAAGAAAAAGGAAGGAAAAAAGAAAGAAAATAAAGAAATAAAGAAAGAGAGGAGGGAATAATTAAGGAAGAAAGAAAGAAAGAAAGAAAGAAAGAAAGAAAGAAAGAAAGAAAGAAAGAAAGAAAGAAAGAAAGAAAGAAAAAGAGAGGGGGGAAATATTGAGAAAGAAAGAAAGAAAGAAAGAAAGAAGAGAGGGAGGAAATATTGAGAAATAACGAAAGAAAAAAGAAGGAAAAAAGAAAGAAAATAAAGAAATAAAGAAAGATAGGGAGGAAATATTGAGAAAGAAAGAAAGAAAGAAAGAAAGAAAAAGAGAGGGAGGAAATATTGAGAAAGAAGGAAAGAAAGAAAGAAAGAAAGAAGAGAGGGAGGAAATATTGAGAAAGAACGAAAGAAAGAAAGAAAGAAAGAAAGAAGAGAGGGAGGAAATATTGAGAAAGAACGAAAGAAAAAAGAAGGAAAAAACAAAGAAAATAAAGAAAGAAAGAAAGATAGGGAGTAAATATTAATAAAGAAAGAAAGAAAGAAAAGAAAGGGAGGAAATATTGAGAAAGAAAGAAAGAAAAGAGAGGGAGGAAATATTGAGAAAGAAAGAAATAAAGAAAGAAAGAAAGAAAGAGAGAAAAGAGAGGGAGGAAATATTGAGAAAGAACGAAAGAAAAAGGAAGGAAAAAAAGAAAGAAAATAAATAAAGAAAGAAAGATAGGAGGGAAATATTGAGAAAGAAAGAAAGAAAGAAAAGAGAGGGAGGAAATATTGAGAGAGAGAGAAAGAAAGAAAGAAAGAAAGAAAGAAAGAAAGAAGAGAGGGAGGAAATATTGAGAAAGAACGAAAGAAAAAGGAAGGGAAAAAGAAAGAAAATAAAGAAAGATAGGAGGGAAATATTGAGAAAGAAAGAAAGAAAGAAAAGAGAGGGAGGAAGTATTGAGAAAGAAAGAAAGAAAGAAAGAAAGAAAGAAAGAAAGAAAGAAAGAAGAGAGGGAGGAAATATTGAGAAAGAACGAAAGAAAAAGGAAAGGAAAAAGAAAGAAAATAAAGAAAGATAGGAGGGAAATATTGAGAAAGAAAGAAAGAAAGAAAAGAGAGGGAGGAAGTATTGAGAAAGAAAGAAAGAAAGAAAGAAAGAAAGAAAGAAAGAAAGAAAGAAAGAAGATAGGGAGGAAATATTGAGAAAGAAAGAAAGAAAGAAAGAAAGAAAGAACGAACGGAAACAATTAAATAAAGAAAGACAGGGAGGAAATATTGTGAAATAAATAAATAAATAAAGAAAGATAGGGAAGAAATATTGAGAAAGAAAGAAATAAAGAATGAAAATAGAAAGAAAAGAAATAAATGAAGACAAGAAGCCCCATGTTGCAAACAAAAAAGATCAAGGCCACAATGTTGGAAAGGACTGACACAACCCTTACCTCGAACCCAGAGAAAATTTAGGGGATTATATGAGGAATGAGGTAGCAGATAATCAGGCAGTCAATGCACATGGTCTTGTGGACATTCTCAAGGACGCCTGAACCACAGGGATTTCAGCAGAATATTGTCAGCATGCCTCGTTGTATTAAAATTGTTATCCAGGCATAAGGTTGTCATACAAAAATAGTAGTTTATATATAAATTAATAGAAAATAAACGACTTTTTGGAGGTACGATGGAGTAATGGAGAGCGGGTCGGATTGAAGAGTTCGAATTCCAGTCGAGTCCATTACATTCGGTTACGGGCTAATACCCTTGGGAAACGTATGAATCCTCTTCTTCTCCCCGCCAGGTAAATAGCAGGACAGACCGGGTTCTATAGCCTAGGATTGAAACTGGTCTACCGCAGAAAGAAATGGCAACCTACCGCGGGAAAAAAAATATCTGCCTCGTCAGTCCTGTATGAAAAGGTACATGATCGTCTAAGCGTATATCACACAACTGACGGATGTGTTGAGATTTTTGTTCGTTTTCATTAAATAATGTTGGATAATCATAAACTTATGGATACAAATTAATTTTTTTAATATATACATAATTACGTATTTCATCTCAACAGAATACAGAAAGCACTGGACGGCCGTTTCGTCCTATATTGGGGACTCATCAGCTATCCGAGAATTGAAACCCAGACAATTACGTCGCCAGGCAAACGTCATACCAACTCTTCCAACGGACCTCGGTGACGAAAAGGTAGCGAATTAGACTCGATATAGCTCCGCTCGTTCACATATTCCGTGGTGGAACTCATCCTAGTTTCTCTTTTACCCATAGGACTGTGCCCCCACGAGCCACGACTATGATCACCAAGCCGCTCAAACTGGAGCATTAGAAGCTGGCTCAAGCTTAGGATATACAAGGAGGATTTGAAAAAAAAGGAAACTCAGTTGAGTTCCACTACGGAATATCTGATTGAGCGGCGCTATATCGAGTCTGATTCGCTACCTTTTCGTCACCGAGGCCCGTTGGAACAGTTGGTATGGCGTTTGTCTGGCAGCGTAACTGTCCGGGTTTCAATTCTCGCTAGTGGATACGCACTTCTGATCGAGTCCCCAATATAGGAGGAACGGCCGTCCAGTGTATTCTGTTGAGGTTTCGAGACTCGATGAATTACTTAAATATAATTCTCAAATCCTCCTAATTACTTATATATATAACGATGTTTTAATAATCTACAAACACAAGAATAATCTCGAAGCGTAAAAATTTAGAACTATGTATCTTCCTCAATTATACGATATACAAACAGTACGTATATGTAAGTCGTTTTGACACAAAAATGTCATTTAAAAATTACTACAAATAAATTATCTTCACTGAAAAAGGAGTTGAAAATAATTTACTTTTATATCAAGCAAATGAGTTACGGAAACAAATTTACTACATTTGCCGAAGAGAAAAAAAAAACAACGGAAATGCATTTCCTGGACGGTTATCGCCCGGTTCACACTTCTCTCTGGCCTCTTGAACAGGAATAGAGGCTTATCCCTTTTCCTGTTTAAGAATGTGTTTCCGGTTCCTTCTAAAGCCTTTTTCTTTTCTTTCACTTTTGGTGGCCCCTTGAGACTTGCTGGTATTATCTCCTTGATTGGGTAGTGACATATAGGACATAAATAAATGGAATTGTTCGTTTATGTAAATAAGCGGACTAAGGAGGGTTAGCATTAGGCCTTAGCCGCGCGCTAAGCTCTTAGTGCTTGTCGACCTCTCTCTCTTAGGGTAGAAAGCAACCCAGACGAGGCTATTCTGAAGGGTAGAGTCTCGTCTGGAGAGGTAGACAACACCGACCCCGTTATTACAAGGTCTACGGGGAATTTTTGCCCGGGCCCACGAGCCCTGAAAACCCCACGTTAAACCGGCCTTGTGTCACATCCCGCTCTTTGGGGAGTTCGGGTAAATACCAAGTTAGCATTAGGACAATTGCTATGTGTACCTTCGTGTAGTAAAACCTTATTTCATTACTTACCTACAAGTTTGTCTTCTTTATTTATTTCTGTCTGTTATCTCAAAAACACAAAAAGATCCAACAGGTTGGTGCCTTTGCCTCGAGTTGTATAGAGTGAACATTATTATATACGTGACAGTAATCTGTGTTGAGGCGGAAATTTTGACACTTAAATCCGAAAGCACACTGGAAAAGATGCCTTAAAAAAGCTAAGCAGATTATTAAGATATCGGAAAATGTTATCAGAAACAAAGAACAGAATCTCGAAATTCAGTGTAATGAGTCCATCTGTATGGCAGTGAAAGGTTGACAATTTCCTCACAGATGAAGAAGAGACGTGAGGCTGTTGAGAATACCATAGACGGAGCATGTGATCAACGAAGAGGTTTTAAGGAAAGAAGAAATAAAAAAGGGCACTATATGTTAAGGTTTCTGAGATGAAATATTGTAATTATTTACACTATTTATATTAGTTTATAGAAATTAGAAGCATTTGAGAAAATTATAATTAAGTAATTCATCGAGTCTAGAAGAAACCTCAGGGGATGCAGAAAGCACTGGACGGCCGTTTCGTCCTATACGGATTACCAAACTTTTCATCACCTAACTATATATATATATATATATATATATATATATATATATATATATATATATATATGCAAATATATAGAAAATAGGAAAGAACACGTTAGGTAAATAATCCGAAGTTCTTTAGTATTTTTGTTTTTATTTAAGAGAAAAACAGTGCTGAATACATAAGTAGAGCCTAAATTATAATTCATTCACTCTCTCTCTCTCTCTCTCTCTCTCTCTCTCTCTCTCTCTCTCTCTATATATATATATATATATATATATATATATATATATATATATATATATATATATATATATGATTATTTATTCGAAAATTATAACATAATTATGTTATAGAATCACTACAAAAAATAGACATTTTTTTTCAACACTTCTGGTGTCTTATCAAGTGATGGTGCTGAATGTATGTGTGTGGGGTGGGTGGGTAGTGGGTGCAGATTGATAATATTAGTGGTCAATATATAGATATATTTCCAAGTGAACAAAATCCAGGTAGAGCTCTATGTCAAAGACAGAGCAAGATTATATATATGTATTTTTAATTTCATCCCCAGCAAGGCAATAAAGCCACTAAGACACAAGTAGTTATTGAGTGTTAGACAATCTGAGAAAGATGTCGTATGAAGAAGAGAGGGCAATAAAAGAACAAGAATTAAGGAAACAGAAAATAATGGAAGTATCTACGATGAACACAGCGCCATATTGTGACCGCCTATAATGAATCCTAGTAAGACTTGTAATTCTTTCTGTATAGCCTCACAGTATAGGTTGAATAAGTCCGGTGAGAAGGTACACCCTTGTCTTACACTCCTTTCTCTTTTTGTATATTTATTGAACTCATTTTCTATCTGTAGGCGGTTTGCTGCCAATATAGGTTCTGGGTTATTTTAATACCCGTTCCACTAAATAGAACCACCCAATATTTGTTAATTTATTTTCGTACCCGGAACGTAAATTGAGTGTTTTGTTTCGTCCTTTCACCCCAGGCAAGGTAATAAAGCCACTAAGACACAAAAAGCTACCGAGTGTGAAAGAATACGAAAAAGAAAAACATTATTAAGGAGCGAGTTACATTAAAAGAAGAGGAATCAAGAAGACAGAAGATAACGATTGACGTTACATTTAAATTATTGAAGATCAAAATTGACTGGAAAGCAAAAAAAAAACAGAAGAAACATTCACAAACGAGAATTGCGAGAGAAGAAACTGTCAGCGTAGATTTTACGGTTACATCTAGCCATATATATATATATATATATATTAATTCAAACCAGCTCGGCAATGAATGCCCACTATTATTAGTTTCATATGTTTCATACATACAGTTTCATATATATATATATATATATATATATATATATATATATATATATATATACATTTTTGATATGTTTAAGGTTCTTTTTATAGATACAAGTATTTAAGCAAATGCTCTGTTTATAATAAACAGTATTAAATAACATTTACCGGCCTGAATGTCAGAGAAATTTTCATAGAAAATTTTCGTATTCCGACAGGAATCGAAACTGTATCCTATACGGAACCGTCATTTCGCGTGACGTGCCTTAACCGTTCGGCCACAGAGAAGCGTCCAGTTAGCAAGGTCGATTTTACTATCTTTAAACTTAAATCTTCTATGAATCTCTTCTATTCATATCTGCTCTTAGCGTATCAAATGTAAACAAATGACGTCATATATTTTTGAATTGGACAGAGTCCGACAATTTCATAGTAAAAATCATTGGCCAATGGATTTTTATAGTAAAAATCATTGGCCAATGCATTTTCATAGAAAAATTCATTTCCAATGCATTTTCATAGTAAAAATCATTTCCAATGAATTCGTGAAATCGTTTGACTCGCATATATTCAAATTACATATGAATTGAACTTATACACAATAATATTCAATTCTTGACAATGACGTGGATGTTTGAAAGCACATTAACAAGAACAAAAGTATGAGTTTTTGATTTGGATAGGTAAGAACTTACAACAAAATCGCATAATCAAACAGACTTTATCGGTTGAATTGAATTTAAAATCTTTCAAACTTCATTAATGTGACCTGTATCAAACATTTTCCCACTTTTTAATTCAACTAAGCTACATTAATCTGATATATAGAATTTAAGAAACATCATACTAACACACACTTATATCTATCTATCTATCTATCTATCTATCTATCTATCTATATATATATATATATATATATATATATATATATATATATATGTATATATAAATAAAAAGGAAAGAACAGTAAGATATAAAATCCGGTGTTCTTATAGATATTTTTATTTTTACACAATAGTGCTCTATGTAAATTTAAATTTACAGAGCATTAATATTATAAATTAATAGATTTAAAATATGGTTTTACCGCTACACAGTGATGACCATGTTTCAGAAATGGAAGCTAAAGCCCCTGAATTTAATTTTGTTATTAAACCAAAGACATTAGTTCCATTTCCTCATCAAGCGAATTTTGGAGTAACTTACTTTTTAAAATTTACGGTTGTTAACGGCACAGGAAAGATTCATAGTTTGAGGGTTTCCAAGGTTACCGATAAATCCATTCATCTAGACAAGGGGTGGTAGAGGGTTCAATTTTTAATTTTCGTTGTCTCAGTTAATAGTTACATTTGAAAGCGGGGTTATGTTTAGGGATGGGTAGGGATGTATCTTTTAACAAATTCTGACATCCGCTAAATTCATGTCATCTGGGTTTATTTCTAACGGCAAAAATTCTTATGGTATTATTTCTATTTGTATATTTAAAGATTTTGAGGGACTGTTTAGGTTAGAATATGTTTTATCCACCTTTCTAAAAAGTTATTTTTAATATTTAATATACTATACTCCTAGTTAAAAACCAAGTAAATGTATTAGGATTACTTACAGTATTTAAAATTATTTATTCTTATCGAGTATAAGTAAATATTATTTTATTTTATTTTATTTTATGTAAACTTTATGACAATGACGGCAAAGGTGGTTAAATTATTTCACTAATTCAATAAACTTAGTATTATAAATGTATATATGTATGTATAAAGGACATTTAATGTTCAATATTATATTCTAACTTATTAATTTCACATGACCTTCGGTGTTCACTTGGATTCTTTCCAGTGTTTGAATTGCTTTGAGAGAGGTGTTATGGTTAGAGTACGTTTTATTTAATTACAATTTTAAAAGATATTTAGGTTAGAATCTGTTTTATTTAATTTCAATTTTAAAACATTTTTAAAAATTCTACTTTCAAATTTAACTTTTTAATTTTAATCGGCTATATTTCTTTATAAACCAAGTAAATGTAATATAATTATCTACATTATTTAAAATTATTTATACCCATCAAATATGAGTATGTATAATAATCAGGTAATTTTTTTTTTTTTTTTTTTTTTTTATAGATTATTTAAAGATTATTTAAAGAAAACTTTTGGCAATGACGACAAAAAATAGCTATTTCATTTCTCTGATTCAGTAAATTTTTATTTTTTATAAACTTAGTAATATATAGTTTCTCATGTATGCATAAAGGACATGGGTCATTTAATGACCTACATATTCTAGCTCTTCTTATTAACTTCCATTTCACTGTAGGTGTTTTATTGGATTCTTTTAGGTGCCAAAAGTACTTCGAAAGAGATGTTTGACTTTTATACTTATTTATCCTAAACGAGGATTGATGTTGGTAGAACCTCTTTTTGAACTCATGGCTAGTGCAACCTATATAAATTTTTATGTTTTCAGGGTTTTCAACAGAAGATATATTACATTGGTATACTACTGATTCTATGCAACATTTATTTTGTAAAGGACAGTTTTGAGGGTTTCTACAATTACATAATTTTTGTTCGCCCTCATTAGTTGTTGTTTGTATTTTTCCCTTGTCTACAATTTTTTGGTTCTGGTATAAGTGTTTATTTAAGATATTAGTATTATGTTTCTTAATTATCTTTTCTAGGTTATCAGTACAGCTATAACTTAATTTTAGTGTATTTCTATTGAAAATGGTACTAAGTTTACTTCCACCGGGAAAATGCTTGAGTATTAATTCAAGGAATTTTTGTCCCAATTTGTTTTTTACCATTTGGTTGTATGGGGGTGTATACCAAATTATTTTCCTGCTTCTGTTTTTCCTATGTTTACCGTTTTCATTTTTAATATAAGTTAGTTTTAGGTTTTTGTAGCCACTATCTTTTAGAGCTTTATTATAGAAATTAATATGTTCGTCGAAAATCTTGTCATTTGCTGAATTTGTACTAATTCTTTTTCGGATAGATAAAGGTATATGTTTAATTATAGATGAGGGGTGATTTGATTTAGGGTGTATATATACAGGATTCGTATTGAGTTTTTTATAAGGTGTGTATGTATTGTTCTTTAAATCTAATGTTATATCAAGGAAGTTAACTTTTTTAATTTTAGTGCTAACGGTAATTTTTAAACCGGTTGGGTTTAAAAATTACCGTTAGCACTAAAATTAAAAAAGTTAACTTCCTTGATATAACATTAGATTTAAAGAACAATACATACACACCTTATAAAAAACTCAATACGAATCCTGTATATATACACCCTAAATCAAATCACCCCTCATCTATAATTAAACATATACCTTTATCTATCCGAAAAAGAATTAGTACAAATTCAGCAAATGACAAGATTTTCGACGAACATATTAATTTCTATAATAAAGCTCTAAAAGATAGTGGCTACAAAAACCTAAAACTAACTTATATTAAAAATGAAAACGGTAAACATAGGAAAAACAGAAGCAGGAAAATAATTTGGTATACACCCCCATACAACCAAATGGTAAAAAACAAATTGGGACAAAAATTCCTTGAATTAATACTCAAGCATTTTCCCGGTGGAAGTAAACTTAGTACCATTTTCAATAGAAATACACTAAAATTAAGTTATAGCTGTACTGATAACCTAGAAAAGATAATTAAGAAACATAATACTAATATCTTAAATAAACACTTATACCAGAACCAAAAAATTGTAGACAAGGGAAAAATACAAACAACAACTAATGAGGGCGAACAAAAATTATGTAATTGTAGAAACCCTCAAAACTGTCCTTTACAAAATAAATGTTGCATAGAATCAGTAGTATACCAATGTAATATATCTTCTGTTGAAAACCCTGAAAACATAAAAATTTATATAGGTTGCACTAGCCATGAGTTCAAAAAGAGGTTCTACCAACATCAATCCTCGTTTAGGATAAATAAGTATAAAAGTCAAACATCTCTTTCGAAGTACTTTTGGCACCTAAAAGAATCCAATAAAACACCTACAGTGAAATGGAAGTTAATAAGAAGAGCTAGAATATGTAGGTCATTAAATGACCCATGTCCTTTATGCATACATGAGAAACTATATATTACTAAGTTTATAAAAAATAAAAATTTACTGAATCAGAGAAATGAAATAGCTATTTTTTGTCGTCATTGCCAAAAGTTTTCTTTAAATAATCTTTAAATAATCTATAAAAAAAAAAAAAAAAAAAAAAAAAATTACCTGATTATTATACATACTCATATTTGATGGGTATAAATAATTTTAAATAATGTAGATAATTATATTACATTTACTTGGTTTATAAAGAAATATAGCCGATTAAAATTAAAAAGTTAAATTTGAAAGTAGAATTTTTAAAAATGTTTTAAAATTGAAATTAAATAAAACAGATTCTAACCTAAATATCTTTTAAAATTGTAATTAAATAAAACGTACTCTAACCATAACACCTCTCTCAAAGCAATTCAAACACTGGAAAGAATCCAAGTGAACACCGAAGGTCATGTGAAATTAATAAGTTAGAATATAATATTGAACATTAAATGTCCTTTATACATACATATATACATTTATAATACTAAGTTTATTGAATTAGTGAAATAATTTAACCACCTTTGCCGTCATTGTCATAAAGTTTACATAAAATAAAATAAAATAAAATAATATTTACTTATACTCGATAAGAATAAATAATTTTAAATACTGTAAGTAATCCTAATACATTTACTTGGTTTTTAACTAGGAGTATAGTATATTAAATATTAAAAATAACTTTTTAGAAAGGTGGATAAAACATATTCTAACCTAAACAGTCCCTCAAAATCTTTAAATATACAAATAGAAATAATACCATAAGAATTTTTGCCGTTAGAAATAAACCCAGATGACATGAATTTAGCGGATGTCAGAATTTGTTAAAAGATACATCCCTACCCATCCCTAAACATAACCCCGCTTTCAAATGTAACTATTAACTGAGACAACGAAAATTAAAAATTGAACCCTCTACCACCCCTTGTCTAGATGAATGGATTTATCGGTAACCTTGGAAACCCTCAAACTATGAATCTTTCCTGTGCCGTTAACAACCGTAAATTTTAAAAAGTAAGTTACTCCAAAATTCGCTTGATGAGGAAATGGAACTAATGTCTTTGGTTTAATAACAAAATTAAATTCAGGGGCTTTAGCTTCCATTTCTGAAACATGGTCATCACTGTGTAGCGGTAAAACCATATTTTAAATCTATTAATTTATAATATATATATATATATATATATATATAGATAGATAAATAGATAGATAGATATATGTGTGTGTTTATATATATGCAGTGGTGACTTTTACGTCCACATTGTCTCTCTGACCCATTCTTTCCCATTCTGTATATATATATATATATATATATATATATATATATATATATATATATATATATATATATATATATATATATATATTGTGCTATTTAACTTGTAAGTCTCTCTCTTACAAACAGAAATATATAAATATATATATGTGTGTGTATACCCAATTTTGGGTATATATATATATATATATATATATATATATATATATATATATATATACATACATATATATATATATATATATATATATATATATATATATATATATATATATATATATATAATATATGAACTTCCACAACATCGAGCACAATACTCAAAATTTTATACTCGAAAGAAACTATAATAAAAAATGAAACACTCATTTAGTTTTTTTAATCATACTTGTTTGCATATATATATATATATATATATATATATATATATATATATATATATATATATATATATATATACAGTGGAAGGGGAACCAGATATTTGTGCACATACAAATTTTTAAGTTATTGTATTTCGAACTAATGAATAAACCTACTTTTCCTATAATTAACTGTACACAGATGCATAATAATTAAATATGCATAGAAAACAAAACGAATTGATCTATTAGAAATAAATCCCATTTATCCATTTTGAATGGGTGGGAAAAACTATTCGTACAATGTAAATTTCAGATTTAAAAATTTTAAAAATTCCTTTCATACTCTAAATTATTCAAGTGAAATATTCTAGAATGTTCCAATAATGTTACCAGTCGTTATTTTTAGCCTAAAACCTACAAACAGAACATTCCGTAATTGATATTTATACAAGAAGAGAAATTCGCAAAAAAAAAAAAAAATAATGATTGGTAAGCTCTGGAAAGAAGGTAAAATTTACAGGAAAATCTGACAACCTTATTATTCCATTTATTTTCATTAATTCTTTAATTGCAAGGGATGAAAACTCAAAACTGTTGAAACCTAAGAAGAACAGGTGCTCCACAGAAGATATCTTTAAGATCTTCGAGGAAATTATTTTGTCAAAGTAAACAAAATCCAATGGTTACTCGTCAAAATTTGCAGTTTGATTTCCTTTCATCCGGAACCTGTGTCACAAAATGGACAATAAGCATTGAAATTCATTGGTCACGCTTCCCTCAGAAAACTCCACTGCTATTGAAAAGACAGAGATTCAAAGTTGAAATTCGTTCGTGAACGTAAGGATAACAAAAAATCGTATTGGGAAAGGGTATTATGGAGAGACAAAATCAAAATTGAGCTGTTTAGACATAATTCTAGAAATCCTGTATGGAGGAAACATGGCGATGAGTTCTTGATAGAACACAGTTCCAACAGTGAAATTTGGTGGTGGCAGTCTCATGGTTTAGGGTTTTTTCTGCAAAAGGTAATGGCAACATATCAGTAATAGATGGTAGAATGAATGCTGCAGCATATCAAAATATTTTGGAAGCAAACTTAATGATTTCAGTTGAAAATCTTGAACTTCTTCCCAATTGGATCTTCCAAGATAATAATCCTAAGCACACTGCAAAATCAACGAAGAAATGGTTTGCTGAAAATAATGTAAATATCCTGAAAGGCCAAGTCAGTCCCCAGATTTAAACCCAATCGAAAATCTGTGGCCTTATTTGGAAATTCACATCCAATCGAGAGGTCCAACAAACATCCCGGGTCTGAAGACCATATGCGAAGAAGAATGGAAGAAAATACCATCTAAAATTTGCAAATCATTAATTGAGAATTACATGAAGAGATTGGTTTCTGTAGAAGTAAATAATGGCTATTCTACAAAGTATTAAATGAAGATTATGTATTCTTTTTGTAGTGTACGAATACTTTTTTCAACTATTAAAGTGGATAAATGGGATTTATTTCTATTAAATCAATTTTTTTTCTGTTTTCTATGCATATTTAGTTATTTATTGAATGAACAAAGTAAATAAAAATAACAAAACAAAAGTCATTGAAACAAAGCAAGTTCAGTCGACCATTGATGACAATTCCAGAACAACGTAACTATAAACAATTTTTTCTATCCTCTGCCAGCCACAATGATGGAGAAAGTATATATTATTTGAAAAGTATATTTATTCATTAGTTGGAAATACAATAAATTAAAAATTTGTATGTGTACAAATATTTGTTTTTCTCCAATTTTTACATATATATATATATATGTATGTATCTATGTAAGTATATATATATATATATATATATATATATATATATATATATATATATATATATATTAAAATAATAGGAAAGAACAATGAAATTTACAATTCAATGTTCTTAGAATTAATTTTTATTTTTTTAAAACAGTGCTCAATACAAGAGCATATTATAATTGTCTTTTTTTTTTAAATATATAATCATCGCATCAACAAAATTCCCATGGAATTTCAGTGTTGCGATGATTACCATATATATATATATATATATATTATATATATATATGTATATATATATATATATATATAGAGAGAGAGAGAGAGAGAGAGAGAGAGAGAGAGAGAGAGAGAGAGAGAATGTAGTTAAACTAGACTAGGTTTAACTAGATCTGCCCTACTTATTGTATTGACCACTTTATTTAGTTATTTTGTGTACTCCTATCGGTTTTTTTTTCTTTGGGCTTTGGACTTGCGTGCTAGACGATTATTTTCGGCTGACGTACATGTTCTTGGTTCTTTCTTTTTTATACCTTTTTTCCCTTTGGTATTGGTTTGGTTATTTGAAAATCAAGACACCGAAGGTTTTCCGAACGAGTATAGTTTCTTATACTTATAAGATTACTACTACTACTACTAATAATAATTACATATATATATATATATATATATATATATATATATATATATATATATATATATATATATATATATATATATATATGAATAGAGCCCTCTGGCTGATTGGCATTTGTTTACATTCGTAAAAACAATACGCTAGATTTAGCTGTTTCATTCTGTCGAATGAAGATAGCTCAGTAATAGAAACTCTGACTGACAACAAATCGGTCCGTTTTCGCTCCTGGCTTGATGCATTCGGATGTCTAGTCGCACTGAGGAGCTGTGAAACAGTACCGTCTGCGAATTACACACACACACACACACACACACATATATATATATATATATATAAAACAACTAAAAAGTTGTAAATTAAATATAAATAAATACTTTCATAAAAAAAATAATTTATTTTTTTAATTTACAACATTTTAGTTGTTTTTTCTATATATACATATTAAGTATACGTGGCTTTTCATTATGGTATATACATACATATATTCATTATGAAATGGACACAGTCTGGCAATTATTTTTAAAACATTTTTATGTTTATACATTCTTTTTATAGATACAAATATTTAAGTAAATGCTCTGTTTATAATAAACAGTATTAAACAACATTTACCGGCCTGAATGTCCGAGAAATTTTCATAGAAAATATTTGTCCTCCGACAGAAATCGAACCTGTATCCTATAAGGAACCATCATATAGCCTGACGTGCTTTACCGATTTCTCCACAGATAATAACTGCCGGACTTTGTCCATTTCATAATATGTAATGTCATTTGTTTACATTTGGTTACGTCTCGAGCAGATATGAATGTACGTGAGAGAATCATGGAAAATTGTAGTTTAAAAGCAATAAAATCGACATTACTAATCGAACGCACCTCGATGAAAATTTCTCGGACATTCAGGTCGGTAAATGTTGTTAATACTGTTTATTATAAACAGAGCATTTACTTAAATATTTGTATCTGTAAAAGAAAAAGAATGTATAAATAAAAAAATGTCTTATATATATATATATATATATATATATATATATATATATATGCAAGTGCGTGTATATCTGCGTGAAAGAGAGCGTGTCTGTGTTGCAAACTAATAAATATATAATAATATCTTCAACTTATCTTTCCGTTTCAGAATTTTGAGCAAATACTGTCAACTCGCTATCACCGCATTTGATAGTGAAATTGAATTAAATCATTAGATATGACATATTACTTCAAAAATGATATATAATTTCAAATATTTCTCAAAAATGACGTTAACTCTGGGTAGGGAAGATAAATTGAGCATATTTATTTGATCCGTCAGCTATTTAATATTTTATTTCCCAGCATTGTGCAATTTAATTACGAAGATTGCTTGCACTATTTACATTATTTGGACTACTGTCCTCATCTCTGTCGCCATATTTATTACAACGTTTCGGCCGAATAATGTAAATAGTGTACATAATACTTCATCTCAGAAATATAGACAGATACTGAAGATTGATTGTCTTAAAAAATACCCGATTCGATTGTTTTCGTTTTACGAAAACATCTTTGTTTTAAATACATTCATACATATATATATATATATATATATATATATATATGTGTGTGTGTGTGTGTGTGTGTGTGTGTGTGTGTGTGTGTGTGTGTGTGTGTGTGTGCATGTTTCATTAAAAACGACAGACAAGGTACTACGGTGAAGCTTTTTATTTAATTTTTCTTGTGTTCGAACAAGGGCTTTCCTTTCTGGACAAAGGGTGTGTAAGAACTGTCCAAATGTTTTATGTTTCCGAGCGCTTTCGGCTATACCTTTAGCCATTATCACGGATGATTCGATTATTCAGCTTAACTGAGTGTATGCATTCTGTGTATGTCTTAGTGTGTAGTAGGGATGTTTTTAATTTCCGAATACGGTTAGCACATTGTGGCCTTGTTCGTAGTTAATATTGTTAAGAGTTGGCATTTTATTTTTTTATTATTAAAGCTTCGATTATTTTTAATCTTTTTTTACAGATGGATGCAGTTAATATATTTGTGTTTTCTACTAGTATGTTTCTAATGGAGTCTGGTAAAGTTTTGTGTGTGTTTAAATGGGTTCTAATGGAGCTGTGATCGGATAGGTGTAACGTAAGGCGTCTGGATATATGTGTGTACAGCGTGCAATGGATAAATTGTCGTCGTTTTATATTTTTAATTTTGCGCATGCGCCTTGTTTGTTCGTTATTTTGTCCACTGCACAGTATAGCAGGGTCAGTTTATCAGCGTCTGTGAGAAAAAAAAGCACCATCACGTTTTTCACTCCGGCAGAATTTTGGAAACGGTATGCGGTCCTCCTTGCCATTCGCACCGGAAGCTCCAATACGAACATTTTAGAGGATTCGAAAGGAGTTGGATGAGTCTAATGGTGAGTACGAAGGTACGGTAGCTCAGAAAACTCACTCTGACCGTTCTGATAAGAAAAGAACTCCCAAATTTGTTGGTGAAGGCCTCAGACTCAACACAGAGGCCCACATCATGTGTTTTGAGGAGGTAGTGTTACCCTGGGCCAAAAGGGTGGCTTATTTCTGACAACAGGACTCTGCATCATGCAAGCAGGAGAACCCAATCATGACTGTCAGACATGCGACCACACCATCCCTTACATCTGGCAACCTAACTCTCCAGACTGTACCTCCTTGACTATTGTGTGTGGGGCATTGTTGAACGAGTGACCAACAAAACTCCTTTTCATATTATAGATGAACTGAAGGCAAGGATATGGTAGCATTCACAAACTTAATCAAGAAAACCGTCCAGAAGAGTTGCAAGAGATTCTGAAGTCGTCTGGAAGCCATGGTGATTTCATTTAATAAATTTACTTTTAAGTATTTTTGCGTAATTTTGGTAAATATATATATATATATATATATATATTAAATAAAAATAAAAACAGACCACTTTAAGGTTCCATGTAATAAATTATTTCACCATAGCCCTTTTAAAGGACCGCGGATTACAGACTTTACCTCCAACCTTTGGAAGTAACATTTGATGATCCGCGGTCCTTTAAAAGGGCTGTGGTGAAATAATTTATTACATGGAACCTTAAAGTGGTCTGTTTTTATTTAAATTATTAGCTCTGATTTACATTGAGCTCTCTGGATTTTATCCTCCTTGGGTCTACCCATACGGATTACCTAGTTTTTCGTAAACTAAATATATACATATACATATATATATATATATATATATATATATGATGCAATATCGAAGGTAGGATTTTAAGATTTCTGAACAATATATATATATATATATATATATATATATATTGTTGTAGCATACCTACGGACGATAATGGGTATGTCCCCATTCACATAAATACAGGCGTCCTGGGTAAGAAGATGAACTACGACCAGCAGCAAGGCCTCTGATCAGGAGGTTTTGAGGAGCGTGGAACCACCTCTTAATTGCTAGTGTTCCCAGGTCCACCCTGACCCGGGGTGGTAGCACCTGTTAGGGTCCCAGCTATGGGAAAATAGTTAACACTCAAAATTGTGAAAAAATAGGTTTTAATATCAGAAATACTTTGTAATAAAAAAAAAAATTATTACCAGCAATAATTTTTGAAGCAATACTTTAAAAAAAAAGTGCCAGCAATACAAACATTTATACATTCTTCAGGGGGTATCAGCAATTTTCTCATTACTATTATTTTTATATTAATTCAAAAATTTATGCGCGTTTTATTGGTGTTAGCAGGGCTTGTGCAAAGGCCTCCTGCCTCCCTGAATCTATCCTTCGGGGCCCCACACTCTACTACATCTCAATTTTTATGAAGCAGTATTCATATATAATACAAATTTTATTGTCACCTAATTATGTATAGTAATCGTCAGGTTTATACACATAACAAAAAAATAATTCTTTTTAAAATACTGACGAATCTTTAAATAGTGCTAAGGCTTTCCACTTATGATTAGAAAACATATTTTTTCTTAACACCAATATCACCTACCAGATACAAATTAATACAGTATTTTAAAAAAATCTTAAAATTCTATATTAGTATGTACGGATTAGGTTATTAAATAAGAACTATATTTACTAATCATAAATGTCAAAACTTACTACAATTAATCGACACCCAATATTTTAAGAAGAATTTTGAATTTTTTGATGGGTGTGTGCCAACGTGGGGATTTTTGTAAATACGACCGTACAGCAAAGTCGGTACCTCCACAGAAATGCGCTACCTGAAGTTTAAAATAAATTTAAAAAAATGAAAAATCTTACTTGAAGCTTTTATTTTAGTTTTAATTTCGAGCTATTAGATTAAATTCAATATTGACAATAAGCAAAATATTCCTTTCAAAGACTTAATAAAAAAGAAATAAACTTTTAATAGAAATTCCATACGATACTTTTTCTTTTGCTATTGTTACATCCAAGTTAAAAAAAAAATCCTATTAAAAATGTTTTGTAAAAAGAATGAACTTTGTAACTTTATATACATACATAACACAACCGATACATTCAGTTACAAATAAAAATAAAATCATCCTTGATAATGGCTAAAAGTATAGACGAAAGTGCTCCAACATGCAGAGCTTTTGGACAGTTTTGACACAATTTGTGTCCAGAAAAGAAAACACTTGTAGGAACACAAGATAAATTAAATAAAAAGCTTAATAGCAGTACCTTGTCTGTCGTCTTTAACGAAACATGTATAAAAAAGGGATTGCTGTCTAAATGAACAATATATATA
>OZ038509.1:87045651-87055651 GCA_964036315.1 Acanthosepion esculentum
AACTAACTTCTTTAATTCTGATCAAATGAAAGTTTTTTCGCGGAATAAATTCTTGGTTTATATATATATATATATATATATATATATATATATATATATATATATATATATATATATAGATAGATAGATAGATAGATAGATAGATAGATGAATAAATATAAAAGTAGACATTGAAGTAAACATCCAGAAGCGACAGTCTGTTTCATCCTTAAACACAATCGTCAGACCATGTCAAGTCGATTGCGTTTAAGCATGAAACAGACTGTCGCCGCTGGGTGTTGACCTCAATGTCCACTTTTATATTTACATACACTCTATCTCTGATATTCAGAACATTAACTCATAAATATAGCATACATTATAACTATATTTCATCACACACACATACATACACACACACACACAGACAGACACACACACACATATATATATATATATATATATATATATATATATATATATATATATATGTGTGTTGAGGCCTCAAACTTATACACACACTCACACGAATAGACACACTTACACATATCATACACACTCACCCCCTAAGAACCAAATAACACACACATTTAACAGAGACACATCTTTCCAGGAACCAATAAAACTGTCAAACTGACCAAGGGAATTCAGAGCAGCATGAATCCATCCAGCTCTTATCTCAAATAACAACTTAAAAGAGACTATTTGACCAACACAAGAACTGACCAAAATTCATGTTAAAAAAATAAATAAACTTGTGAAAACTACAGACAAAAGTTCATTTTCTCCATCAAGACATTCATTTCTGTAGTTCATTGCTACCAGCAAGCAGAAACATTTTTCTCCTGATGATGGCCATGTTGGCCGAAACTAGTCGATGAATCTAAATGAAATAATAATAAAAACGAAGGAATATTAATACACAACCTAGTGTGTCTGATGTTTTAAATTTTTTAATAATTTTTATTGTTCAAAATATATATATATATATAAAGAAATATAGTCTTAAAAAGTGTGGTATATTTATGGGATAAAGTGCTCAATATCAGAGATAGAGCGTGTGTAAATATAAAAGTGAACATAGTTGCCTGACGATTGCATCTAGCCTGAAAGAGACTGTCGCCTCTAAGTGTTGACTTCTATGTTCACTTTTAAAGATATATATATATATATATATATATATATATATATATATATATATATTAGGTATTCTATCCTTTAAAAAATTCTGTTAAATAGAACGTCTAGGGGATGTGCGTTCAATCATTGGCGAGTTTCTCCGGTGGTTGAATAAGTTGATTGATGTCAGGTGGGAAGTTGTAAAGAAATTTGCCGACGTTAGGTGTAATGGTCTTCACACTTTCGACCGTTCTTCAGCGATCATAGAAAGATTCAGTCTGACATCAAACGATTTACTCGATATCATGGCCATTCTCTTCTGTTTGTTCTATTTAATAGATACACACACACACACACACACACGCACACACACACACACATATATATATATATATATATATATATATATATATATATATAAAACAACTGAAAAGTTGCAAATTAAAAAAAATTGAATGTCTTTTGTGAAAGTATTTATTTATATTTATATATATATATATATATTTGATATTTCAGATCGGCCCCGATCTTTCATCAGAAATGGCTGTTTTCAGAAGTTTGTTTACATTAAGTAGCGTCCGTCGCGAGACGAGGACGTCACGTGATATGGAATGCAACTGTGTTTGAATATTCCTAACGTAAATCTAACTGTAGTAATATTTTAGATGTTGTTTAAAAATTTTTTAAACTATATCTAACAAAATCTTTTGTTAAACTATTGAAATATTTATAAAGATTTAAAATATCCAAGTATATATATATATATATATATATATATATATATATATATATATATATATATATATATATATATATATAAAAATATTAGTGGTAAATATACACATACATATGCAACCATATATCTAAAATATATATACATACATACATACACATACATATATATATATGTATAAAAAAGAATTCCAAGAGGATAGAATCCAGGTCGAACTCAATGTCCAGGACAGAGTAAGGATATAATAAAAAGGCTTAAACACTAATATTCCATAATTTATTCCATTGGAATTGTAAATACGATCCAATTCATCAGACCTATATATATATATATATATATAAATATAAAAGTGAACATAGAAGTCAACAGGCGACAGTCTGTTTCATGCCCGATGATTGCATCTAGCATGAAACAGACTGTTGCCTCTAAGTGTTGATTTCTATGTTCACTTTTATATTTACACATACTCTATCTCTGATATTGAGCACTTTATTCCATAAATATAGCACACTTTAAGACTATATTTCTTCATATATATATATATATATATATATATATATATATATATATATATATATATATATATATATATATACACCTTTCCTAAAGTCTAATCAAATCACACAACATCAGAAATTTTTATTACTTATTCACATACTTGCATGTATATATAAATTTTTACAAAATAATACATAATATCTGAAATTTTAATTTTTCTAAGGGGTGGAGGTAAACAAACTTCACCCGTAAAGAAATATACCTTATTTAAGGTTGGCTGTTTCTACTTTTATTACAACAGCCTCCAGAATTTTATGTATTTCTTTACATCATCTCCTATATAAAATGTTGGTTTTATTTACTAAAATGTGTCCTATGTTAATATCATTATTCTTTATTTCTTATATGTTGGCCTATACGTGCGTGAAGTGCACTAAATTTTAATAATTCCAGTTTTATAAGGTCTTTTTTACTACAAGTTTTCGATTGTTCCTACAATCATCGTCAGGTATAGAAATAGATATGTCTTTTTTACATTCAGGTAATAACAGGACAACGAAAGTTAAGATGTACTCGGAAATATGCTCCGAAACTGGAATTTATAAACAGGGATCATAACATTCATCAACGGGTTCGAGGTTAATGTCTTTTATTAAAAATTGTTTGCGAGAGTGATTCTTGTCATTTATATCATTAACTTCACTATCTGCTTTTTGTATGAATAATTCATGTAATGTAAATTGAACTGCACCACATACTTGATATATATATATATATAAATATATATATATATATATATATATAATGAACTTATATATATATATATATATATATATATATATATATATATATATATATATATATATATATATATATATGTGTGTGTTTAACAGTTAAAATATTTAATCCTTGAAAATGGCTAAATGTATAGCCCGAAAGCGCTCGGATGAAAAGAACATTCGGACAGTTTTTATATAATTTATCATCCGAAAAGAAAAAAATTATTAGATCGCATGAGAAATTGTATAAAAAACTAAATAAAAGCACCTTGTCTGTTGTATTCAATGAAATGTGCATGAAAGAAGGATTGCTGCCTAAACACACACACACATATATATATATATAATTTATTCGAAAATTATAACATAAATGTTATAAAATCACTACAAAAATAGCCATGTTGTTTCAACACTTCTGGTGTCTTATCGTATATTATAGTATTTTTTGGTTATTGGAATTTATTCCGTATACACCAATCTTATACTTGTATATACATATATATATATGTATATATATATATATGTGTGTGTGTGTGTGTGTGTGTGTGTGTGTGTGGTGCAGTTCAATTTATATTACAATGAATCACTCATAGAAAAAGTAGATTAGTAAAGTTAATAAAATCGCGAAATCCTTTCGCAAACAAAATTTTAAAGATGTATTAACATAAAAATCACTCATCAATGTTATGATCCTTGTTTTTAATAACTACAAGCTGTATAGGGTCTTTTTTTAATATGCAAGTACTTTCAACTGTGTATTCAGTCATCCTCAGGCATGGAAATTATTTTGTTTTTAGTAAAATCCAGGTAGCATCCGAGACGAAAAAATTAAATGCGAATCGAAATATATTTTTTTTCTAAATATTTTTTAATTAACGGATACGAAATTTTGAAAGTACTAGCGTGTTAAAGAAATACCTTATACAGCTGATAATTTTTAAAAACAACGATCATAAAATTGATCGAGTGATTTGGAGGTTAATGCAACTTTAAAATTTTGTTTGCGAAGGGAGTTCGCCATTTTGTATCATTAACTTTACTAATACACTTTTTTATGAATGATTCATTGTAATATATATATATATATATATATATATATATATATATATATATATATATATATATATATATATATATATATATATATATATATATATATATATATATATATATATATATAGGAATGTCCGTGAAATTTATATGACAGTTCCGTGTAGGATACAGGTTCGATTCCTGTCGGAGAACACATATTTTCTATGAAAATTTCTCGGACATTCAGGCCGGTAAATGTTGTTAACATTGTCTTTTTTTATAACCAAAGCATTTACTTAAATATTTGTATCACAGCTCTCCACAGTCTGTCTGTGGATGACAATATACATATATATATATAAAATATATATATATATATATATATAAAATATATATATGTATATATATATATATATTATTGTCATCCACAAACAGACTGTTTCGCTGTATCACAGCTCTTCAGTGTGGCTAGACGTCCGCTTGCCTCTAGCTAGAATTCTACCACTCAGCCGTTGGCGTACGGCATGAATGAAGGTGAATTTAAGTGTATTTATTCTTAAATAAACTTACAGTGACCGAGGGAACTCGATTCGATTTACCGAAGAGTTTTGCATTATTAGCCGTAATAGTCACTGTTTACAAACCCACACTTCTTTCCCAGAGACCTCAACCGAAATAAATTTTTCAGGAGCATATATATTGTAACCCAGAGACAGACTAGGATGATTGAAAAGTAACCCCCAATTTTAAAATACTTACAATTTATTTATTAACTATAATTTTTACAAGAAATGATGGAAATGAGAAGAAAGCGTTTAGCATGAGGTTTTCTCTAAGATTCAATATGGGCACCAGATTTCGCTACCAGCTTCTCGAGTCACCCAGGAATCGCTTCAACTGATTTCACCAGGAACTCTTCTGGTATAGAAGGCATAACTTCTTGTATTTGCCCTTTAAGGTTTTTCAAAGTCTTGGTTTGGTATAGTAGACTTACTCCTTTAACAAACCCCAAAGATAAAAATTACTGTGTTAAGTCAGGACCCCTGGTAGGTCACTCATACATAAAATAGGGTGTTACTTTTCAATCACACAGTATATTAGAGAGGGTTTTCGAATTTCATTAAAAACAATTTTCCTTTAACAATTCGTACGCGCAAAATGCTGCTATTGATGACGACTAATTGTTACCTACGTTTCGATTTATGGATTATTTGTTGCCCTAAATGTTCGACAACACATTGGCAAAATGCCGGTGTCTGTAGTTAGGTATTTATCGGCTGGATAATTGAGTATACAGGTAAAAAATATATTAGTCTATGGTGTGTCTTTCGGTAAATATTAACCGTGTTTATAAATGTGTAAATTAGTAAACATTTGTCAGGTTTATACTCGAGACTGTAGCTAAACATCGGCTGGGTTTATACTTGAATCTAAATGTTAAAAATAGCGGCATTACATAATTTTCAGGGAGGTGTTGCTGTGTGCGTAGACCCGGCCGATATATAGAGCAACAAAGTTATTAAATGTTTTTAGCAGCAAAGTGTTATATAAAAAAAAATGCTAAATTAAAATACTACAATTAAAAATCTTTAAAAAAAAATTTTTTTTAATAAAAAAAATCACATGAGTTACCTCCCTTCCATAGTGGTAAAAATTATTTTGATTTTATACACTGTTAACGCACAACACATCCATAGATATGCAACCCCTGAAGATGGTCTCAGATGAAAGTGATTGAAAGTACTCGGGAAAAATAAAAATTATTTGAAAGAAAATTTTGGAATTTTTCTTAATCAATTTCTACAGACAAAGAAATTAATTCGTGGACTGGAAAGGATTAAAACAAAATAAATAGACATAATACTTCTAAATTATTTAACCAAACATGATTCAATGAAAATATGCTGCCACTATATATATATATATATATATATATATATATATATATATATTACAGTAAAAAAAGAAGAACAGTAAGATATTTAATCCGGTGTTCTTATTGATATTTTTATTTTTATAAAACAGTGCTCAATGTAAATTTACAGAGCATAAATATTATAAATTAACAGATTTAAAAATATGGTTTCATCGCTACACAGGAATTACCATGTTTCAAAAACTGAAAGCAAAAACTTCAAGTTCAATTATTCGCTTGAAGATGAAACAGAACTAATGATTTTAATTTAATATAATTGAATTTGAAATTTTGGGTTTCTGTTTTTGGAACATGGTAATTCCTGTGTAGCGATGAAACCATATTTTTAAATCAGTTAATTTATAATATATATATATATATATATATATATATATATATATATATATATATATATATATATATATTATTTCAAATGTGATCAAAGTGAACACTTCGTATTTGAATTAGACGCCCCGTTTTTATTTATTGAACACTGTGTTTTACGACTATCAGCCTGCGCATTCGATAAATCTCACTAAAGAAAACATTTCAGTATATCTATCGTATAGAGAGGAAGATCTATTTATGATAAAAAATATTAATAAAAGGGTTTTTTTTACGGTTTCTTTGGCATTTACTTTTTCTCCAAGTGTATGGTGATCAATTTACAATTAATTTTAGATGAAAAACTGAACCGGCCTTCTTAAAATTTAAAATGAAATTTTTTTTTTAATCCTCGTAATCTGGAGAGCTCAATCGATAGCAATAAGGGAACAAATATATTTAATATAATATATAATATATATATAATAATATCTGTTTCATGCTTTAGATGGCTTGAAGATTACCTTTAAGCATGAAATAGGCTGTCGCCGCTGGACCTTGACCTCAATTTTCACGTTTACATTATATATCCTGTTCTGTTAACCGCAGCAAGGCTGGGCTAGTATCACACATAAGAAAGCATAAATGAACTATGTCTTTCCCTTAACCTTATTTTCTCCACAATAGCCCCCCTGCTAGCATGCACAAGTGGAAAACGAAACGCACCCTCCCATGCTGACCCCCATTTATTGTTCACAATAGGAGAGTCCACCATATACATCGATTTAATGTGTCAATGTCTGGATTTCCTCAAACAAATTAAATTTGAAAGAATAGAAATTTTACATCTAACTCAATCATGTCTCTCTCCCTCACTTCCTCACTTCGTTAATTTACATATATTTAGTACTGCCCGTCAAAAATGTGTAAATTTCTTTTCATTTTTCGTTTCAACCTTTGGAAGTAAAATCTGATGATCCGCGGTCCTTTAAAAGGGCTGTGGTGAAATAATTTATTACATGGAACCTTAAAGTGGTCTGTTTTTATTTAAATTATTAGCTCTGATTTACATTGAGCTCTCTGGATTTTATCCTACTTGGGTCTACCCATACGGATTACATAGTTTTTCGTAAACTATATATATATATATATATATATATATATATATATATATATATATATATGCTTGGGAATGTGATCTGAGGAACTAGGAGAAACATCCCATTTCTGGTGAAATAAAATACTATGAAGCCTTAAATTTGTCTGTTTTTTAATTTAACTTATATATATATATATATATATATATATATATATATATATATATATATATATATGTAATTTTTTTTTCTTATTTAATTTTCAATATACTTACAGGTCAATATAAATATATCCTTTGTAGAAAATGTAATCGAGAAAATGTATCGAGAATATTTAACATTGAAAAACATAAAGGAAAAAAAATTAATTATTTTTAATAATAATGTAGAAATATCCACCCTTTACCTGAAGACGGTCGCGAGACCAGAAACACGTGTTGTAAAATTATGAAAAATAAAGGATAATATTTTTTTTTAAATCCACATTACAACCAAAAAAGTTTGCGGTACCTCTCTTCTTTTTAATATACACACTTTTCTCTCGTTGGAACCATTATAACCTCTTCATTTTATATATATATATATATGTGTGTGTGTGTGTGTGTGTGTGTGTGTGTGTGTGTGTGTGTGTGTGTGTGTGTGTGTGTGTGTGTGTGTGTGTGTGTGTGTGTGTGTGTGTGTGTGTGTGTGTGTGTGTGTGTGTGTGTGTGTGTGTGTGTGTGTGTGTGTGTGTGTGTGTGTGTAAAGAAGTATTTTTAGTTTTTTCATAAATAAATATACTGCTTAATAAGTAAACGGAGCATCAATTCAAATATGGTTATCCAATAAAATGACGTTCAGGGTGTAAAACATACACACACACACACATACACACACACACAAATATATATATTTATAGAAAATTTTAAACAATACACACAACCACATGCATAGGTATATATATATAAATATGTATGTATATCTATATATGTGTATATATGTATGTATGTATGTATATATATATGTATATATATATTTATGTATATGTTTATATATATACATATATATATGTATACATATATACATAGATATATACACATATATATATGTATATATATGTGTATATATATACACTTATATATATATATACACATATATATATATATGTATATATATATGTGTGTGTGTATATATACATTTGTATATGTATATACATATATAAATATCTATCTGTGTGTGTGTGATTTAAGGAAAATATGATTTCTGAAAAAAAAAGCAATTTTACAAGTGGAGGCAAGTATGCGTAAGTCACTAAAGTCAGACTGGAGCTATGACAAGTGAACATTTATATATATATATATATATATATATATATATATGAACTGAGATTCCTATTTGTGAAGAAGGTAGATTAACGTGAAAAGACTTTAAGGCAGTAATGTGTTAATATGGATTATCATTATCATTATTATTATTATTGAGTATATGATAAAACTACCCAGGAAAAGAAATTCACTTTGGGCCGAAGTCAGCTAGAAAATTTGTTTTGAAAAAGGTATAAACCCTCAACTTCTTCGAATTACATAATGCGTCTCCAAAAGTGTTCGTAAATATATATATATATATATATATATATATATATATATATATATATATGTATATAAAAGTGGACATGGAAGTCAGCACTTAGAGGCGACAGTCTGTTTCATGCTAGTGCAATCGCCTGACGATTGCACTAGCATGAAACAGACTGTCGCCTCTAAGTGCTGACTTCCATGTTCACTTTTATATTTACACACGGTCTATCTCTGATATTGAGCACTTTACCCCATAAATATAGCACACTTTAAGACTATATTTCTGCATATATATATATATATATATATATATATATATATATATATATATATATATCTGTGTGTATAGGGAGAGTGAGAGAGATAGAGAAAAAGAGAAGAACAGAAATATGTATGTATATATATATATATATATATGGAGAGAGACAGAGACGAATATATATATATATATATATATATATATATATATATATATATATACAATTTGTCATTGGTAGGAATAATTCCAAGGAAGATAATAATCCAGGGAGAGCTCAATGTAAACTACGGATTATTCTACTAAAATTACACCATTCACTAAAAGATTTCGCTCTGAAATATATAGATATTCACGAAACAAATTATAGCCGAAATGGATGTTTCAAATTTTCTTCTCGATTATACATACATACATACAGACATATATATATATATATATATATATATATATATATATATATATATATATATATATATATATATATATATATATATATATCAAGAATATATATATATATATCAAGAATATATATATATCAAAATATATATATATATATCAAGAATATATATATATATATCAAGAATATATATATATATATATATATATATATATATATCAAGAATATATATATATATATATATATCAAGAATATATATATATATATATCAAGAATATATGTATATATATATATATATATATATAGAAAAAT
>OZ038509.1:87060651-87065651 GCA_964036315.1 Acanthosepion esculentum
TATATCCAGGGTGTGCATGAAGATTGTGAAACAGACTGTGTCCATGCTACACACACACACACACACACACACAAACACACCCACACACAAACAAATAAACACGCACACACACACACACACACACACACACACACACACACACATATATATATATGTATGTATACAGGGTCTGCATGAAGATTGTGAAACAGACTGTGTCCATGCCACACACACACACACACACACATATATATATATATACATATATATATATATATATATATACATACATATATATATAGGGTCTCCATAAAGTTCGTGTGCATTTAAAAAAAATTATGACTTTATTTGTATTTGCGATAGAAATAATTTGTAAAAAGGATTAGAAAGAAGAAATCTATATTTTTTAAGGTTTTATTGAAATTTTATTTAAGTTTCCACATGTCCTCCATCATTAGCAATACAAAGGGTAATACGAATTTGCAGTTCACGGAAAACATTTGCCAACTGATTTACAGTAATGCCTGAAATCACATTAGTTATTTTAGCTATACTTAAAACGTGGTACATTAAACTTTATAACATTTTTTACAGATTATTTCTATCGCAAATACATATAAAGTTATAAAGTTTTTAAAGTGCACACGAACTTTATGGACAGCCTGTATATTCGAATCCATTACACTCACTTACGTGCTAATACCGTTGAGAAAGGTACGAAGCCTCTTCTTCTCCCATCGCCCACCAGATATGGGTAAATAGCAGGACAGACCGGGTTCTATAGCCTTGGATGGCAACTGGTCTACCGCAGAAAGAAATGGCAACCTACTGCGGGAAAAAATATCTGCCGCGTCAGTCATGTATCGAAAGATACATGATCGCCTAAGCGTCTATCACGCATATCACGTAACTGACTGATATATATATATATATATATATATATATATATATATTTCCATCTACGGCCTGAATATTCGAGAAATTTTATTAAAAAAAAGATTTCTAGGATATTCAAGCAGGTAGATGGAAATAAATAAATATACTATTTGAATATCTTGAATATTTCTTGGTTGTTGTATCAGCGTGTCAATGTATGTGGATGTGTGTACATGTATTTATCGGTGTCTGTGTATAGACAATGCATGCGCATTTAATTGTGTATCCATGTATGTGTTCTTTTTTTGTTTTGTTTTTATATATATATATAAAGTGCCGTGTAGATGTTTCCTGTCTCATCACCTATTTGTGTGTGTATATATCTAAACATGTCTGAGTGCGTATGTATTATGATCTGAGTGTGTATATTGTATTACTTGAGAGGTGAGCACCCTATTCATACACTTGGAATTAAAATATATACATTTTTGTCGGGAAGACCAGCTGAAATTAGTGCCTTTTCTAACGTAATTTCAATGAAAAAATAAAATAAATTGAATGACATGTATTTCTTTTCTTTTCTCATCAGTAGTTTTATAATTTTAAACTTAATAGAGATTAAATTTAGATTTTAAAATTGGTAATTTTTTACCTTTAATTTTAATATCAAATTTTATCATATAATTTAATATTTATTGGTTAGAATAAATTCTATTTTAGTAAAACCCAACTTTAAAGCTTTTAATAGCTATTATAACCTTACTTCGTTGTCAAGTTTTTTGAATTCTCGTATACTTGTATTTTGATTGGTCATTCCTGCTTATGTAACAGCATTTCCCCTTAAGAAGGATCGTTAATTAATTTGAAACTTTTAAAACCCTTTATTCTACATTCAACATCATCACTTGATAAGACACCGGAGGTGTTGAAAGAAAATGGCTATTTTTGTAGTGATTTTATAACATATTTATGTCATAATATTTAAATAAATAATTATCTCTGCTCTACTCTGTATTGGGCACTCTTTTAAGAATAGTAATTGTTGGTTATTGGAATTTATTCCGTATACACCAATCCTAGACTTGTATATATATATATATATATATATATATATATATATATATATATATATATATATATATATATATATATATATATCAGTCGGTTATGTGTCATGCGTGATACACGCTTATGCGATCATGTATCGATACATGACTGACGAGGCAGATATTTTTCCTGCAGTAGGTTGCGATATCTTTCTGTCGTAAACCAGTTCTGTCGTAAACCAGTTGCCATCAAAAGCTACAGAACCAAGTCTGTCCTGCTATTTACCCATATCTGGTGGGTTGGTGGAGAAGAAGAGGATTCATACCTTTCTCAACGATATTAGCACGTAAGTGAGTGTAATGGATTCGAATATATATATACAGTTTTTTATATATATACATACATATATATATATATATATATATATATATATATATATATGTGTGTGTGTGTGTGTGTGTGTGTGTGTGTGTGTGTGTGTGTATAGTACAGGTAATAAATCCATTGGTATATAATCCAAGTGGATCCTAGTAACATAAAATATTAAAACTGATCCACAAAAAGAGCTCAATGTATTTATGATAACAGAGCATATAAATTACATAACAGAGAAATCCAAAATGACCTCATGAGAATAGTCTATTTCAACTAACGTCTATACGCTAGCATTTTTCGACTTAAATGGTGGACTGTTACAGTGTTAGAAACTTAAAATTAAATATTTAAAAAAAAGAGAGACAGCTGTTGAAAATAATAATTTGAGCTAACCAAACAAAATGCCATTTTTGGGAAGTGATGGCGGATGTTGTCTGGCTTAAATGGAAAAAGCTTACACAAAATTTAACCCAAATATTAACTCCAATATCCCCACAAAAATATTAAAAAAATCAAAATATGGACAGAAAAACAAGTTAAAAATAATATATGGTGTAAAAGCAAAATTTTCCAATTTTTACATTAAGCTTTGAACCGTTCTATCTTAGAAATGATTAAAGATATCTTACTGGGATTCACCAAGGCTTTTATGACACTACTGGACTCTATTTTAAAAACGTATTTATTATAACAGAGCATCTAAATTACATAATAGAGAAATCCCAAATTACCTCATGAGTATAGACTATTTCAACTTGAAATAGTCTATTCTCATGAAGTAATTTTGGATTTCTCTATTATTTAATATATATATATATATGTATATATATATATAAATATAGGTGACTATAATCGTGTCGAAAAAACCTTCGAATTCTTGATTTAACAATAGCCAAATCAATCTCGAAGGGAAAAAAAAGGTTTTAAAAAAGAAAGAGCCAGGAACATGAAAGTCTGTCGAAAATAATCGCACAGATACAGGTTCAAGGCCCAAAGAAAAAAAACCTGATATGAGTAAACAACTAACTAAAGAGCTCGATACAAACGTAGAGCAAACCTAGTCAAACCTAATGAGCCAGACAAACCTAGCAAGGTTTCACTTAGGCAGATCGTCAGGGTCAGCTGACCCTGACGATCTGCCTAAGTGAAACCTTGGTAGGTTTGTCTGGATCATTAGGTTTGACTATATATCTATATCTATCTATCTATCTATCTATCTATCTATATATATATATATATATATATATATATATATATATATATATATATGTGTATGTATGCAGGTGTGCAGTGAAATAGGAAAGAACACGTTAGGTAGATAATCCGGTGTTCCTTAGTATTTAGCTTTATTTTCAAAAGGACAGTGCTCCATACAGAAGTAGAGCTTATATTATAATAATATTTTTAGTTTTTAAAAATATGATTCCTCCGCTACATAAGAGTTCTCATGTTTCAAAAGCGAGAGCCGAGACCCCTAACATAATTTTTTAAGTTATGTAGAGTTAAGGTGTCTGGACCCGCTTCCTTGTCAATTCCCAAATTCTCGCTTGACAAGGAAGCGGGTCCAGACACCTTAACTCTACATAACTTAAAAAATTATGTTAGGGGTCTCGGCTCTCGCTTTTGAAACATGAGAACTCTTATGTAGCGGAGGAATCATATTTTTAAAAACTAAAAATATTATTATAATATATATATATATATATATATATATATATATATATATATATATATATATATATATATATATATATTAATGCAAATTTCATTAAATAATATAGACAAGGAAGCGAAAAACGCGTCGTAGCTCGTGACGTCACACATGACCACGCGAGAGTGAAAACGAGAAGTATTAAGTATGGGAGGCCAATGGCTTCTGCTATAGATTATAGGCATTTAAGAATGTTTGTGGAGATCAAACTATTTTCTTTTTAAAAATATGATTCCATCGTGACACAGAAATTTCTATGATTCAGAATAGAAACTAAATTTACAAATTTAAGTATAAAAATTAAACTTAAAACGCATAGTTTCGTTGCGTTCTCAAGCGATGCTCGGAAGAACTTTCTAAGAAATTTACTTAATTTATAAACGCAGACAATATTAATATTACGAGTTGTTAGCAGGCACCCCCACCCCACCTAAACTTAAGCTGACTTTGTAAGTAACATGTTTTGGATACATAATCTGTCTAGAGAAATTAAAACCCAACCCCACCCCTAAATTAAAATAGACTGAATTTTCCTGAACCCTAACAACTTTTTATAATTGAATTTATAAATTTATTTTCAGTTTTAAAACATGGAAATTTTCTCTGTCGCGATGGAATCATATTTTTAAAAGAAAATAATTATAATATTATATATATATATATATATATATATATATATATATATATATATATATTAAAGACATTTTTGATATGTTTAACGTTCTTTTTATAGATACAAGTATTTAAGCAAAGGCTCTGTTTATAATAAACAGTATTAAATAACATTTACCGGCCTGAATGTCCGAGAAATTTTCATAGAAAATTTTCGCTCTCCGACATTTGCTTAAATACTTTGTCGGACTTTGTCCAATTCAAAAATGTATATATATATATATATATATATATATATATATATATATATGTGTGTGTGTGTGTATGTGTGTGTGTGAGTGTGTGTGCGTGTGTGTGTGTGAGTGTGTGTGTGTGTGAGTGTGTGTGTGTGAGTGTGAGT
>OZ038509.1:87080651-87103151 GCA_964036315.1 Acanthosepion esculentum
CACACACACACAATATATATATATATATATATATATATATATATATATATATATATGTATATATATAGAGATAGATAGATATATATAGATATATATATATATATACTTTTTATGTATTTATAACCCACTCCGAACAACAATTTGGCTGAAATATTCATATAACACTAGTACTATATCTTGAACATTAAATATCAATTTTATTTTTAGTGCCCCTAAGTTTGGCTATTTTGTTTTTTGTAGCATTCATGTTGTAGACTTGTGTTATTAGATACAATGATCGTCATAAGTGAAAAAAATCATACATATATATATATATATATATATATATATATATATATATATATATATATATATATATATATATAATAAATTAACTGATTTAAAATATGTTTTTTCGCTACACAGTAATAACTGTGTTTCAAAAATGGAAGCTAAAAGTTTCGAATTTAATTTTGTATTTAAATTAAAAACATTAGTTCCATTTCATCCTCAAGCGAATTTTGGAGTAACTTATTTTTAAATTTAGAGTTTTAAAGGCACGGCAAAGATTCATAATTGAGTTTTTCCAAGGATACCGAGAAATCCACTCATCTAGACAAAGGGTGGTAGCATGTTCAATTTCAATTTTTCGTTGTATCAGTTAATAGTTACATTCAAAAGCGGGGTAATGTTTAGGGATGGGTAGGGATGTATTTTTCAACAAATTCTGACATCCGCTAAATGCATGTCATCTGGGTTTTTTTTTATAATTTTTTTATTGTTAACGGCAAAAAATTCTTACGGCATTTTTTCTATTTGTATACTTAAAGATTTTTGGAGTTTGAGGATGAAATGGAACTAATGACTGTAATTTAATTAGAAAATTAAATCCGAAGCTTTTAGCTTCCATTTTTGAAACATGGTTATTACAGTGTAGCGAAAAAAAACATATTTTAAATCAGTTAATTTATAATATTAATGCTCTGTAAATTTACATTGAGCACTATTGTGTAAAAATAAAAATATCTATAATAACACCGGCTTTTAAATCTTACTGTTCTTTCCTTTTATTTTATATATATATATATATATATATATATATATATATATATATATATATATATATATATATATATATATTTATATTTATATATATATATATATAAAAGTGAACATAGAAGTCAAACACTTAGAGGCGACAGTCTGTTTCATGCTAGATGACGATTGCATCTAGCATGAAACAGACTGTCGCCTCTAAGTTTTGACTTCTATGTTCACTTTTATATTTACACACGCTCTATCTCTGATATTGAGCACTTTATCCCATAAATATAGCATTTTAAGACTATATATATATATATATATATATATATATATATATATATATATGTATATAATGAACTGTCCCGTCTAGTTCGATGTACGAGGTTTGGATGACCACGAACTAATTATCTGCATGCCTATGACGGGCATGACTTTAGTGAACGGGCATGTTTTTTTTGTTTTTTTTTTTGCTCAAAGAAAGCAAAGTCATATTTAAAGGAAAGTCTAAATCCTTTTACTTTTCGTTGTAATCATCCATTATTCTTGTATTTTTCTTTGTTTATTATATTATAATATTTGTAAAGTTTTTATTTATTTACAGTAATTAATATACAGATTTTTATAATCTTTTCTTCATATTTGTTTATCTATAAAATAAGTCGTGGCAAACAACGATTTTTCTTTTTTTCTTTCTTTTTATTTTCAAAAATTGTTTAGCAAGTCTAAGAATATCTCGCTAAGATGTAAACATATTAAGAACATTTAATGGATTCCATTTGTTAAATTAATTATAGAGGCATGAATAATTCTAATCTATGTTTAAGCATAACATTTATTTCTCTGTTGTTTTTGCGAAATACATACATACGTATATATATATATATATTTTATATATATATATATATATATATATATATATATATTTTATATATATATATATATATATATTTTATATATATATATATATATTTTATATATATATATATATATTTTATATATATATATATATATTTTATATATATATATATATATTTTATATATATATATATATATTTTATATATATATATATATATATATATTTTATATATACATATATATATATATATATATATATATATATATATATATATATATATATATATATATATATATATATATATCCTACACGGAACCGTCATCTAGCCTGGAGTGCTATTTAACTACAGAGGAAGCGTCTGCTGAGCAAGGATACAGGTTCGTTTCCTGTCGGAGGACATATTTTCTATGAAATTTCTCGGATATTCAGGCCAGAAAATATTGTTAATACTGTTTATTATAAACAGAGCATTTACTTAAATATTTGTATCTATAAAAGCGTATAAACAATATAAATATATATATATATATATATATATATATATATATATATATATATATATATATATATATATATAAATTTATTTATTTTTTATGGATACTCATATTTGAGTAGATGCCCTGTTATTAAACAGTATATTTATTTATTTCCATTTACCGTCCTGAATTTTCGAGAAATCTTGTTAGAAAAATATGCGCCATCCGGCAGGATTCGAACCTGTATTTCCAGAGGGGAAACCGTCATTATTTCTCGAATATTCAGGCCGGTAGATGGAAATAAAGAAATATACTGTTTAATAACAGAGCACCTGCTCAAAATATATGTATCAATTAAAAATAGCGATTTAACAAATAAATAAAAAATATATTGGATTTAACCTACTTCGAAATATAGCGAATTTCCCAGAGTAGATTAGATTAGGCACAAGGACAAAATTAATGAGCACCCAGTGATGCTTGCTAATCATTACACCACGTTGAAGAGATCATCTATTCCCATATATATATATATATATATATATATATATATATATATATATATATATATATATATATATATATATATATATATATATATATATATATATATATATACGCATTCGAACATTTCGTCCTTTATATATATCGTCCTATATGGGCACCTCGAGGTGGTGTAATGATTAGCAAGCTTGTCTCGCTTGTATAATTACGACTGAGTAGTGAGTTCGATTCTCACTGGGTGCCCCATACTTTCGGCCTTATGCCACATATAAGCTACGCTTGGAAAATCACTATATATCGTCCTACATATATATAGTTTTCTCCGCTACACATACATATACCTATATATATGTATACATAGATATGACAGAATTGAATAGACACCAAGATAAATTTTATTTCTGATTATTTTTAATAACCAAGATAACTTAACTTAGATTATTTGATTAAAATTGCAGATAACATTACTGGAACATGCCACGAACCAAAGGAGCATCAGACCTATCCGAATTTCAGCGAGGACGTATCGTGGGCCAACATGAAGGTGGTCTTAGTCAAAGAAAAATATCTGAAAATCTTTCAATACCCCTTTCTACTGTTAACAGAGTGATCATACAATTCACCAGAGAGGGGAAGAAGTGCCATGGGCTCTCTGAAAGAACCATGCGTCTTGTCGAAAGAAATGTTGAACAGGATCCACTTTGCAAGGCCTCTGACATAGCAACACAAGTAGATGTCAGTCCCAGAACAGCTGTCAGGTATCTTCACAAGCTGGGCTACTATGGCAGAGCTATGAGAAGGAAACCACTTCTCCGACCAGCCAATATCAAACGCAGAAAGGATTGGGCACATGAGATGGTGGAGAGAAATGTGACCTTTTGGACCACTGTCATTTTCTCTGATGAGTCAAGATTCGCATTATTTTCCGACAGTGGAAGAGTATGGGTATGGAGACTCTGTAGTCAAGAGTTTGATTTAAAAAGACTGCTGCCAACGGTGAAACATGGGGGCCTTTCAGTAAAGGTATAGGGTGCAATTTGGAGTGATGGTCGCTCAGAGCTTGTGTAGTGTGAAGGAAACATTAATTCAACCAAATATGTTTCTATATTAAAGAAAGGGATCCTTCCAAAATTCTCAAGTAGTAGAATGAGCAAAGTTGACTCCCTATTTATGGAAGATGGAGCTCCATGTCACACTGCTCAAGCAACGCAACATTGGTTGAGACAAAATGGGATCAATAAACTTCCATGGCCAAGTCAGTCCCCGGATATTAACTCTATTGAACACCTTTGGAGCATATTAGATCGAAAACTCTGCAAAAAGAACTGGAAGCCATCTTCTAAGCCCGAACTTTTTGGATTATTGCGTGAAACATGGCAAGAAATCCCTCAAGATGATATACGCGAACTCATCGCTAGCATGCCTAGAAGGGTCCTTGCATTAAAAAAAGCAAAAGGGATGTCAACCAAGTATTAGTTATTAAATTTATGACCATTTATAATTACTTCATTTGTATAAATTACTTGTTTAATAAAATAAACGGTTTCTGTGAGCGTCTATTCAATTCTGTCATGCCTGTGTATATATTCTCATTAACAAGGCGCCTACCAGAGGACGACTGACATTGAAAATAAATTTAAAACAATACTGTGAGACACAGACAGTTAGGGGCTGATGATAGCCGCGCACAGAATATACCTATATATGTATCTCTATCTATAAAAGGCAGGATGTGTGTGTGTGTGTGTGTGTGTGTGTGTGTGTGTGTGTGTGTGTGTGTGTATGTGTGTAACGAATGCACGGTCGCAATTTTCGACGGATTTGCACCAAAATTTACATGCACATGCTCCAAGTAAGTGAAAATGCCAAGACCGATTTTGCATTTCCCAACTCCCATCGATAGTGGAAATAGTCGATTTTTTCATGCTTCTACGACAGTTTTCATGTAGTTTGCGGCCATTTTCTACTGGCCAGAGTGAGAGCCTATAGCTGGCTGCTATAAATAGGCAGGAATATTCTATTGGCCAGCCTGAGAACCAACAGCTGACTGACACGAATGTTAACTAGCATGCAAAAAAATCGATGGCTGCATTCGTCACAAGTGGGAAAAATTTAAATCTGCATGGCACTTTACTCTAATTGGCTCATTCGCTTGCTTAAACTCAACGTTGATTCTGATTCCGCAGAACTGGGTTGGGTGTGAAAAAGTATTTGTTGTTAACATTCTTTTTTTATTCGGTTTTTCCAGTTACGATTCCTTTTCTAAAGCTGATCGTTTTGTGTTCATTTTGTTTAGTTCTTTTTTCGTAACAGATTTAATGTTTAGTATAGAGCTTAGAAAAAATTCGCAGTGTGAGATAGGCAAGAAGTAAGGCATGTAGCAACATCAGCACGGCAAAGGGAACTCGTTTAAAGGCACGGAAGGGCAATAATATACTTAGGGGCTGATGACAGCCGCGCACAGAACGGATTGAAATAGACTACATTGAGGAATTTTTTTTTTTTGGTGTAAAAAATACATAGCCTCTATTAAAATAAAAACAACCAGCTCTACGTGGATCAGTTTTAATAATTAATATTACTAGGATCCACCCGGATTATATATCAACGAATCGATTGCCTGTACTATATATATATATATATATATATATATATATATATATATATATATATATATATATATATATAGATAGATAGATAGATAGATAGATAGATAGATAGATAGATATGCAAGTTTCCTTAAATATAACAGACAAGGTTCTTTGATTAATTTTTTTTATTTAATTTCTAATGTGAGCTTAGAATTTTTTTCTTTACATTAGATTTAATTATACAACAACTGTCCACTGGACCCAATTTGTAACATATCTGTTGAAAATACAAATATAACTGCATTGTTTACATATAAAAAATGGGTAAAAATAATGGAAGCCTTATTAATAAGAACAAAAACAAAACAAAATTCAATAATATCAGCTATGAACATGGACATAATATGTTGACTGTGTTCTGAGAATAAAACATTCTATAATATTAAATACTTATATACAATAATCCATTTCCAGTTAACAGTAAATACAATTAAATTTATAGCCGAAATCGATTGGGAAAATAAAACATTTGAACAATTTTTGTATAATTTATCTACGGAAAAGAAAAAAAAATATGTAAGATCATTTGAGAGATTATATATAAACTTAAACAAAGCACCTTGTCTGTCATATTTAATGAAGCTTGCATGAAAGAAGGACTGCTGCCTAAATACACAATATATATATATATATATATATATATATATATATATATATATAAATTCAACCTTAGCGTTGTCACTGAACGCTCCAAAAGTTTGTATCCGTTAACAATAACACATTTAAAAAAAACAAAAAAAAAACATGTTTTGATTCGCATTTAATTTTTTTCGTCTCGGATGCTACCTGATGCTTACCAAAAATGGTATAATTTCCATGCCTGAGGATGACTGAATATACAGTTGAAAGTACTTGCGAAAGACCTTATACAGTTTATAATTTTTTAAAACAAGGATCATAACATTAATCGAAAATTTCTCGGACATTCAGGCCGGTAAATGTTGTTAATACTGTTTATTATAAACAGAGCATTTACTTAAATATTTGTACCTATAAAAAGAATGTATAAACATAAAAATGTCTTAATATATATATATATATATATATATATATATATATATATATATATATATACATATATATGTAACGTTAATGGCTGGCCTCACGTATTCGTGGATACACGTCTACGAGGGCGGCTAGCTAATCCTTCACGCAGACGCTCCCTCAGGCACATTTGTGTTTGTTCAACACCCAGAGAACTCCCCACCCGTGGTTTATACTGCAATTACGCTGAGCATACCTTAGTTACAGTTTCAGCAGTCTGAACAAGGCCAGCACGCTCAAACCCTCGTTCCCGATGACTTGTAACTTTGTGCTAACACAGGCATCCACGGAGCCCAAGGGTTCCGTCTATCCAACCCGTGGAATGGTTTTCAGACACTTTCCAACGGTGCCGCCTCTTCCAGACCAATAAAATCAAGAAGTCACCTTCCTGACAAATCGGCCATGGTGAGATTAGAACACGGGTCTCATGGTCAGAAAGCAAACGTTCTAACCACACACACACACACACACACACACACACACACACACACACACACACACACACACACACACACACACACACACACACACACATTATATACATATATATATTCCAAATTCACGAGTTTTTCTGCCATGAAACTTTTGTATTTCCCTATTTATTATTATTATTATTATTATTGTTATTAATATTATTATTATTATTACACCCCCCTACATATATATATATATGTAATATAGGAAAAACAACTGAAAAGTTGCAAATTAAAAAAAAATGAATGTTTTTTTTTTGTGAAAGTATTTATTTATATATATTTTTATATATATATATATATATTTGATATTTCAGATCGGCCCCGATCTTTCATCAGAAATGACTGTTTTCAGAAGTTTGTTTACATTAAGTAGCGTCCGTCACGAGACGCGGACGTCAAGTGATATGGAATGCAACTGTGTTTGAATATTTCTAACGTAAATCTAACTGTAGTAATATTTGCGATGTTGTTTAAAAAAATTCTGAAAACAGTCATTTCTGATGATAGATCGGGGCCGATCTGAAATATCAAATATATATATATATAAAAATATGAATAAATACTTTCACAAAAAAACATTCAATTTTTTTTAATTTGCAACTTTTCAGTTGTTTTTTTCTATATTATATACATATTAAGAACGTATCCGTGTCTTCTCATTATGCTATATATATATATATATATATATATATATATATATATATATATATATATATATATATATAAAATGTTCTGCCTCGAACATTTAATAGCTTTATTGCTTTACTCGTGGTTGATTTATCTATTCTTGGCTTTAATTCTCTTATATAAAGGGCTTCTATGATTTTAAGTTTTTGCTTATTATTATTTTGGTGTAATATAGATTTAAAATTGATAGTGAATGATAAAAAAACGCAGTAAAATGAACAGTAACACATGTTTTGAATCTACAGAAATACGTATACACAGACACAGACAATTTAACTGCCTGAAGATGGTCTCAGATGAGACTGAAAGTACGTCGGAAAATATTTAAAAACTATTTGAAAAAAAATTTTGGTATTTTTCTTAATCAATTTTCTCCTGCTATCAAGAAATTGATTCGTGGACTTGAAATGATTATATATATATATATATATATATATATATATATATATATATATATATATATATATATATATATAGGTGGGGATTCAAACTTTCGCTTCAAATCTTAGCATTTATTTAACTCCTCTCTTTAAAACTTCTCTCTGTTACGGATGACTGAATGAACAGTGTTAGGTGGTATATATGGTATATATATTAAATGGTATCCCTCCAGCACTAAGGTTCACCGTTGAGAAGGAATCCAATCATCAATTGGCCTTCTTGGATGTATTAGTACATCGAACAACAACAAGTTTTCTTACTTCTATTTACAGGAAAGCAACTTTCGCGGGATTGTATACGCGTTGGGACTCCTTTTGAATCCAAAAAACGTAAGATAAACATTATCAGAACCCTCCTTCATAGGGCACTAAAAATCTGTTCAGCGTCCTTCCTGGACGATGAGATCAATTTTGTCAAGGATACCCTATGTGGTTTAGGTTATCCACCTAACACTGTTCATTCGGTCATCCGTGACAAAATTGAGGAGCTCAGAAGTGCCAAACTCTGTGTTGTTAAAAAGTGCCCGGTTTATCTAAGATTGCCCTGGATTGGAACCAAATGTGAAAGTATGGTTAGACAAATTTCATCAAGGGTCCGTCGCTGTTTTTCTCTGCTGAAGTCCGGATAGTTTTTCAAACCCGGCCCATGGTTCGTCCAGTGTGTAAAGACGTCCTTCCTCCTCATCAAATTAATTCTATAATTTATAAATATGGTTGTAGTTGCGGGGCTAACTACATAGGAAGGACGACACAATGCTTGGACATGAGAATTAAACAGCACGTTCCTACCAAAATCAGGAACGACACTTTGCCGTTGAATGGACTCGTCCCAAACACCTACGGGTCCGCCATATGTGGGCACTTATTAAAGAGCAGATTGTGTGCAGCTAATTTTGGTGTTGACCGGTTCACCGTGTTGTCCCGGTCACACTCGTTATTTCACCTTAAGGTGCTGGAGGCACTTAACATCGGGTCCCGCAAGCCTTCCTTGTGTAAACAACGTGAGTGTTTGTTGGGACTCGCTGTCATTTGCCTCTAGCTCCTTTTGCTTCGCCCGTTTTTAATATGTCTAGTAATATCAAGCTTCATACGTTTATTGCTGTGATATATATATATATATATATATATATATATATATATATATATATATATATATATATATTCAATAATGACAAAACTTATATTAGCCAACACGTTTCGTCCTCTGATGGACTTTGTCAAAGCAAATGTAAAGATTTTATTTTGCAACAAGTATTTATAAACAAAACTATCTTTATTATTTTAAAATTTAAGAATAGGGTATCTGCCAAAAATAACACACATACGCACACACACATATATATATATATATATATATATATATATATATATATATGTGTGTGTGTGTGTGTGTGTGTGTGTGTGTGTTTGTGTGTGTGTGTGTGTGTATGCGTAATATGCAGTATCTTTTGGATAATAAAAATAAGCAAAAAAAAAGGAATTTATCTATCTATCTATCTATCTATCTCTCTCTCTCTCTCTCTCTCTATATATATATATATATATATATATATATATATATATTTATATCTGTTTGTGTGTGTGTGTTTGATTGTGTGTTTGTGTGTCTTCGCTTGTTTGAATGTGAGTACATGTGTGTGCACATGCGTGCGTCTACAAGATGCACCCCAGAAATCCAGGATGTGTGAACTGTGCACGGAGGGCGAAATGTAGTGCGGACTACTACTGCTGTATTTCCCTTCAGCAGCCCCCTCTTTAGGAGGTCATTGTTTAAATGACCATCAGAGCAGTTTCGATGGAGACAAAGAAATCAAGTATTATTTCGACTTCCTCATTTTCCGTATTTTGGGGTAGCACATCATTTGCGAGCGCACGCACGCACACACACACACACACACACACACACACACACACACACACACACACGCACGCACGCACGCACGCACGCACGCACGCACACACACACACACACACACACACACACAGCCTCCACGCTCACTAGTTTGTATGTTTGTGATTGTGTACTTGTTTGCGTGTGTCATTTTTTTGTATATGCGTTTATAGGCAAATCTTAAAGTCCGGAGAATTATGTCAAAATATCCATTTTACAAGATAAACTACTTACTTGTCAATGCACTTGATTCATTGGTGAGAATTAATCATGTAAACTGAACATAATACATTGGAAATTTCAAATTAAAAATACACTCCATAACGACATGTCAAGTTGTGGGCCCATAGAGGCACCATCGTATATGCTATTACAGATGCTCATTTCTATCCCCATATACATACATACATACATACAAACATATATATATATATATATATATATATATATATATATATATATATATATATATATATTAAACGTTTACTTATCTTATCTCTACCCTGAGTTTTGTGGAGATAACATCCACTCGTCAGGGGACTTGATTTTAAAATTGAATTTATTTACAGAAATTCTGTTTTATCTGCTAACCACGTCTAATTTCGTAATAATAATAATAATAATAATAATAATAATAATAATAATAATAATAATAATAGCGACAAGCCAGAGAAAACTGACTGGCATGCGATCCCTCCTGGTTGGATTGCCTGGGAGAGAGGGGTCTGATGTTTTTAGAGGGTCGAAACCACAAATGATATAAGGGATAAATATTATAGATAAGGCTTTACACCACACGTTATCTCCCAGAAAGAGCCTCGTCGAAAACACACACATATATATGCACACACATATATATGCACACGCATATATATATATATATATATATATATATATATATATATATATATATATATATATATATATATCTTTGATACTCAGAAATAGAATAAAGAAAGAAGAAGGAAAAGGAATATGGAGAGAGTATAAGGAGACAAGAAAAGTAGAAATGGCTATGGCATTCTACACATGTACACATACACACTCATACAGGTTTACACACACATACAAATGCATAAACATGCACTCTCTCTCTCTCTCTCTCTCACACACACACACAATGAAGAAAAAATCAACCTCATACCAATAAACCAATAAAAAGTGCACAAAGTATTAATTTTTAACTTGATATAAAAATAAGGAAAATCAAGAAATCGGCAGAGAATTGTTGATATCTCCTGACGAGTGGACCGAACGATTAGAAAAACGGTTCGTTTACGAAACTCTGAAGTCGGGGTGTTGGATATAACATCAGTGATGAATTTTATAGTTTTTCTTAAACCTATATATATATATATATATATATATATATACTCCTGAAAAATTTATTTCGGTTGAGGTCTCTGTGGAGGAAGGTTGAGTTTGTAAACAGTGACTATTACGGCTAATAATGCAAGACTCTACGGTAAATCGAATCGAGTTCTCTCAATCACTGTGTGTTTATCTAAAAATAAATATGCTTAAATTCACCTTCATCCCTGACGTGCGCCAAAGGCTTAGGGGTAGAATCCAAGACTGACGCCATTTCACTCGGGTTTCGATCCTAGCTATATATATATATATATATATATATATATATATATATATATATATATATATATATATATAATAAACAATAACATCCCAAATCATCTCATATGGGGAAAAAGCTTATTTCAACCGACGAAAAGAATAATAGCGTTGAATCAGACGGATGAATTTTATTTTTTTGTCATTTGAAATAAGCTTATTCCCCATATGAGATGATTTGAGATTTTATTGTTTATTAATTATTTGGTCCGTAATAATAAATACTTTGAGCTCTTTTTGTAGATTACTTTTAATATTTTATATTACTTGGATTATATACCAACGGATTTATTACCTTTACTATATATATATATATATATATATATATATATATATATATATATATATATATATATATATATATATATATATATGAAATGGACAAAGTCAGACAATTATTTTAAGACATTTTTATGTTTATACATTCTTTTTATAAATACAAATATTTAAGTAAATGCTCTGCTTATAATATATATATATATATATATATATATATATATATATATAGGGAGAGAGAGAGATTGGTAGATAGATAGATAGATTGGTAGGTAAAGTTGGTAGGTAGGTAGGTAGGCCGTTAGATAGATAGATAGATAGATAGATAGATAGATAGATAGATAGATAGATAGATAGATAGATATACACAGACCGAGAAAGAAAGAAAAGAACAATATGAAAGCGTTAAAAATCATAAGTAAATGGGTCAGAAAGGTAAGTATTTATATAAAAATGTAAAATGGGGCAAAAAATGTTGGCCTAAAAGGCAGCAACTATTTTTTTTATTCATAGTTGCAATTTGTCATTAAATGCAAAAAATATCCTGCTTTTAAAAAGTCTTCATTTTCTTCACGCTTCGACGTCAAAATAGGGCCGGCGACACTGTCATTACGAACTTTTCCCTCATCGTCTTTGTTCCCGCTCTTTTTCTTTTTTTTAAAAACTTTTATTATTTTTCCTTTTATTTTATTTATTTTATTTTATTTCCTTTTATGTCTTCCTCTGTGTCTTTTAATCTGTAGTTCGTCTGGCTTCACATTAACTCCGTTGCTTGGTGCTAATATACACCTTTCGCCTTACCCTTTCAACAGTCATCGCCGGCTTAGCATAATTAGTTAGACGCTTGGCCAGTCGACATTTACTATTTATGGGCGCGGATTAAATTCTAACCTATCTCGCAATCTCTTCATTCATTCGCTTCCCATGCAACCTTCTTCGCTGCCTCCTTTCTTGTCCGTCGACATATTTTTATTTCTGTTCCTCCATCACGCTTCAGCCCTCCGTATTCCTCCACCTTATTTCTGTTCTTTACTTTTTCTTTTTTTTTTTTAAGTAGTTTACTTTCCTTTATTCTTTTTCCTTCGATGGATCTACGGTCCGTCGGTCTGCTTTCCTTTTATACTCTGAGCTTGTTCTTCTCTTTTACTGTGGGGTACGGCAAGAAACACGCCCCTTTCTTCTCACTATGTCTATCTCCTCTCAAGGCATTATTGCGTTTTGTTTCTTTTTATCTTTCACTTTTATATTGGTCTCAATTTTTTTATCTGATCTCTCTGTTCGTCTTTCATTCTCTTTTAACTTTCTACTCTTTCTATCAAGGACTCTCCCTTTTCTTTCTTTCTTTTTTCTTCTTTCTTTCTTCTTTCCTTCTTTCTATTTCTTTGCTTCTTTTTTCCTTCTTTCTTTCTTTCTTTCTTTCTTTCTTTCGTTCTTTCCTGCTTACTTCTTTCTTTCTGTTTCTTTCTTTCCCTCTTTCTTTCTTTCTCTTTCTTTCCTTCTTTCTTTCCTTCTTTCTTTCTTTCTTTCTTTCCTTCTTTCTATTTCTTTCCTTCTTTTTCTTCTTTCTTTCTTTCTATTTTATTTCTTTCTTGCTTCTTTCTTTCTTTCTATTTTATTTCCTTCTTTTTTCTTCTTTCTTTCTTTATTTCTTTCTTTCTTTCTTGCTTCTTTCCTTCTTGCTCCTTTCTTTCTTTCTTTCTTTCTTTCTATTTTATTTCCTTCTTGCTTCTTTCTTTCTTTCTTTCTTTCTATTTTATTTCCTTCTTGTTTCTTTCTTTCTTTCTATTTTATTTCCTTCTTTTTTCTTCTTTCTTTCTTTCTTTCTTGCTTCTTTCCTTCTTGCCCCTTTCTTTCTTTCTTTCTTTCTTTCTATTTTATTTCCTTCTTTTTTCTTCTTTCTTTCTTTCTTTCTTGCTTCTTTCCTTCTTGCTCCTTTCTTTCTTTCTTTCTTTCTTTCTTTCTCCTTACATGAGCTTCTCTTCATTTTCAATTTCATTTTTCTTTTTCTTTTCCTTTTATATTCTTTGCTCTCTCTGTTTATCTATCCCCTTCTTACTGCAACCCCTCTCTCCCTTCCTTTCTCTCTCACTCACTCTCTTTTCTTCCTGTTTGTCTTTCTCTAATTCTCTTTCTTTCATGACCGGATATCTCCCTCATTCTCCCTCACTTTATTTTATTCTTTCCTATTGTATTTTCTCACCGCCCATCTCTTTCTTTTTTTAAGATTCTTCTCTTTCTACATGAATGTTCTCTCTCTCCCTCTCCTCTCTCCGCCCATCTCTCTCTCTCTCTCTCTCTCTCACACACACACACACACATGAGATTTCTATCTACGGTGATTTCTCTTTTCTTAATTTCAATAGGAGCAGATAGGTTTGCCTATCGTCCGGTTCACACTCCTCCCTGGTCTCTTGAACAAGACTAGAAGTTTATCCCTTGTTTCCTGTTTAGGACCGGGTTCAAGTCTAGTGTTAAACATTATCTTCCCCACATATCAACATACATTCTGCCTATTACTCTGTAACCCTCTACCTCGAGTGGCTCCTGGGTCTTGTACAGGGTGAACACCACTGTAAAGAAAAATGTACTCACACAGACACGGATACCCACCAACCCGCCGGTTTAGAATGTTAGCGTTACGATTCTGAGACCCATGTTAGAATTGTCCATTTGTTAGGGTGGTGACATTTTGAAAATATCGGCCTGTGGCGATGATCCCGGGCGTGCATCACCTCCAAGAGAAATACCTGTAATATACAGGTGGACTAGTCGGTGAAAGTGGGTAGAAAAAGCAACTCGCAAGAAGGCTTCCTTATTCGACTACTGATCACGCCAAATTATGCGTTCTCTCGCCTCATGTTAACTCTGTGAGTGTATAACAAACAGAAACATGCCTGAGCGAGCGACTGCAACAAGGATCCGGTTGCCACTCTGGTAGACAGGTATATTCAGAAAAAAAAACTACATGTCATATATATATATATATATATATATATATATATATATATTAAGTAATACTTATCTAATACTTGTATCTATAAAAAAGAATGTTAAACATAAAAATGTCTTAAAATAATTGTCGGACATTGACCATTTCATATTGTGTGACGTCATTTGTTTACATTTGATACGCCTTGAGCAGATATGAATGTACGTGAGAGATTCATGGAAGATTGAAGTTTATAAGCAGTAAATTCGACCTTGCCAACCGAACGATCCTCAGTGGCCGAATAGGTTAAGGCACGTCAGGCTATATGACGGTTGCGTATAGGATACAGGTTCGAATCCTGTCGCAGCACGAGTATTTTCTATGAAAATTTCTCGGACATTCAGGCCGGTAAATGTTATTTAATACTGTTTATTATAAACAGAGCATTTACTTAAATATTTGTATCTATAAAACGGAATGTTAAACATAAAAATGTCTTTGTAAAAAAAAAACCTACACATTTAAATACTGAACCTCTGAAGAATGGTTGGCACCAAGAAACTACAGAGTCTGGGATGCAACAGCTAAAAAGGATTTGAAAATTTTCAGTTATTGATAATATATATATATATATATATATATATGAAGAAATATATTCTTAAGGTCTGCTATATTTATGGGATAAAGTGCTCAATATCAGAGATAGAACGTGTGTAAATATAAAAGTGAACATTGAAATCAATACTCAGAGGCGACAGACTGTTTCATGCTGGACGCAATAGTCAGGCCTGACGATTTTGTCAAGCATGAAACAGCCAGTCGCCTCTAAGTGTTGACTTCAATGTTCACTTGTGTGTGTGTGCGTGTGTGTGTATGTGTGTGTGCGTGTGAAATGTGTATGTATATAAATATAAATATATATAGATATATGTGATTTATTATATATATTATTTATATATTATATATGCGCGGTACTTATTGGAAAGCGCTCAATATCAATGACAGAGCTAACATATTTAGTTGGATCACGCTTTTGTGATCGTCAGACAAACACTCTAACGATCGCAAAAGCGTGAAACCCAGGGTCACAAACTCACATCAATCCAACTAAATACACCCCCCATATATATATATATATATATATATATATACATATATATATATATATATATATATATATATATATATATATATGGTGTATTTAAACCAGTCTGAAGATGCAGAGAAAATTTTTATTGCATATATATGTATATATATAAGAAAAGGCTAAAATGACAACCAACCTCAAAACCCGGGTTTCGACCATAAGATCTCCTAAGACAAGTGGAAGGTCGTAGAAACCAAAGACAACTACTCCAATATACCAGAACACAGGAGGTGAGGTGCTAAAAGTATGAGGATATATGAGAAAATATATGATAAAAATATAGTTTTATGGGTAAAGGTGCTCAATACCAGAGCGTATGTAAATACAAAAGTGGACACTGAAGTCAACTACACTGTTTCCTGCTTGAATGCAATCTTCAGGCCTAACCAATAACCGTTATGATTATACATATGAGATTTTCTACCCATAATGCACCATCGACCAGCATATATAACTAGTTGAGTCAAAACACAACACACTTGGTCTTATGATTGCGTTTAAGCATGAAACAGACTGTCGCTGCTCAGTGTTAACCACAGTTTCCACTTTATATATACCGGGTGTAACAGTAAAATTGTCCAAACCGTGTGGCATAATTGTCTATCCCACAAAATGTTTAATATCTAAAAAGGCACTAAACTAACAGTTTTTTTTTCAAGGTTTTCAGATAAGACGTTTAGTCATCTTGAAACCATTTACCGTAAGAATTACTGAACAATCTTTTGATTTATTCAGCTAGAAAGAGAAATGGTTAAAATCGATTTGTGTCATCCCCCCACTGTGTCTTCCCAACTGAGCAATGGTTAGAGGAAAAATATCATTCAGGCCTTCAGAAATGGTACCAACATTCATACTCTTGCTTCGATCTTCAAAATACATTCAAGTACCTTCAAGAGAACAGTGAATAATTTTAAAAAATTGGGAACTGCAGAAAAGAAAACTGGATCAAGAGGTCACAACAGGAATCATTATTTCAACCTAGAGCCAAAGTGATCAATTAGAAAAGATCCAACTCAATCCATAGTAGATTTGGCACGTGAGAGAGGAGTTTCAGCTATGACAGTCCAAATACCAGTGAAAAAAAGACATGAAAATGAAATCTCTACAGGAAAACTGTAAGACACCTTATTACTCCAGGACAGAAAGGTTAGAGAGGGCAAAGATCATCTTGAATAAGTTGGAAAAGGATCCTGGAATAATATATATATATATATATATATATATATATATATATGAACTTTATTTCAATCCTTCATGAACTTTCGATCCTTAGCTATGATTAATTAATGATGAACATGTCATTATCGTTTATGATAGAATTCATCATGATTCTTCTGTTAAGCTTGGAGTGTAATTATACATTGTTATTGATCAAAGTAGAGTACATTAGACTTATAAAAACCTCTGAGAATTCCAGTAAGATATCTTTAATCCTTTCTAGATACAACAGATGAAAGGTTAATCTAACAAATGGACAATTTTGATTTTACATGATTTGGAAAATTTGGCTGTAACACCGGATCCGGGCTTGAGGCATTCGGATGTCTAGTCGCACTGAGGAGCTGTGATACAGCGAAACAGTACTGTCTGTGAATGACATATATATATATATATATATATATATATATATATATATATATATATATATATATATAATCATTTATTCGAACATAGAAATGTTATAAAATCACTACAAAAATACCCATTTTGTTTCAACACTTCTGGTGTCTATCAAGTGATGGTGTTGAATGTCACTTGATACGACACCAGAGGTGTTGAAACAAAATGGTTATTTTTGTAGTGATTTTATAATATTTTTACGTTATAATTTTCGAATAAATGATTATATTTGCTCTACTCTGTATTGAGAACTTTTTAAGAATAGTATATGTTGGTTATTGGAATTTATTCCGTATACATCAATCCTATACTTGTATATATATATATATATATATATATATATATATATATATATATATATATTCATTAAAGGAAAAAAATGGACATCATCGAAAAATCCTGTAATAAATTTATTTCAGCATAGAAATTATTAATAACTGTCTCATCAGGGGCAAATTACAAAATAGTTTAAATTAAATGAATAGGGGTGGGAGGAAGAAGTACAAGTTGGACTATCCTTTCCACTTACGGATTTGATATTATATATATATATATATGTATATTATGAAATGGACAAAGTCCGACAATTATTTTAAGACATTTTTATGTTTATACATTCTATTTTTATAGATACAAATATTTAAGTAAATGCTCTGTTTATTAATAAACAGTATTAAATAACATTTACTGGCCTGAATGTGCGAAAAATTTTCATAGAAAATATTCGTCCTCCGACAGGATTCGAACATGTATCCTATACGGAACCGTCATATAGCCTGATGTTCCTTTAACCGATTTGGCCACAGAGGAGCGTTCGGCTGGCAAGGTCGCATTTACTGCTTATAAACTTCAATCTTCCTTGAATCTTTCACATACATGCATATCTGCTCATGGCGTTATCAAATGTAAACAAATGACGTCAACCATTATGTCGTTACGGATATTTTCTATGAAAATTTCTCGGACATTCAGGCCGGCAAATGGTGTTAATACTGTTTATTATAAAACAGAGCATTTACTTAAATACTTGTATCTATAAAAACAATGTTAAACATAAAAATGTCTTAAAATACACACACACACACATATATATATATATATATATACACATATATATACACACTTATATATATATATACATATATATATATAATTATATAATATATATGTGTACTTACGTATATATATATATATATATATATATATATATATATATATATATATATATATATAAGTGTGTGTGTGTACTTGTATGTATGTGGCGGAGAGCATAATAATAATTATAGTAATATATAATTTTGTTTATAGATGAGAAAAATCATCTGGGTGAAGTTTGTGCCCAGAGAATCTGTGCTTCGTCAGAATTATTAATATCACATGTCAAACAATAGTGTTTATATGAACTATGGAATACCAACTGATATGAACTATGGAATACCAACTCGTTTAATCATGAGGAGGAGAAGTCAGTAATCAGGTTGTAATCTAAGTTTTTGTCGCTACCACCGCGTTTATTTAAGCGGGTGTGTGTGCGAAAACAATCAGTCGAAGTCGAACTAATTGGAGCTAGGTGAGGTGAGTTGACAAGCAGTCGGCAAGAGAGAGAGAGAAATTCAGACAACTTAAGACTATTACTACTTGGTGGAAAAGCAAGAGAAATAAGATGAAAGAAATACTAGTCAAAAATGAATAATAATTGCCAAGGTTTCATGCAAGAGATTCAGACAACTTAAGACTATTACTACTTGGTGGAAAAGCAAGAGAAATAAGATGAAAGAAATACTAGTGAACAATGAATAATAATTGCCAAGGCTTCATCTAAGAAATTCAGACAACTTAAGACTATTAGTACTTGGTGGAAAAGCAAGAGGAATAAGATGAAAGAAATACTAGTGAAAAATGAATGAATAATTGCCAAAGCTTCATCTAAGAAATTCAGACAACTTAAGACCATTACTACTTGGTGGAAAAGCAAGAGAAATAAGATGAAAGAAATACTAGTGAAAAATGAATAATAATTGCCAAGGCTTCATCTAAGAAATTCAGACAACTTAAGACTATTACCACTTGGTGGAAATGCAAGAGAAATAAGATGAAAGAAATACTAGTGAAAAATGAATGAATAATTGCCAAAGCTTCATCTAAGAAATTCAGACAACTTAAGACCATTACTACTTGGTGGAAAAGCAAGAGAAATAAGATGAAAGAAATACTAGTGAAAAATGAATAATAATTGCCAAAGCTTCATCTAAGAAATTCAGACAACTTAAGGACTTGTTGGAAATGCAAGAGAAATAAGATGAAACAAATTCTAAAAAAAAAAGATTATATTAATTAACAAGGTTTCAAGAAATTCAGACAGTTTCGAACAATTATTAATAGATTTATCTTGGTAAGCTTAAATACCAAAATGAGATCACCGAATCTCGCATCACTAGCTCCGTGCCAACCTATTCTGAAATTTGTAGATATCCATTGACTATATAAGTTATTTAGCAGAGTAATCTCAAGTGGATTGTCTCTCTAATTGTCTTATTTAGTGGATGCTACCTTTTTCTATACCAATCTAAGATTAGGCAAGTTTTAAATATCTGAAACCCTCTATAAAAAAATTAAAAAACCCTCAAAAAACAAGACATTGTTTTCAATAATGCGACGTTATTGATGCTTTCTACACAGACACCATTCATGACAAATTACAGAGTAAGATCTTTTCCAAGAACCAGAAAGAATAACAACGACGTATCTCTGAAGAAACAATTTCTATTCGTTTCTGTTTACCGCGAGCGAAATATTAAAATGGATAAGCAGACGTAAGGTTTCTATTTACGACAGTCGTATACGCTATTTATTTTTCATTTTCCTTTCAAAACTTCCCATTTCTTTTTTGGCTTATTTATGTATAAGGAAAACTAGATAGATTATTTTGATCTGTGTTGTGCAATGTTACCTTGTTTCGTTGTACTTCCCTTTTATCGTTTTGTTAAATTTCCATCAGTCACAACCAACAGAATAATTTCTTTCCTTTAGTAATCTCCGTGGAAGACAGAGAAATTCACAATATATGATTCATATGCTGAACACTTTGATGCTTAGTCTGACATGGTAGATATACAGAAATAAATTATATATATATATATATATATATATATATATATATATATATATATAGACGAACTTTATTTTATGCACATGATTTCTGTGCGAGGGATCGTTCTCTCTTTATTTTTTGTCTCGATAAAAGATATCGAAATGTTGGACAGATTTTGTCTTTATTTTCCCGAAATGAAAGCAACTATACAAAGCTTAGAACGGCTCATGACCAAACATAATAGACATTCGTTGTCTGTTATGTTTAACAATATATTTTTGAATAATAATGTGCTGCCCAATACACTCAATGTATATTATACACACACACACACACACACACACACACACACACACACACACACACACACACATATATATACATATATATATATATATATATATATATATATATATATCAAGAACTGCGTTACTTCGCTACTTATGCAAATTTAAAAACAATTTCAATTGGAATTAACTGACAGTTGGCTATAAAAAGGCAACTTTCATGATTTATTGTTCATTTTGTTTATATAACGCACTGACTATGGTTTGCGTCATGTGGCAATAATTATAAGTAAAATGATGCACTAAAATAAGTAACTAAGTGATCATTTAAAGTTCTCTGAATATTGGTGTGCATATATTTATACTATTAAAAATAAATGGCAAGAGGCAGACCTTTGATGTCAACGCGTTTCGTTTCTTGAGGAACTTTATCCGTCACGTGTAGAAATTTTATTTAGTAACCTATATTTATACACAGAAGGGAGGGGTTTCTCAATAAAATTTCTATACTTGCCTTAACAAATTTCGTTAAGGAATGAAACGCGTTGGCATAAATGGTTTTCTCCTTGCCATTGATATTATTTATATTTTATTTACATTTATTTATATCTGCATTTTCACACACACACACACACACACACACACACACACACACACACACACACACACACACACACACATAGACGCAATATATATATATATATTGAGACGTAGCCTCGATTTCCATTAACCACATAGGCGTGAGGAAGAGAAATCCCAAATTCTAGATGAAAGTTAGTTAGGTATAAAAAGAGAGAGATAAATAAATAAATCAAAATAGATAAGAATCTACAAATGCTTTCACCTTGCGAGCGAATATGTTCATACCCTCCTCTTCTCTTCACAACTTCTTTCCCTCTTTACCTACTCTTCCACCCACACACCACGGGTCCATGATTTTGAAGCGACCCGACGCGAAAACGACCTCGTTCCGAAATCCTACAGCTATCAGGCGGTCGACCATAAGTGAATTCCAGCCATTCACGTGATCAGGCCATCCTAAGAGCAGATTGAAATTTTGGCCATCACGCAAACGATGCGTGATCTGTGCCCCATCCTCCCGTGTGCCCGGTCAAGGACGAAGAAACCCCACGTGACTGTCTTTGGGGACAGCAAGAATCGAAAAAAGGGTTTTCAGTTTCCGTCCGATCAGTGGCAGACGAACATCGCTGGGTAAGATCGTCCCGATTCCAAAGTGGACTGCCCACTGAAATGAAGAAGACAACGAAGTCTGTCGACTAGAGACGAAAGGGCTGCTATGAAAACTGTATCGACCAACGAAACGCCTATATGTGATGTTGTAAAACTTTGAACACTCCCGACAGGAACAGAATTCAGGAAAATTGTCGGCCGACCAAAATGTTGTGTTAACCTACGAACTCTCGCTTCGGCGAATCCGAACTTTATGTGAAAACGTTAACTCGACTGTCAGA
>OZ038509.1:87108151-87130651 GCA_964036315.1 Acanthosepion esculentum
TCTCATACTCTCATATAACACATTTCACACACACACACACACATACATATATATATATATATATATATATATATATATATATAAACACACATCTACATATATATGTATATATATACACACATCCTCATACTCTCATATAACACATTTCTCACACACACACACACACACACATATATACACACATCTACATATATATGTATATATATATATACACACACATTCTCATACTCTCATATAACACATTTTACACGCACACACACACACACTCACACACACACACATATATATATATATTTATATATACGCATATTTACACACACACACACAAACACAGTGTAGTTCAGCATAAATCTGGCAGAATGACAGCTGTCATGAAATTGTGCACATACCAAAAGTCAATCACTGAATTCTTCGATTCTTAGATGCTTTATGATTGCTGACGGGGGCCAAACAGTGGAGGCGGCCGGTAATGAGTTTCAGCCGTGACTACAGTGATACGATTGAAAAGCTGGATCGCCTCCGCTGGTGCAGATATGTAAATTTGTGTCAAGCAGGCACGTGTTTGTAGCCGGCGGAAATGCATGTCGAAAGGGGAGGGCGTCGGAATAAGTACATGGAGAAAATAGTGTTTTGTAGTTGAAAAAGTTATTGTAGTCTCCGTGGAAAATAAATAGGAGGCATTACTTTCGGAGCGCCCCATCGTATTTTCATGGCAACTGCTCTGACGAGCTTTCCCGCACCACCTCGTTCGCCGACTACATGAATTTAAGCACGCTGCTAGACTCGCGTTTAGCCCCCAATCCTTTTGCTGTTGAATTACGTAAATGTAATCGACACTTCTACTCCAACAGTTTCCTGTGGAACTCCCTTCGGTTTTTCTTGCTTCCCTGGAAACTACAGTCTTCAAAAATTTCAATGCAACGTCGATTGCCGTCTTCTGTCTTCCCGTTCAATTTTTAAACTGTCCTCAATCCCCACTATATTCCAGTCTTTTCTCTCACTTTCACTTTCTGTAACCCTCTCCCCAGTTATCCACGTGTCGAATTGTATACAACACGGTATATCAGCCGAAGCTGATAACTAATAAACAAACAAGAAACGCTTCCTCAATATAAGTCTAATTTTTCATCAACGTTCCTCATGATGTCAGCAGTTCTCAACCCGGTATCTATGCCGATGTCACAACTATTTACTCCGGTCTTAACAGTAAGTCTGATCGGCTTGATGAGGTAAAATTGGCAGCTGATCTAAAAAATGACCTGTTGTTAACCGGTGCAAGAAATGGCTTGTTAATTTTAACGCCTCCAAAACAAAATTTTTAATCATCCGGGAGAACCCCTTTTTTGCCTTCCATCAGTATGGCTGATGTTAACCTCCAGGAGAATGACTCTTTGCTCTTTCTTAGGCAAACGTTTTCCGTCGATGTGAAGTAGAGAGAGTATATTGAATCAATTGCTAGGTCTGCTGCTAGAAAAGTCATTTCACTGTGCCGTGCTAGACAATTTCTCTTGTCAGAATCTATCTTACACATTTATAAATCTACCATTCGTCCAGGCTTTAAATATTGCACTCGCATCTGGTCTGATGCTTTTGCAATGTATTTAGAGATTCTCAATAAAATTCGAAGAAGAATCAGCCATATTATTGGTCGTAAGCTGACATCTCGGCTTCAGAGCCTTTCCCACCGCCGTAACGTAGCTTCCCTCTGCCTTTTCTATAAATATTTTCCTGGTAATTGTTCGTATGGAATCTCCTCTATGGAATTTTTATGGTAGGTGGACAGATATTACGTAACAGTTCAGTACTCTTTTCTTTGTTTCTGTTGTTTCAAGTCTCTTCTTCATCTGTGAGGAGATTGTCCAGCATTCACTACCATATAGGAGGCCTGATATTACGTAACAGTTCAGTACTCTTTTCTTTGTTTCTGTTGTTTCAAGTTACTTCTTCATTGGTGAGGAGATTGTCCAGCATTCACTGCCATATAGGAGGACTGATATTACGTAACAGTTCAGTACTCTTTTCTTTGTTTCTGTTGTTTCAAGTCTCTTCTTCATCTGTGAGGAGATTGTCCAGCATTCACTGCCATATAGGAGGATTGATATTACGTAACAGTTCAGTACTCTTTTCTTTGTTTCTGTTGTTTCAAGTCTCTTCTTCATCTGTGAGGAGATTGTCCAGCATTCACTGCCATATAGGAGGACTGATATTACGTAACAGTTCAGTACTCTTTTCTTTGTTTCTGTTGTTTCAAGTCTCTTCTTCATCTGTGAGGAGATTGTCCAGCATTCACTGCCATATAGGAGGACTGATATTACGTAACAGTTCAGTACTCTTTCCTTTTTTTCTGTTGTTTCAAGTCTCTTCATCATCTGTGAGGAGATTGTCCAGCTTTCACTGCCATATAGGAGGACTAATATTACATTGCATATCAGCAGTCTTTTTTTATTCGCATTCGTTGCCATATTATGAAATGGACAAAGTCCGACAATTATTTTAAGACATTTTTTTATGTTTATACGTTCTTTTTATAGATACAAGTATTTAAGTAAATGCTCTGTTTAAAATAAACAGTATTAACAACATTTACAGGCCTGAATGTCCGAGAAATTTTCATAGAAAATATGCGTCCTCCGAAAGGAATCGAAACTGTATCCTATACGGACCTGTTATATAGCCTGACGTGCTTTACCGATTGAGTCACAGAGAAGCTTTTCGGATAGCCAGTTCGATTTTACTGTTTTTAAAATCGACATTGCTAACCGAAGTTTCCTCTTCACCAGTGAGGAAATTGTTCAGTATTCGCGGCCATATATGAGAACTAATATTGCTTAACAGTTCAGCCCTTTTTTCTTTGTTTCTCTTGCTACAAGTCTCCTCTTCATCTGTGAGGAAATTGTCCAGTATTCACTGGCATATAGGAGGATTGATATTACATAGCATTTCAGCAGTCTTTTTTTATTGTTTCTGCCTCATTGTTTCCCAGTAGCCCTCTTGTTTTCAACTTGTCTCGAGTGTGTCAAATTCTCCAAGCCTTTTTCCTCATCCTTTCCTAAAAGTTCCAATTGTCTCTTTTTTCCTTTAAAACTTACTCTACCGGGGCCAGAAGTTGTTGACATAGTAATTGTAAGTTCTATTCAGCGGAAACATAGCCAGCAATAACTTAGCATTAGTTAAAAGGGAACACGACGCGATATCACTAGACACAGTCAACGGAACGAGAACAATCTACCCCCACCTTACAGATTAAATAAAGAGTTCATTTCGAAATTCCTTAAAGGTTACCTAGATCGACAGACAGCCGAAGAAGGCCGGAGAGCCCAACGGCTGAAACATTGTGATAGCAACAACACAGATTAGTTCAAATGTAAGCAATGTAAATGTCACCAGTTTTCAGTTCATTGAGATTCGTCCATTATCAATAAAGGTTGTAACTTTGTCGATTCTATTAAAACATCACCGGTTCAGTACGCAAAACTTCTCTGATTGCAATAGGATAAAATTCAAATTAAGAATGCTTATCCATTTAAAACGCTACATTTATGAGAAAATATATTCAGTTTAAATTCAGAAGGATTTTTTCTCTCTAAATTTATGATACTATTGCTCAGCCCATGGTAGGGGTTGACAAGACTGGGGTAATAGATTATTCTAGTGTTTTAATTCAACCTCAGCCAAATTCAGTTTAAATACAGAAGGGGTTATTTTTGTCTCTAAATTCATTATATTATTGCTCAGCCCATGGTAGAGGCTGACAAGTCAGGGTGAGTCTGATAGATTATTTTACGTTTCGTTCAATTTCGCAAACCAATCGATGAAATTTGAATAAGCTGACTTGTTTGGAAAACTTCTTTGACAAAAACCGTACTCCGCGGTTTAATAATTTCTATAATTTTATAGGACTTCATGGTAAACTATATTTTTTTAAAATTTTTCATTTTTTTCCTTTTTAACAGCGAAGAATAAATTTTTGGATTTCTTACTCTTGAGCATGCAGCATACAACTGGCCATGCGTAAATATTTCTTTCTGGAGCTAAATTCCAACTTTTTGAAGCGTTTGTCCTTCTGTTTTTGTTTTCTCCACAATGAAAATTTATTGTACTAAGCTATGCACCCTAGTAAAAAAAACCTGCACTTTGTAACTCCTGCCCTCTTTGCATTTCTGTCCCAAATTTGCTTTCGTTCGGTCAATGTATGGCTATTTTAGAGGGTGTGACAGACGGATAGACTAACGGAAGCCACAGGATTTTATATATAGATTTAAGAATAATATTATTACATTTTCTTTGATTGCTTTATGCATATAATAATTTCTTTAAACTATTTTACGTCTTAAGTTCAAATATTTTTTCGTTCCTTCTGGTTGATTTCTTTTTTCTTTTTTTTTTTTTTTTTTAATTTTCTGCTTTTGGATTGTCACAAAAACAAAAATTTGTGTCCGGATTAAACTCGTTTCGTTTGTCCGGAAATCAAATTAATTAAAAGCTGGCATCTTGCATTCACTTAAAAGTTCCATTGAGAAACGAAATGCACTGAGAACTCTTTGAAATTTTTTGAAGAATCGGATACAGAAATAACGAAGAAAGAATTTTATGTTGACAAAAAAGATGCGAAAGGAAAGAAAACGAAACGAAATTGAAAAAGAAAAAACATTTTTTGGCTTAAAATTAAAAGGGGATTTTTCAGTGCGCCCACATCGCTACTGAATGTAACGCAAGGTAGAGTTAAACGTGGGTTTTTCGGCAATGACGTAGAAAAATTGTTCAACCCACCTCCGCCGACAGAACTTGAACCTAGCCCTCTCTCGAAGGAGATGTACTACCTGGATGTTGGGGGAAGGCAATCTGTGTCTTGGCCTTACAAACTTCTTATGATTCTTATTGCAAAATGTTACTCGTGAGTTTGAGAATATTAAGTTCTGTAATTACGTGAGTCACGATGGAATTATGGATAATGACTCGGATTGAGGAATCGGAGAGCCGAGTTCGAATACCAGTCGAATCCTTTACATTCACTTACGTGCTAATACTCTTGGGAAACGTATGAATCCTCTTCTTCTCCCCCCCCCAACTATGGATAAATAGCAGAACAGACCGAGTTCTATAGCGTTGGATGGAAACTCGTCTTCTGCAGAAAGAAATGTAAACTTACTGCAGGAAAATATCTGATTCCCCCCCACAAGCTATGGGTAAATAGCAGGACAGACCGTATTCTATAGCCTTGGATAGCAACTGGCCTACCACAGAAAGAAATGGCACCCTACTGCGAGAAAAAAATCAGCCTCGTCAGTCATGTATCGAAAGATACATGACTGAGCGTAAGTGTATCACGCATGGCACATAACGGACTGAATTACGGAAACTGTATGCATGGGGGCTAAAGGTCTGCACGGACAATGGCCACTTGATGTTATACTCAAATGGACAGAGACTTTAAAACGAAATCGTTTATTAAAAAGGAATGACCAGTAATTGATGAGCAAATTCTTTTAATTTATCAAAAAGAAAAATGCAAACTGACAATACCCGTTCACGTTTTTGAGGTTCCTGCTGATTGATTTCTTTTTGTTTTTTATCGGTTATCACTCTTTTACGGGTTATTTAAAGCCAGAAAATATTTTAAATATTAAGAATTTATTTTTCTTTAGATAATGGCTTTCTGGCTTTAAATAACCCGCAAAAGAGTGATAACCCTTAAAAAACATAGCTGGGGTGGGGGAGAAAAAGAGGATTCATACCTTTCCCAAGAGTATAGAACGTAAGTGAATGTAAAAAAAAAATGGCTCTCCGATTTCTCAATCCGAGCCGCTATCCATAACTCCACCGTGACTCACGTTATAACAAAGCTTAATATTCTCCAACTCACGGGTAATGGATAACCTACTATCATCAATCTGTAATTGTCCAACCTTCGAAAATGTAATTTCTTTCAAGCAGCTACGTGACATAATCTCGCCACTAATATCATATTCCTAGTCCATACGACAGCATTGGGGATATCACATGGCGTAAGCTAGGATGTGTGGGTTGTGTAAGGCGTAATTACTCGGATAACGGCTCCAAAACTTAACTGCTCTGTTACTCACTCTTTCTGTTTTCCATCAGCATGGCCGATGCTAACCTTCAAGAGGAATCGTTGCGCCTTCTTGGGCAAAGGTTCTCAGCTGACATGAAGTAGAAAGTCTACATTGAATCCATTGCTAGGACATCTGCTAAGAAAGTTGGTTCACTGTGTCTTGCTAGACAATTTTTCTCTCCAAAATCTATCTTACCTATCTATAGGTCTACCCTTCGTCCATGCTTAGAATATTACTGCCGCATATGGTCTGGTGCTCCTATCTAGAGATAAAATCCAAAGAATCAGCAATATTATTGGTCCTGATCTGGCGCCTCGGCTTCAGTCACTTTCCCACCCTCGTAAGGTTGCCTCTCTGTGTTTTTTCTATAAATACTTTCATGCTAATTGTCCGGTTGAACTCATTGCTATAGTGCCTAGACATTATGAATTTAAACGCAATACTACACTGGCGATGTGGTCTCCCCAATTTACAGTTGATTTGGTTAGATGTAATCGTAAGTTCTATGTCAACATATTTGTTAATGATAATTATTTTTCTCTAGAGAATAAATATACTTCTTTAAAGAAAGGTTTTTGCATTGTCAGATGAATAAATTAGAAACAAATCTAACGCAGCAGTGTGTGTTAATCACTGTCATCAGTGACATTATACGAAGACTTCAGGTTTTTTTAATTATCCTTTCCTCAAAGAAAAAAATCGACTCTTGATTTCTAAGGCTTATGCGCATGCTCTTTTGTTGGGAAAATGGCTACGGTATCTTTAATGAAAAACTACCTTGATTCTTTTTATGATGTACTGAAACTCGTGCAGCCCACTGTTAAAAAAAGACGTGCATCGTTGTAGGTTCTATAACATCTACAGTATATATGATCGCAAATAAAAAAGAAAATGTAATTCAGTGATGGAATCAATACACTGATGAGGGTTTTTTTTCCCAGCAGAGCAGATCAGGAGAACTTAAAATATTTTAAACCATGCAAGAACAGTGTAGAGTGGAAGGTCTCATTAGATAAGGGGGTCTTCTACAGGCGAACACCGGAGGACATGTTACCTCTTCCGGTGTTATATAAACGGTTGAGTTGCCAGGAGCCCAGGCAATGTTTGTATTGATATCTCGTTGGTACGAGAGTAAAGTAATTGGTAAATTACTACTACCATTGTCGTTGTGTTTTTTTTGTTGTTGTTTTTTTACAAACCTGGAATAATCAAGAACTTCTACTGGCAGCAAACAGCATGCATGCGCATAGAGAACTGTCACAGTTAGCTCCTCCTCATTTCCTTAATCCTTCAACAGGGGTCTCTCTCTCCCACGAGTATAAATACTGGCTGACCTTTCGCCTCTTCCTCTTTTTACGGCTTACGCACACGTGCGGCCAGCTGTCTCAACTCAGGCGTCGGGCCGCAACCTCGCGCGTGAGGCGAGGTAAAAAAACTTTCTTTTTTTTACTTACTTTAATTGTGACCTCTCACACATACAGCGTTTCCCATATTCTGGGAACACGCTAAAAACAATATACGGACACTCAACGCACACACATAACTTTCCATACAAACACTCTGTAACATTTCATGTCTTCGTGTATTAATGTTTGTTATTAATATATATATTTGTTTGCATACATGTATATCGGTATTGTTTGTTTCTTTATCTTTGGACACCATTAAAGTCCAACAAGCTATGTAGCTGGACCGGCCAGCGGGAAATCTTAACCCAGAGATATCGCCTCACATCTTTACACATTCACCGCGCACGGTCCACTACAGAACGAGTTCACACAAATAGAAAGGGGGGATAAGGCAAGGATATAATATTATACCAAGACCTCATTTTTTTTCTTAATTATAAACGGAATCCAAGGAAAAAAATCGACTCGTCATAATTTCTAAGTCAGGTGCTTATGCGCATGCTCTCATTTCGAGAAAATGGCTACGGTATCTTTAATGAAAAAATACCTTGATATATTTTTTTTAGTGGTGCGGCCCACTTATGATGAATTGTAACTCATGTGGCCCACTGTTCGAAAAAGTTTAGCTATGCCTTTTCTAATGTTATTACCCTGGTGGTTATTGGATCAGCGGTAACGGTTCTGCGTTTAATTATTTTAGATGTTATTGAGGAGGAAGAATTGTAGATCCGAATGCAGTTATTTGCTAGCTATTTTATAGTGTTGTTTATAAACTTTTTCTACATTATTTATCACTGATTACTTTATTATTTGTTGTTAATTATTAGATTTACTTTATTTCATATATATATATATATATATATATATATATTGAACAATAAAAAATATTTAAAAAATTGAAATCTTCAGACACACTGGGTTGTATATTAATATGCCTTCGTTTTTATTATTATTTTATTTAGATTCCGCGACTAGTTTCGGCCAGCATGGCCATCATCAGGAGAAAAATAATTTTCTGCTTGCTGGTAGCAGTGGACAGAATTGAATGCCTTGATGGAGAAAATGAACTTTTGTCTGTAGTTTTCATTTGTTTTTTATTTTTTTAACATGAATTTTGGTCAGTCTTTGTGTTGGTCAGACAGTCCCTTTTAAGTTTGAGCTGGATGGATTCATGCTGCTCTGAATTCCCTTGGTCATTTTGACACTTTTATTGGTTCCTGGTATGGGGATGTGTCTCTGTTAAGTGTGTGTGTGTGTGTGTGTGTGTATGTGTGTGTGTGTGTGTGTGTGTGTGTGTGTGTGTTATTTGGTTCTTACGGAGTGAGTGAGTGAGTATGACGTGTGTAAGCGTGTATATTACTATGGGTGTGTGTTACCATTTAGTTCATTAGGGAGTGAGTGAGTATGATGTGTGTAAGTGTTTATATTCGTGTGGGTGTGTGTATAAATGTGAAGCCTCAACACCTCCATAAGCATGTCTGTCTTGTGTGGGTGAGAAATGTGGGTAGGTCCTGATCTGTGGGGTTATATATTAATACTATCTATATTGTTAAATTTATGGTTATATATTTTACCAGTTTGTGACTGGAGGGGAAAATTCTGAGGAGGATATAAATCCAGGGAGAGCTCAATGTAGACTACAGAGCAATTATAATGATAATAAGAAGACGGAGGCTTTAATTATCCATTTCGATTGTAAATTGTATTTAATTAATATATATATATATATAATTATACATTTTACCAGTTTGTAAATCCAGGGAGAGGTCAATGTAGATTAAAAGAGTCTTATAATGATAATAAGAAGACGGAGACTTTAATTATCCATTTAGTTTATAATTTATATTTCGTGGACACTGAGATGTTCAGCTCATCAGATCGAAAACCTTCTCCGCAACAAAAATAAAATGATGAGTTGAACATCACGGTGTTAATGAAATAAAAAGTTATAAATGAAATGGATAATTAAAGTCTCCGTTTTCTTATTATCAATATATATATATATATATATATATATATATATATATATATATATATATATATATATATATATATATATATATATATATATATATAGTTCGTGTGCACTTTAAAAAAATTTATAACTTTATTTGTATTTGCGATAGAAATAATTTGTAAAAAGGATTAGAAAGAAGTAAATCTATATTTTTTAAGGTTTTATTAAAATTTTATTTAAGTTTCCACATGTCCTCCATCATTAGCAATACAAAGGGTAATACAATTTTGCAGTTCACGGAAAACATTTGCCAACTGATTTACAGTAATGCCTGAAATCACATTAGTTATTTTAGCTATACTTAAAACTAAGTACATTAAACTTTATAACATTTTTATAGATTAGTTCTATCGCAAATACAAATAAAGTTATAAATTTTTTAAAGTGCACACGAAGTTTATGGACACACTGTATATATATATATATATGAATATTTTGAATTTGTAGGTCTGATGAATTGGATCGTGCTTACGATTCCAATGTAATAAATTATAACCATGGAATATTAGTGTTTGAGCCTTTTATATTATATTCTTACTCTGTCCTAGACATTGAGTTCTACCTGGATTCTATCCTCTTGGAAATTTATATATATATATATATATATATATATATAAGTAAAATGTTTGTCACTTTGCTGATTGATGTTCCCTTCAGCGTCCCGTCTCCAGAGTTTAGTAGACGGACCCGTCTGTCCACTCATCAGTGGGTATCAGCAATTGATTCTTTTATGAGTGGAGACTGGGGTCAACACTAAACGGCGACAGTCTGTTTCATGCTTCTACCCAATCTTCAGGTCATGTGTGTTGTGTTTTGGCTCTACTGTTTATATATGCTGGTCAGTGGTGCATCATGGGTAGCAAGGCCTATTGTATTATCCTGACGGTTAGTGGATGTGAGGTAACGGTTAGGTTTTAAATTATTCTAGAGGTTATTCAGTACAAATAATTTCATATCGAGTTGTTTGGTAGCTTTTTATTCATTATTGAATACTTAATTATTTGTTGTTAAATATTAGATTTAACTGTGTCTATTTGTGTATTCGTAGTTTGTTAATTTTGTTTATTATTTACTGAATTTGTTTACTTATTTATTGATTAGGTTTATTTTATTTATTTTAAATAACCCATAAATATAACATCTTCAAACTATATTTTATCATATGTCGTATATACTCACGTATCCTGGGACTTTCGAAGACCTAATTTTGAAGCTAGTTTTTGTATCATACACGAGATTTAAAATTAGCGTAGGTACGGCTTGTCTTGGCTACGCCGTTGACCAAACTATATATACATTTACTGGAGTCAAAAAAGTACAGCTGTACTTAAAATAAACATGATTTTGATAAAACTGACTTTATCTAATAATAATGCAGGTATTATTCTCATATGAATATCGTCTTGTAAAATACAAACATAGCCAATATGCATCTTTTCCATTGTTTACGTTTATAAGATGTTTAACTGTTTCTCTATCGGTTGTTTATGGCTGTACGTGTTTACACAACGAGTATAGCCTTACTAACTATACTGTAGCGGACCCCTGAACGACGAGGTTTCCATTATTGTAGCGGTGAACGTCGGCGTCACCAAATATGTTGTGGACGTGCATGTTGTGGATCCCGCCACAATTATTTTATTTTTGTCTAGGAAAGGTGCGGAAAGGATGATGCCATTATGCTGGAGGTCGCTATCCAATGTGGTGGTCACAATGCAATTTATATTTGACGTAAAATAGCACATGGTATAAAATACAAGACAGAACGTAATGATTCAAAACATAATTGAATTTATTAGTGTTTCATGTACATGCATACAAGCTGAGGGGTTAATAGAGTTATGTCTCTTAGATTTGGAAATATTTGTACCTGAGCTCATAAAGATTAGATTAACTATTAAACTGCAGTTTACAAGAATGAGTATGTTGCATGTTAGAGATTGTCGACTGGACAAGTTGGTAAGAGTTCAGAATTGTACTTGCGTGATTGTTGTAAAGTTCTTTTACGTCTGACTGCATTAGTCAAGACGGGGGTTCTTTAAGGGTCACATTTTGGCAGCAGAGATGAGACGCATGAGTGAGTAAAGAGAGCGAGAATTACTCGTGTTTGGTTTTTATAGTATGTTGTATCACGTAACAGGATCAACCTTAGAAAGCGCGAAAACAGACTTGTCGCGTGCAGGCGATATGATTGGTCGAAACTGACCAATCAGCGAGCTAGATTGGAGGAGATTAACCAATGAATACTCGTTGTATAATTTCTATGTATGATGGTGGTGGCGATACCACAATACTTTTATCATTCTCTTTTACTTTGGGGGGGGGGATGAAGAGATAGAGGAAAAGAGATTAGTCTATTGGAATTTGGTCTTTCTCAAAAAAAAAAAAAATGGAAAGAAACCGAGATGCAATATAAAATCATTTTTTATAAGTAAAAATTTGGGGGTCACACGACACGCGAGATCGCGCGTTACACGAGTATATACGGTAATTTATTTATTTAGATATTTTTTTATTTATTTTTAGTTTTTGAGGGGTTCGTTATCTTATTTGTTTAGTTTAAAGTATCGGCTTTGTTTAAAGTATGTTACATTATTCGCATTGCATATATATATATATATATATATATATATATATATATATATATATATATATATTTAGTTGGAGTGATGTGAGTTTGTGACCCTGGGTTTCACGTTATTTATGATCATCAGACAAACTTGTCCAATTGAATATGTTAGGTCTATCACTAATATTGAGCGCTTTCCAAAGTACCGCGCATATATAATATATAAATAATATATATAAAATTTGCATAATGTATAATATTATATTTGCATTTTCCATAGTAGTATTTTATAAGGTATTAGTTTTTGGTTTAGTATATACATGTGTGTTTTACTAATTGATTCGTATTTTACGGCTTATCAACCCTTTGCAGGTTATTTAAAGCCAGCAAATATTTTTAGATTGTATAAATATTTTTGAGATAATAATGGTTTAGCGATAGAAGTCATACTGATTAACCCATAGGAGGGCGTAGAAGAAGTGGATTCATACCTAATCAGAATTTGATAAACAAACAGGCAGTTATAATGTATATAGAAAATGGGGGATCACTTCTATGCTGCAATCAGTATATAAACTGATCCTTTACTTTGTGACCACTGTAGTTTCTATACTTTTATATTCCAGAGAATGTAAATAAATCTAAAAGACATTCCTGTGTAGTTAATCAGTATTTCATTGATTGATAGATTCGTTTTCTACGGCTTATCCATTGCAGGTTATTTAAAGTCCAAAATCACAATATGGATATAAAATGGGGGATCAGTTCTATATGACAATCAATATAAAAACTGATCCCTCACTTTGTGACTACTTTAGTTTCTATACATTTATATTCCAGAGAATGTAAATAAATCTAAGAGACATACTTGGATAGTTAATCAGTATTTCAATATATGGATCAATTCGTTTTCTACGGTTTATCAACCCTTTGCAGGTTATTTAAAGCCAGAAAATATTTTTAGATTGTAAATTTTTTTTTAGATAATAATGGTTTAGTGTTATAAGCCCTACTAATTAACCCTTAGCTGGAGGGGAAAAAACATGGGTTCATAGCTTTTCGAAGAGTATTGGCGCGTAAGTGGATATAACGAACCCAACTTGAATCGGAACTCGGCTCTCCAATTTTCAACCCGGAACCATAATGAATTACACCAGCTGCATATCCAAGCTTACAGCGCCTGGAATTCCCAAGCGGTCACCCATATAGCTACTGACCAGGTTTGACGTTGCTTAACATCCTGTTTGATCGTACGGGAACCGGTGTTTCAACGTGATACGGCCGTAAACCCAAGTTTCCTTACAGTTTTCCATACAGTGCGTGTGGAGGGTGCATGTGTGGAGAGAGAGAGAGAGAGAGAGAGAGAGAGAGAGAGAGAGAAAGAGAGAGAGAGAGAAAGAGAGAGAGAAAGAGAGAGAGAGAGAATGGAAGCGAGTGAATAGAACAAGACATCTAGACATGAAGACTGAAAGAGTGAAGACATACAGATTCGCAGACAAACAGACAGATTATTAGCATGATAATGACGGGCGTCATATCGGCCATTTTTTTTTTCTCGTGCGGAATGGTAACTTTTCTACACCAGATTTATCCTCGTCTATTAATTTGTTTATTTGCTTTTCCGAGTAATTCTGATAACGATGGCTTTTTCTTATCTGTTCATTCGCTTTTAACTGAATTGGAAACGTCTAAAAAATATTACCTTGATAAGTCCTTTCTTGATTAACGATGTCATTATATTTTGTATGGATGAACATCAATGATACGTTGTTTTCTCTTTTTCTTGATGGACGAGTTTAGCTAATTACGTTTTCCCGATTGGTTAATGCAATACATCACGACTGATATTTTCTTCCCATGTCATCCATAAAAAACAAAAATCAAACACACACAGAAATTAAGAGAAACTGTGACAAACTGAAAAGTCTAGGATATTAGTTGTTAAAAACCCAACTAAAATTAGGGTAGACCGTTTCAGGAAAATGATCCATAGGGTATTTAAGGATTTAGGTCTTAGGACTATAGTTACAACTAATGTTAAAACAAGTAGATTTTCTGGACGTCACCCTAGACCTTACTAGCAATACTTTCCAACCATATGTGAAGGTTAATTCCAACCCTGTATACGTGTATCCAACATCCAACCATCCCCCTTCAGTTATCAAACACATACTTTCCTCCATTGGATTTAGGATTAGTAATAACTCTTCCAACAAAAATGTTTTTAATAAACATCGTGATTTTTACAATTCTGCCCTTACAAATAGTGGATACGAAGATATCACTATTCAATATAGAAACCCAGTTAATTACAACCATAAAAAGAAAAAAAATCTAGAAAGATCATCTGGTTTACTCCCCCTTTCAATATAATGGTTAAAACTAAATTAGGACGTATCTTTCTAAACCTCATCAAGAAACATTTCCCCAACCCTGAAACTAACCCACTTAGTAAAATTTTAAATCCTAACACCCTTAAATTAAGCTATAGTTGTGCGGACAACCTGGAGAAAACCCCTTTATTCTACATTCAACACCATCACTTGATAAGACACCAGAAGTGTTGAAACAAAACGGCTATTTTTGTAGTAATTTTATAACATATTTATGTTATAATTTTTAAATAAATAATTATATATATATATATATATATATATATATATATATATATATATATATATATATATGAAGAAATATAGTCTTAAGATGTGATATATTTATGGGATAAAGTGCTCAATATCAGAGATAGAGCGTGTGTAAATATAAAAGTGAACATAGAAGTCAACACTTAGAGGCGACAGTCTGTTTCATGCTAGATGCAATCGTCAGTCATCTAGCGTGTCTCCTCTAAGTGTTGACTTCTATGTTCGCTTATATATATATATATATATATATATATATATATATATATATATATATATAGGGAGGGTGCGATTAATAAATTATCGTCTAAATGATGCAAAAATGAAAATAACACTGACATCTCATTTTAACAGATATATTTACCAAAATGATACAAAAATATCTTGAAATACTAAAGAGTAAATTTATTCAATAAAATCGCCATTGGCTTCAACCACAAACCTCCAGACGACTTCGGAATCTCCTGCAACCCTTTTTGGAGGGTCTCCTTGTTTAAGTTGGTGAATACTGCCAAAATTCTTGCTTTTAGTTCATCTTTGGTGTGATAAGGTGTTCTGTTGGTCTTTCGCTTAAGGGGGCTGCAGTCTGGGAAGTTAGGTGGCCAGATGTAATGGGTCATGTGGTCGCAGAAATTATCTGACAGCCATAATTGGGTTCTCCTTCTTGTGTGGCATGGTGCAGAGTCCTGTTGCTAGACATAGGGTCTTCCAGCGGCCACCCTCTTGACCCAGAGCAGCACAGCCTCCTCAAGCCACTTGATGCAGGCCTCCGTGTTGAGTCTGAGGACCTCACCAATAAATTCTGGAGTTCCTTTCTTATCAGAACGATCACAGTGAGCTTTCCGAGCTGCTGTACCTTCGTAATCAGCATTAGACTCATTCAACTCTTTCCGAATCCTCTGCACTTTCCTCAGATTGACACCCCCAACACTCTGAAATGTTCGTATTAGAGCTTCCGGTGCAAATGCCAAGCAGTACAGCATGCCGTTTCCAAATTTCTGTTGGAGTGAATTGCGTCATGGTGCTCTTTTTCTCACGGACGGTGCCCAACTGAATCTAGTATTCTGTGCAGTCGACAAATCAAAAACGATTAACGCGCATGCGCAAAATTAAAAATATAAAATGGAGACAATTTACCCATCGCACCGTGTACATACAACGCAGCCAGCTATACTATATATATATATATATATATATATATATATATATATATATATATATATATATATACAACGCAGCATGGAATACAAACACCAAAATATACTGACAACGGTTTAGCCGAAAACGCTCGGGACAATAATCACTTGAGTGCAGTTTCTGAAAAGAAAAACTAAAAGAAAAGAAAACTATAACGAAACTAGACATTACGGCCGTATCACGTTCAAACATTGGTTCTCGTCATATCACCGAAGCTAAGCAACGTTGAGCCTGGACAATACCTAAATGAGTGACCGATTAGGAATACGAAGTGCTTTGAGTTTTTATCTGTCGGTGGTATAATGGAAATTGAAAATCGGGGAGCCGAGTTCCAATTCCAGTCAGGTTCGTTATATTTACTTACGCGCAAATACCCTTCGGAAATGTATGGACCTATTTCTTCTATCCCCCAGCTAAGGGTTAATTAGTAAAGCTTGTATCAATAAAAATTATACATCAAAGCAAATAGGAGCCCCTATTATATAGGTATTTAACTGAACGTTCAATCGAATTTTTATTTTTTTCATATTAAGCATTGTGCCTTTTTATAACATTGTCGTTCTTTGCGTGAATCTTATTATATATATATATATATATATATATATATATATATATATATATATATATATATATATATACTGCAGTTCAAAAGTTTAAGGGCACCCCAGGTCATTTTTTAAATTGGTCCCAAAAGTAGTTGTTTTGTACTTCAAATAAGAGAAAATTATTATACATGGTTAAAAATAAAGTGAGATATGATTTTTATTATTATTATTATTATTATTATTATTATTATTATTATTATTATATATATATATATATATATATATATATATATATATATATATATATATATTTTAAATAAAAATAAAAACAGACCACTTCAAGGTTCCATGTAATAAATTATTTCACCACAGCCCTTTTAAAGGACCGCGGATCATCAGACTTTACTTCCAAAGGTTTTTTCGTTTCAACCTTTGGAAGTAAAGTCTGATGATCCGCAGTCCTTTAAAAGGGCTGTGGTGAAATAATTTATTACATAGAACGTTAAAGTGGTCTGTTTTTATTTAAATTATTAACTCTGATTTACATTGAGCTCCCTGGATTTTATCCTCCTTGGGTCTACCCATACGGATTACCTAGTTTTTCGTAAAATATATATATATATATATATATATATATATATATATATATATATATATATATATATATATATATTGTGCTAGCACGAAGTCACAAGTCAACGTGGCAGAGGCCTTGAGCGTACTGGCCTTGTTCAAATTGTTGATCACGCTAGATAAAACGCTCTTTTCCAGAAAAGTAACTAAGATCTGCACAGCATAATTGCAGTATAAAACACAGGTGGGCTCTGTGGGTGTTGAATAAACACAAATGCGCCTGAGAAAGCGTCTGCAATAGGGATTGGCTAGCCGCCTTAGTAGCCAGCTACATATATATATATATATATATATATATATATATATATGTGTGTGTGTGTATATATATATATATATATATATATATATATATATATATATAGAAAGATAGATAGATAGATATATACAGATATATACACCGTATACCAGCAATACTATATATATATATATATATATACCGTAATAATAAATATACATTTGATCCGAACTGATTTGTTTCATGCACATGCCAATCATCAGGCATGGATTGAGAACTAGGCTCATATATATATATATATATATATATATATAATTAATAAATAATAAAATCCCAAATCGCCTCATGTGGGGAATAGTCTATTTCGGCAGACGAATATATCGGTCGTCTGTCTTATCAACTTCGGTGTAGACTGAGATAAAGGAAGGGGTGCAGGAAGATATATAGTTTTTCGACAGGTTGATCTTTTAGCTTTCACAATTAAATTCTACTTCCTATCGAACCCTATCTGTATAGACACAAAATCATTCGACACCGCGGTTGAAAAGACAGACGACCGATATCTTCGTCTGCCAAAATAGGGTATTCCCTCCTATAAGGTGATCTTGGATTTTATTGTTTATTAATTATTTGCTCTGTAATAATAAATACATTGAACTCTTTTTGTGGATCAGTTTGAATATTTTATATTACTAGGATCCACTTGGATATACCAACGGATTCATATATATATATATATATATATATATATATATATATATATATATATATGAATATATCCAGTACCTCTAGCATATATATATATATATATATATATATATATATATATATATATATATATATATATATATATATATATATATATATATATATATATATAGTAAATAAATCCGTTGATATATCTAAGTGGATCCTAGTAATATAAAATATTCAAACTGACCCACAAAAAGAGTTCAATGTATATATACATTGGAAAATGTCTAGCCAACATGTCTCATCCATAGCAACAGGTTCCCTCATTTATGTATATATATATATGCTATTTACCCATAGCTGGGAAGAGAAGAAGAGGATTCAGACGTTTCCCAAGGGTATTAGCTCGTAAGTGAATGTAATGGATTCGACTGGAATTCGAACTCGACTCTCCGATTCCTCAATCCGAGCCGCGATCCATTACTCCTTTTTCCCGCAGTAGGTTGCCATTTCTTTCTGCGGTAGACCATCCCAGGCTATAGAACCCGGTCTGTCCTGCTATTCGTCCATAGCTGGGAAGAGAAGAACAGGATTCATACCTTTCCCAAGGGTATTAGCACCTCAGTGAATGTAATGGATTCGACTGGAATTCGAACTCGTCTCTCGCTATCATTACTCCACCATTACTCGGCCTCCTTATGCTATATAGATATAATTGAGGAATAAACAAATTTTTCTTGCGCCTATTCAAAAATGTCTAAATTAATCTCCATTATATTTCGCGTTATTATTTTGAAATAATTAAAGAAATGCTTGAAAATCTTTTATTCGTGGTCTTTCATTTTAAAAATTTACAAATAGTCACTTGATTGCCATCATAGTTTTCTGTTTTTTTTTTCCTCACTTCTAAGCCATGTTTAAACAGAAGGAGTAGCATCCCATAAATCGAAAGAGAGACCAATAAGATTAATTGTCATCAAGTTTGCTGCATTTTTCACTGGAAGGCGACTTTTGAGGATATAATATCCATTCTTGAAACAAACCCTCTGCCTCGGAAGGAGTGGTTGCAATCGTATTGATAATAGTTTTCGCTTTTTGTACACTTTGAAGAATTACAGAATTATGAAAGTTTTTCAGGGCATTTTTCATATAGTCACGAAAATCATGAATGGTTATGTTGTGATGAAAGATTTTACTGAAGCCATTCAGATTTTCTTCCATAGCTTTCCAGTGAATAACTATTTCTTGAATATTTCAAGTATCTGGCTCTTGCAAGTTCAGCAGTTCATGAAATTTGTATTAACCTTTATTCTTTCACCTGAATTTACATCCCCAATCGATTATGTGACGATAATTTGGAGACAATCTAAAGTTAGCATTTTTTTTGTTTGAGTTGCAGCTAGCAACGGGCTTGCTGAGCTCCAAATTCCAAGAACAGGTTCGCATGAACCTGCGTGAACCCGCTGAATCAAACCACTGGGTCGAGAGCTTTTTATATTGACATATATCACTTATACAGCGGCATTTATTAACAGTCGTACTGCTATCACGTTTTCTTTTTCTCCATATATATATAATATTAGGGGTCAATATATATATATATATATATATATATATATATATATAGTCTTAAAGTGTGCTATATTTACGGGATAAAGTGCTCAATATCAGAGATAGAGCATGTGTAAATATAAAAGTGAACATAGAAGTCAACACTTAGAGGCGACAGTCTGTTTCATGCTAGTGCAATCCTCAGGCAGTCGTTGCCTGAGGATTGCATCTAGCATGAAACAGACTGTCGCCTCTAAGTGTTGACTTCTATGTTCACTTTTATCTATCTATCTATATATATATATATATATATATATATATATATATATATATATATATATATATATTAATTCCCAATAGGATAGAATCCAGGTAGAACAATGACCAGGACAGGGTAAGAATATAATATAAAAGGCTCAAACACTAATATTCCATGGTTATAATTTATTACATTTATTACGTAATTACGATTCACATCATCAGACCTACAAATTCAAAAAAAGTCATAATCCTTATATATATATATATATATATATATATATATATATATATATATATATATATATATATAAGGATTATGACTTTTTGAAAAAATAATTGATTTCCTGTCTCATAATTCAATATACGTAGTTCTATGACTTTCTGGAGCCTTCCAGAACTTTCTGGAATCTTCTAGAACTTTCTGGAGTCTTCAAGAACTTTCTGGAATCTTCCAGGACTTTTTTTTATATGTCAATTTGTATGTTATAGTTATAAACTGTTAAATACGTTGGAAATACGTAAGTCTTATATGGGCAGATGCCCGAGTGGTTAGAAAGTTCGCTTTCTGACCATGAAACCCGGGTTCGAATCTCACTATGGTCGATTTGTCAGGAAGGTTATCGGACTGGATCGAGGTCGATCCCAGCGTGCGGCAGGTTTGGAAAGTGCCTGAAAAGCATACCAGGGATTGACCCAAGCTTTGTGAGTGAAATTGGGTAGACGGAACTCTTATAGGCCGTCGATAGCTGTGCTAACACGAAGCCACAAGTCATCGTGACCGAGGGCTTGAACGTGCTGGTTCAAATTGTCGATCACACTAGATAACACGCTCTTTCCCAGAAACTGTAACTAAGATCTGCTCAGTATTAACCAGTATTAAACACAATACGCCTGAGAAAGCGTCTGGGATTGGCTACTATCCTCGAATACAACTGGCCAGCTCGATATATATATATACATTAGCAAATTGAAAAATAAAGCTACTGAAATATTTTGAATTTTTACATTTGTTGCGGATATTTTAAAATTGAATTTTCGGCTTGGGGTGACCTTTTTAAGGAAGTAAAAAAAAATTAATGACTTTTTCATTACATTTGAACAAAAGTTCACCGACTTATGACAGATGAACATGGGCTTTATAAAAAGGCATAAGCCTAACGAAATTTATTTCCTGTTTTTAGATTCAGAAATACGAGGTCATATTATACTTAAATAACATTATACATAAGAAAAGATGTTTTTTGTATGTAGGTAAACATTCGGATATAAATAAAAAATATATCTGTAAAGGGACAATATGAATAAAGACAAAAGGAAAACTTATCTTTACTAACGCTTTTCAATCTGGTACCTGAAGATTGCATTAGTCATGAAACTCCGAGTCGTACAATCGGCGTGAGGTATATAAATATGGGTTTTTCGCTACACAGTGATAACCATGTTTCAGAAATGGAAGCTAAAGCTTTCGAATTTAATTTTGTTATTAAACCAAAGACATTAGTTCCATTTCCTCGTCAAGCGAATTTTCTTTCTTTTTATATATATATATATATATATATATATATATATATATATATATATATATTATTTTATTTATTTATTATAATTTTATCATATAGAAAAAAAACATTTTACTCACTACAAAGATGCAACTTGGTTTCAGTGCATTTCAACTGCACTTCGACGGGTGAGAATTGAAAAAGGTTATGAACAATCCTTCTTGTGGGCAAGCCGGATGTGAAACATCACTTCTTTTTTTCCATTTGTTTGAGAAGAAAAATATATACATAAAAAAAATAGGTGTCCAGAGTGAAACAGTAGTGCTTGTTGATAGCAGTTTGGTGATGAATGGACAGGGTGTTTAATGTTGATTGGTCGGTGGAAATTGAAAGGTGAAATGCACTGAAACGAAGTTGCATCTTTGTAGTGAGTAAAATGGTTTTGTCTATATGATAAAATTATAATAAATAAACAATTATCGCTCTACTATCGGTATCGAGCCCTCTTTTGAATTAATGCTGTGAACGTTGGAATTTATATATTACTTTCATATTTATTACAACGTTTCGGCCCTTCAGTATCTGTCTATATTTCCGAAATGAGGTATTATGTACACTATTTACATAATTCGGCCTATTGTCCTCATCTTTGTCGCCATATTTATTACAACGTTTCGGACCTTCAGTATCTGTCTATATTTCAGAGATGAGGTATTATGTACACTATTTACATTATTCGGACTATTGTCCTCATCTTTGTCGCCATATTTATTACAACGTTTCGGCCGTTCAGTATCTGTCTATATTTCTGAGATGAGGTATTATGTACACTATTTACATTATTCGGACTATTGTCCTCATCTTTTTCGCTATATTTATTACAAGGACACATAGCAGAGTGGATAAAGGCGTTGGTTAGATCCAGGGAAAAGACCCAAAGAGTGTGAGTTCAATACCCGGTTAAGGCAGTGGAGAACTTGGAGAGGGGAATTAACAGGAGATAGCTGACATCCGTTAAACATGGCACGTGGAACTAGAACAGTCTACCCCAGTGAGCGAAATAAAAGGTTCAGTTCGACATTTCAAGCACCTGAAGAAGGTCGGAGCGTACAACGGCCGAAACTTTGCAATAAATATGGAGACAAATATGAGGACAATAGTTCGAATAATGTAAA
>OZ038509.1:87135651-87155651 GCA_964036315.1 Acanthosepion esculentum
TTCCACCCATTTACGGTTGAAATAGTTACATACAACCGACACTTCTATCAAAAAAGGTTCTTTTTTTTCGCACATTCCGCCTGTAGAACGCCCTTCCGATTCATGTCTTCCCTGATAACAACAATGATTAACAAAATTTAAATGCAACCTCAATCCCCATCTTCTATCTTCTTGAATCCCGTTCATCTTTTGTCCTTTCCTCAATCCTCCCTATACTCAGTCTTTTCTCTCACTTTCACTCCCTGTAATCCCCTGCGTACTAGTGGCATTCCCGCCTTGCTTGGGGTGAAATGATTAACAAAATTTAAATGCAACGTCAATCGCCATCTTCTATCTTCTTGATTCCCGTTCATCTTTTGTCCTTTCCTCAATCCTCCCTATACTCAGTCTTTTCTCTTACTTTCCCTCCCTGTATACCCCTGCGTACTAGTAGCATTCCCGCCTTGCGTGGGGTGAAATGATTAACAAAATTTAAATGCAACGTCAATCGCCATCTTCTATCTTCTTGAATCCCGTTCATCTTTTGTCCTTTCCTCAATCCTCCCTATACTCAGTCTTTTCTCTCACTTTCACTCCCTGTAATTCCCTGCGTACTAGTGGCATTCCCGCCTTGCTTGGGGTGAAATGATTAACAAAATTTAAATGCAACGCCAATCGCCATCTTCTATCTTCTTGAATCCCGTTCATTATTCAAAAACGTAAAATGAATCAATAACGAGGAAAGCTCCGTCACGGCGATGAAAAAGTGACTGAAGCCGAGATGCTAGTTCAGGACCAATAACATTGCAAACTCTTCTTTGGATTTTGTCTAGTATCTCTAGATATATAGCAGGAGTCAAATTGGCAACTAAAATTATGAGCACAAATAAAGACTCGTTTTCTTTTTGAATTCCTGGGATGGGGAGTAATCATTATTTACGTTATTTAAACGCTGATTATTATCACCATCTTTGTTGTTATTACAAAGTTTCACCGGTTTAAAAGGGGTGAGGTATAACTGTGCCGTAGTGAATGAGAAGTAGACTAGATATCCCTGCACATGGCCAGCGGATCCAGAAAGTTCACCCTTCCCGTTAAATAATTTGCTAGTTCTTTTTCTAGGAAACGTTGGATCACTGTGACGCGCCAGTTAATTATTTGTAACCAGAATCAATCTTGCACGTATATATATATATATATATATATATATATATATATATATATATATATATATATATATACGAATCGACCGTGTATCAAATATTGCAGCCAGGTATGATCTGTGATTCTTATCTTATTTTGCAAAAAGTATCTATAAACAAAAGTAAAACTTGTTAGTTTCTCAAAAGATTTTAATTTCAGTGACACTCATAAATATTCATCAGGTTATCTGAAATGTTTAGGTAAATTATGGAGGAAACATATATATATATATATATATATATATATATATATATATATATATATATATATATATATATATATACATATATATATATATATATAATGTTGTGGATTCCGGGGATGGAATCCTGCACAAATAAATAAACAACGCCAGTAATTGAAATAGGAAAATAAGTGTATTAAACGTAAGAATACAAACTTGAAATGAAGATTAGTAGTCCAGGAATGCGGGGTAGTAGAAAGTATATGTACAAGTCTCTGTAAGTGAAGCCGTAATTCTCTCTCTCTCTCTCTCTCTCTCTCTCTCTCTCTCTCTCTCTCTGTCTGGACTCGACGTATTTCAACCTTGTCTCAACGTATCTCTCCGTATCTCCAACTCTGTCAGTATAAGTATACTTTAGACGAGTCCATCTTGTGTAAAAGGGGAGAGCCCTACAACAATACACACACACACACACACACACACACACACACACACATATATATATATATATATATATATATATATATATATATATATATATAACAGTGGGAAAGCGTACTGGGTCTGAATGTTATTGGAGTCTAGCGTTCTTGAAATTCATATTCTTTTTCCATTATTAATGTTAATTAAATTTACACGCTTTTTTATATCCCAGAAATAAACTTGATAAGACTGGGACGTTGTGTTTTTAGCTTTTTAAAAATGCCATATAAATTTTGCTTATTCCTAGCTATCGTTAAATTTTGTACCATTAAAAACTTATATATATATATATATATATATATATATATATATATATATATATATATATATATATATATATATATATATATATATATATGTAACGCCGTATGGAATACAAACAAAAAAATATGCTAACGAATGTTTCTGCACACTGTCAGCCCCCATAAAAGAAAACAATAAGGAAACTACGCCTTTCGACCGAATCAGTTCTCATTACGATTACCGAATTTAATCAACGCCGACTCTGGTCAGTACCAAGATGGATGAGCTCTTCGGAATACCAGTTGCTGTAAGCTTGGATTTGCGGATGGTGCAATGCATAATGGTACGGAATTGTTTACCGAAGAGCCGAGTTCCAATTCCAGTTGGGTTCGTTATATTTACACAAGGGCCAATACTCTTGGGAAAGGCATGAATCCACCTATTTTTTCCTCCCAGCTAAAAATCATAAATAATTATATCGGGCATATCTGCACTCGTTTATAAAGACGGTTGACACTACATCTTTTAGACCAGAGCTCTATACGGGCCCATTTATGCCAGCATGGAAGTGTAACAAGTTTCATGCGCAACATAATTGTCGATAACACTCATGTATTATACACGTTCAACAACAAAATGCAGCCCTTATTATAATTATAGTCCTTATCATGGAATAGCCCCCCCCCCCCCAATCCTCTGACTACATCAAATATGAACATAGCCAGTACATTGAATTGGTCATATTCGAGAATTAAGCGTAATTTATTTAATTTTTCGCGATATATATATATATATATATATATATATATATATATATATATATATATATATATAGAGAGAGAGAGAGAGAGAGAGAGAGAATACAGGTAGTAGATCTGTTGGTATATAATCCAAGTGGATCCTAGTAATAAAAAATATTAAAACTGATCCACAAAAAGCGCTCAATGTATTTATTATAACAGAACATATAAATACTATTACAGAAAAAAAATAAAGTTGCCTCATATGGGGTGGGGGTCGATTTATTTCAACCGATGAAAACTACGTCAGTCTTTTTCAACCACGCTGTACAGATTGTTTTGGTCGGAATTAGAAATTTAAATTCCACAGCAGTCTAAAATCTTTTTCAATAAGACTGTTTTCGTTTGTTGAAATAGATCTATCCCCCCATATGAGGTAATTTTTGATTTTGTTGTGTAATACTATATATATATATATATATATATATATATATATATATATATATATATATATATATATATACAGGTAACATGCAAAATGATGAAATGAAAATTGCAAATTATTAGGTTCTTTGATAAGAATGCTTTATTAAACCAAAGATCCGAGTTAACTGTAAATTGTAAACACAGTTTACCTTTTACCTTAGAATTCAGTTAGACTTGGAATTTAACAATGCTTTTTCTTATATTTTAGTTGAACTGTGTTGTGCCATATATGGCTTATCTTTCTGATGTTATTAATTTAGATTTAATATAATTTTGTATTAATCTCCTGCTAGTGTTAGTAACCTCTTGTACAGATTTATTGTTGTTTTGACATTTTGCATTGATTGATTCTTGTTATTAACACATTATATAAAAAAATCTTTAGGCAACAGTTGCATATTAATTTACCAATTAATTATATACGTTTAAATTATTTATTGGTTTCTTAAAGAAGCTATTTATTTATCAACTATAAAAATGTTTTTATGTAGGAAACTCACAAAACATATAAATTGTCTAGCATTTTGTTAGATTACCACTTAATTTTTCTTAAGAAATGGCATTCTCTAATTTCGCGCTGCCGGCTGGGGCTTCAGAATACGCCGACTTAACCCCAAACAGTGGGGTAAACACTATGAAAGTATGAAAATAGGTTTTAATACCAGCAATATATTTTTGTACAAAAATTATTCCCAGCAATGAACTTTGAAGAAAAAAAAATTATTCCCAGCAATGAAATTTGAAGGAAAAAATTATTCCCAGCAATGAACTTTGAAGAAAAAAATTATTCCCAGCAATGAACTTTAAAGAAAAAAAAATATTCCCAGCAATGAACTTTAAAGAAAAAAATTATTCCCGGCAATGAACTTTGAAGGAAAAAATTATTCCCAGCAATGAACTTTGAAGGAAAATATTATTCCCAGCAATGAAATTTGAAGGAAAAAATTATTCCCAGCAATGAAATTTGAAGGAAAATATTATTCCCAGCAATGAAATTTGAAGGAAAAAATTATTCCCAGCAATGAAATTTGAAGGAAAAAATTATTCCTATCAATGAAATTTGAAGGAAAAAATTATTCCCAGCAATGAACTTTGAAAGAAAAAATTATTCCCAGCAATGAACTTTGAAGAAAAAAATTATTCCCAGCAATGAACTTTGAAGAAAAAAATTATTATTAGAAATGAACTTTGAACTAAAAAAATTATTCCCAGCAATGAACTTTGAAGAAAAAAATTATTAAAAGAAATGAACTTTGAAGAAAAAAAATTATTCCCAGCAATGAACTTTGAAGAAAAAAAATTATTCCCAGAAATGAACTTTGAAGAAAAAAATTATTTCCAGCAATGAACTTTAAAGAAAAAATTATTCCCAGATATTTACCAGCAATATTTTTTTGAAAAATATTACCAGCAATAAAAATTTTATCGGCATTAAATAACCCATTGAGGATATGCCGTAATACAAATCAAAACAAACCAAACATTGTCTGATGTACATTTACGTATCCATTTACATTCGCGCTGTTTAACCTCTGTTGCTGCCATGAATTCCAAATCTGCGGGTCATGACTCATTTATGGAAAATAATTTCTTAATTAAATAAAATTAAATTAAATAATTGTGCATGGAGTACTTTCTTAAAATATCCGTTCATTGGTTTGACTCTGTTTTTTTTTTAAATTCTCATATATATATATATATATATATATATATATATATATATATATATATATATATATATATATGTAGCTCCATACAATTCATCAACTTGAACGTGTAGAGCGGATAATAATATAAAAATATTTGAAAAGAATTACACTCAATATTACTGGGGTAGTGGTGAGTGTAAAGTTTTTCAATATATATATATATATATATATATATATATATATATATATATATTAACTAAAAATAAAAACAGACCATTTTAGGTTCCATGTAATAAATTATTTCACCACAGTCTTTTTAGAGGACCGTGGATCATCAGACTTTACTTCCAAAGGTTTTCTTTTTTCGTTTCAACCTTTGGAAGTTAAGTCTGATGATCTGCGGTCTTCTAAAAAGGCTGTGGTGAAATAATTTATTACATGGAACCTTAAACTGGTCTGTTTTTATTTTTAGTTAAATTATTAGCTCTGATTTACATTGAGCTCTCTGTATTTTATCCTCTTTGGGTCTACCCATACGGATTACCTAGTTTTTCGTAAACTATATATATATATATATACATATATATATATTCATTGATGCATGTTTCATTAAATAATATAGACAAGTGTTATCTATTAATTTTATGTAAATTTTTTTCATATCGTCTGATAAGCTTAATAACATTATCATTAAACGAAAAAAGAAAATCACTATATTGATACATATTTTTTAATCCTATCTAAGCTTTTGGCTTACATAAGCCGTTATCAAAGATGACAATTACATTACAATATATTAAGCAGTACACGGACAAAACAGTTATGATAGTCTGTTTCTGTTTACATGGAAGATTTCCAAGCAACGACAGACTCGTTCATATAATACACACAATATATATATATATATATATATATATATATATATATATATATATATATATATATATATATATATAACTTAAAAACAAACGTAGGAAAAATATTCTTCAAACTCTTACACAAACACTTCCCGGAATCAAGCACCCTACACAAAATATTCAACAAAAGCAAAGTAAAAATCAGCTACGGTTGCACCGAGAACATGGCACAAATAATAACAAAGGACAACAGAAAAACTATCAACAAACCACACGAACAAATTAAACCCATGTGTAACTGCAGAATAAAGAACGAATGTCCCTTAAACGGTAATTGCTTACAAAACAATGTAATATACCAAGCCACGATAAAATCACCAGATAATGAAGAAAAAGTATACATAGGAGTAACTGAAGGACCCTGGAAACAAAGAAATTATGCAGACAAAACATCTTTCACAAATAGTAAATACGCGAACAGCAAAATGCTTTCTAAGTATGTATGGGAAATTAAAAACAAAACGCACACCACACCAAACATATCTTGGAAAATAAGGAAAAGATCATCAGCCTACAACATCCAATCAAAAACTTGCAAACTTTGCTTGGAGGAAAAAATAGCTATCATTACTTTCCCAGATCAAAATAAATTATTAAATAAACTATCCGAGCTCATCTCAAAATGCAGACATAAAAACAAATTTCTACTACGTTACTTAAAAATCGAAAACTGAAAAACGAAATAAATAAAATGACAATAAAATAAGTAAAATAAATTAACCCAAACAAATTACCAAATCACACCCGTTAGAATAGACGAAATAGAATTAATAAATAAAAAGCAAAATCAATGAACCCCAAATAAATAAAGTAAATAATAAACAAATTAACAAAACATTATGACAAAAATATTAGTTAGACTATAAGGATCAAACCAAAAATTGGACGAAAGACATAGCTATTACTGTTATATAATGATAAAAAAATACTACGTTAGTTAAATATCGAAAACCGAAAAGAGTAAATAAAAATATACAGTATAATAAATAAATAATAAACAAGTAAAATATATTAATCTAAATTAATCGAAATAAATAAACTAAGAAACCGATCCAGATAAAATAACCGTTAGAAAAAACAAGTAAAAACGGCTCTCGTCAAAATCAAAATAATAGTTAGAAAAACTATAGGAAACAACCCCAAAATTGAGTAAATAGCCTTATCTTCCCAAACCAAAACAAAACTATTAAATAAGCGATATAAACTAATTTTTACTACGTTAATAAAACACCGATTAAAATAAAAATAAATAAATAAATAAGATAAGAAATAAAAATAAAAAATAAAAATAAAGATAAATAAAAACAAGTAAAATAAATTAACCCAAATAAATAAACGACTCCCGGCAAAATAACCGCCAAAATAGACTACCCACAATGTACCACTGACCCGTATATATGAATAGCCGAGAAAAAAAACAACACTCGTGGCCTGACGACTGCGTCTTCCATGAAACTGTCGCCTCTCAGAGGTGATTTCAATGTTCACTTTAAGAGTATATTTCTTCATATATATATATATATATATATATATATATATATATATATATATATATATATATAAAATGTTGGTCATTGAGTGCTGCTGTTAATAAAATAGTGTTCAATATATAATAAAATAGTTATAATATATATTAGCAATAAATTTACATTTTTCCTCAGCCGTAGCACAACTCTAAGTTTCATGCACAACGCATTTGTCATGTGCTGATTGAAAACTGACCATTGCCCAATTGAAATATTGACATATAAACCGAACGATAATGATAGTTGAGCAGTCTATTTTATTTACAGAGGTGGTAATAATAATAATAATAATAATAATAATAGTAATAATACATAAATATATAAATAATTAGATAATTAAATAAGCAAATAAATATATATATATATATATATATATATATATATATATATATATATATATATATATATACCGAAACTCAATTACCGGTAAGGAAAAAATGTATATTGATTATATTATATATTTTCTTTATTCGCACTGTTATCCTCATCTTCATTGCCATATTCATAACCTTTCGGTCGTTGTACGCTCCGGACTCCTTCAGGTGATTCAAGAGGTCAGTTAAAGGAAAATAACTGAGACACCCGAAATATGCATTGCACGTGGAACTAGAACAATCTACCCTGGTGGAAGAAATATGGAGTTCTGTTTGAAATTCCAATCACCTAATGTAAATATAATCATATTACCACATCTCATATATATATATATATATATATATATATATATATATATATATATAATTCCGATTTATAAATCTGTCTGTCTGGCTGTCTCTCTGTCTTTGTCCACATCTAACTAGTTATGAGAAGACCGAGTTAGGTATCTAGTTCACTAGTTAGGTTTGAACAAAGACAGAGACACAGTCAAGCAGACAGATAAAAAAATCAGAATATTATATATATATATATATATATATATATATATATATATATATATATATATATATATATATATATATATATCCACAGACAGACTGTTTTGCTGTATCACAGCTCCTCAGTTTGACTGGATCTCCTCTATATATATATATATATATATATATATATATATATATATATATATATATATATATTCATGCACATATATTCATATATATATATATATATACATATATATATACACACATATATATATTTATATATACGTGTGTGTGTGTGTGTGTGTGTATATATATATATATATATATTAAAAGATATATATTTATATATACGTATGTATATATATATATATATATATATATATATATATATATATATATATACATACATACATATATATATATATATACTTATATATATATATATATATATATATAGTTATGCACACACAGACTGTTTTGCTTTATCACAACTCCTCAGTTTTACTGGATATCCGTACACACACACACACACACACACACACACAGACACACACACACACAGACACACACACACACACACATATACATATGTGTATATATATATATATATTTATATATATATATATATTCACATGTATATATATATTTATATATATATATTCATACACATATATTCAAATATATATATAGACATATATATATATATATACACACATATATATATTTATATATACGTGTGTGTGTGTGTGTATATATATATATATATATATTAAAAGATATATATATATATTAAAAGATATATAACATAGACAGACTGTGTGATAGATAAATAACGTTAGAGAGATTATGAATAACCTTTGATAGATAGAAAGACATTTTTGGTTTCAATAAATTCCATCAATGTGTTTTTCGCACAAAGAATTTATCAATTTTGTTCTTGTCAAAATGGCGATGAATCTCTTTAACCGAAAGGCAGAAACCTTATCCGATCGCATTTTCATTTTCAATTTTTTTTTTTTTTAAATTTACCAAAGCTTCGTATGTCTGTGACAAATAAAGAGAGAAGGAAAGAGTAAAAAAGAACGAAAGTAAAGGGAGAAATTGTGCTAAAGAGAAAAAAAGTATTTAAAAAAGACAGAGTAAAAAAAAGGCAAAAAAGAGAGAGAGAGAGAACAGCGAATGAGTGAAAAGGAATAAAAGAGAAAGTAAGAGTGGAAGAAAGAGGAAGTATGAGAGTATGAGAGAGAATATCGTTTAGTGAGACAATATGTCGACTGTTTGATTCTATAAGAAGTCTTCAAATCCGTGTCTGTTCTTTATCGCATTCGTTCCAACCTTCGTTCGCACATTTAATGCCTGGAACGATCATGAAAAAATGATAATTTAATGGAACCAAGATTAAGCCTTTGAATTGAATTTATTTCTGCGTTTCATTCTATGTATGTTTGCGCGACTCGGCTTTGTTTATATTTGTAAAAGGAAGGGAAGTAGAAAATTAAAAAATTTAAATCTATATTACAATTACTCACATATAGCTGTCAATCAATTCTACAAGATAAACACGCAATTATATATATATATATATATATATATATATATATATATATATAGTTCCATTGCAAAACTGAAATGTGTTTTGAAAACGTTTACAATGCATTTCTGTACTTAAATTCATTATTACTGCAAAATATTTTTATTGTTAATATATATATATATATTATATTCAGTTAATTTGTAATATTTATGGTCTGTAAATTTACATTGAGCACTGTTTTGTAAAAATAAAAATGTCAATAATGAAAACCGGATTATATATCTTACTGTCCTTTCTTTTTATTAATATATATATATATATATATATATATATATATATATATATATATATATATATATATATATATATATCATCCACAGGCAAATATATATATACTACACAAATGAAGTACATATATAATGTATTTTATTTGTGTAGTATATATTTGTGTAATATATATATTTTATATGTGCATTACTTAGTGATATACCTGACATGTTCAGTTGTATATATATATATATATATATATATATATATATATATATATATATATATATATATATATATATATATATATATATGCATGTTTCATTAAAAACGACAGACAAGGTACTACGATTCAGTTTTTTATTTAATTTTTCTTGTGTTCGAACAAGAGCTTTCTTCACAGGACAAAGGGTGTGTAAGAACTGTCCAAATGTTTTATGTTTCCGAGCGCTTTCGGCTATACCTCTAGCCATTATCAAGGATGATTCGATTATTCATCTTAATTGAGTGTGTGCATTATGTGTATGTCTTAGTGTGTAGTAGGGTTGTTTTTAATTTCCGAATACGGTTAGCAGATGGTGGCCTTCTTTGTAGTTAACATTGTTAAGAGTTGGCTTTTTGTTTTTTATTATTAAAGCCTCCATTATTTTTAATCATTTTTTGCAGGTGGATGCAGTTAATATATTTCTGTTTTCTACTAGTATGTTTCTAATGGAGTCCGGTAAATTTGTGTGCGTGTCTAAATGGGTTCTAATGGAGCTGTGGTCAGATAGGTGTAACGTAAGACGTCTGGATAAGCATGTAGTTGTGTGACCGATGTAATTATTCATGAGTCCGGTTTGATCAGGAACACAGTTCCTTAAGGGGCATTTGAACTCATAGATAATGTTCGTTCTTTGTAATTTTGACTTAGCTGGTGTGTTGTTATTTTTGAGGGATAAGGTTAGCTGCCTTAAATTTTTTATAGTAGATAATTAATTTGATTTTTTTATTCGGGTCAATTGGCGTAGTGTATTTCTTTATAATGTGTCTTAGTGAAGATTCGTCTTGTTTGTGATTCTTATGCATTTGGTTTTTGTAATAAATGTGTATGTGATTTTTGACTGTGTGTTCACTATCGTTATTACTTACTTTGGGGAGAAATAGTCTAATTTGGTGGCCTATAAGGTGGTTAGGGAAGCCGTTGTTGATTAGTGTTTGCTTAACGTTATTAAGTTCTTTGAGGAAGAGTAGTCGAGAGGATGAATCATTTGGGATTATTCCCAAATTCTCGCTTGACAAGGAAGCGGGTCCAGACACCTTAACTCTACATAACTTAAAAAATGATGTTAGGGGTCTCGGCTCTCGCTTTTGAAACATGAGAACTCTTATGTAGCGGAGGAATCATATTTTTAAAAACTAAAAATATTATTATAATATATATATATATATATATATATATATATATATGTATATGAAGAAATATAGTCTTAAAGTGTGCTATATTTATGGGATAAAGTGCTCAATATCAGAGATAGAGCGTGTGTAAATATAAAAGTGAACATAGAAGTCAACACTTAGAGGCGACAGTCTGTTTCATGCTAGTGCAATCGTCAGGCAACTAATGCTGTTATTTTTTCTCGGCTAGTCCAGTGCTTTCTGCATTCTGTTGAGGTTTCTTGCAGACTCAATGAATTTCTCAATTATAATTATCAAGTCCTCCTAACAATTTCTAATATATATGTATATATATATTTATGTACTGGCAAACCTTTCTAGCTGTGAAATATTTTTTTGCCAATTGAGATCTTGCCTAGATGATTTACCCTTCCCCCAACTGTGCAGGTTTGGTTTGCTTGTCAAGTTGAACTCGTCCGGTGGTATATCGGGTATTCACCTAATTACAAGTCACTGGTTACCTGATGATTGTGCGCAAACACATGAAAGTAATAGCAGTGGCCAGTCACTGCTAACCTGGTTATATATATATATATATATATATATATATATATATATATATAGAGAGAGAGAGAGAGAGAGAGAGAGAGAGAAAGAGAGAGAGAGAGATTTATTACTATTATTTTGTCAGTAAGAATTGCGAAATGTTGTAAAACCCCTTCTTTACCTATATATATAGAGCGCGTACACACGCACATACATACACGTATACACATCCATACACATCCATACACACATATACACATGCATACACTCATGCACACACATACACACATGGACACACATACACATCCAAACACGCATATACATCCATACACATCCATACACACATATACACATGCATACACACATATACACATCCATACATACACATACACACACATACACATACATACACACATTCACATTCATACACACACATACACACCCATACACACATGTACACATACATATAGTTACTTCCAAAGATTCGTTTAAAAATGAGAATACCATGATGAAAAAATGCCCTTACTTAATGAAAACAATGTTTGATCGGGAAAGACTTTATGTTATTATTAAGGAGAATGACCAAAGGATGTTTTGATTATTAAATTATAATATTTTTATTCTTAAATTATATTTTTGGATCGTTTTTAGGACCTTCCAAAGTTTGGTTAAAATTTTGTTTTTCTTGCGTCAGCGGTGGACCATGAATTAGTATGGGAAATTTGAGAGTCTTAATTCGGTGAAAAACACATTGATTGGAAATTCTTGAAACAATCAAATAATTGCCGGATTTTAATGAAACTTTCAGGACTTATTCACAAGTGAATTAAATTATGAATTAAATTATTTTAATTGTGAATTAAATTATTTTAAAATCGTTTCTCTTTTAGAAATTTTTTTTTCTTACATCTGCTATCACCACCCCCACACACACATTTAATTTTATGAAATTTTAAGAAATTAATTTTTGAATGGCTTAATGTTTATATTAATTATAAGCAGAAGTCATTGGAGAATTTAAATCATCAATTTCTTTTTGTAAAACAGGACCATCAATTACCGAAAAACTGCTCCGAATCGTAAAATAAAAAATGCAATAAAACTAAGACATTATTTAATTAGAAAAGCTTTTAATTAATTTTATGAATAAGATATATTATGGACACTATTGTCTTCAGTAAAAAATGTTTTTTCGATGAATGTTTAATTTTCACAAGAACTGTTTTCATTATTTTAAATTTTAATTAGAATAATATATAACGTTTTAAATCTTTTAAAATTCTGTGTTAATTTAAATCGATTACGTGATATTATTTTTAAGTAAAAACTATATTTACTGATCATAAATGGGAAAGCTTAGTAAAATTCAGCGACCACCATTATTTTTAGAAGAATTTGAATTGTTTTGTATGTGTATAAACGTGCTTATTTTTGTAAATACGGGTGCCCGTACACGACATTATCACAAAATAAGAGCGGAAACTATACTAAATTAAAAGTCAAAGTACCTAAAATTCAATAAAACATATTTTCCTAAATTTGAAAGATTACTGGGTATTTAACATATATATATATATATATATATATATATATATATATATATATATATATATATATATATATATATGAGTATGAACCTAAAGAGCCAGGCAAACCTACCTAGGTTTCACCAACGCGGATCGTCAGGGTACTTTAGGTTCATAGTTAGATTTGGTCTACTTAGTGAATTGAGCACTTTATGTAGTTACTTTTGATTTACTCGTTTTGGAGTTAATTTTTTCCTTTGTACTCTGAGCTTGGATTCTGGACGATTGTTTTCGCCTCAATTATATGTTCTTAGTTCTTTCTTTTTTTATCCCTTATTTTTCCTTGGGTATTGGTTTGTTCAACTACAAGCCGAAATACCTAAGGTTTTTCCAGACGAGTATAATTACTTATATTTCTAAGATTATATATATATATATTCATTTACCTGTATATATATATATATATATATATATATATATATATATATATATATATATATATATATATATATATATATATATATATATCAAATGCTTACGTTATATTCGTCAAGTTATTTTTACATGTCACACGTAAAAAAATTTCTGCTTGTCAATAGAGCTGTCAACATGTTAAAATACGCGTTTGTGAGATATTTTAAACTTAAAGTAAATAATATTTGTTTCAAATTAGATTAATTAAATTTCAAATCAACTAATCTTCCCCCAAACTGGCACAAAAGAGGGATTACTGCTCAAATACACAATTCATATATATATATATATATATATATATATATATATATATATATATATATATATATATATATATATATATATGTAGTACAATTAATCCATAAAGCTGATCCATAAAAAGAAGTCAATGTATTTATTATAACAGAGCATATAAATTACATAACAAAACCCCAAATTATCTCATATCACAGGTATGAGGTAATTTTACACCAAACCTCAGATACGAGGTTATTTTTGGATTTTATTGTGTAATATATATATATATATATATATATATATATATATATATATATATATATATATATATATATATATATATATATTGACAGTATTACTCGGTTGAAAAATCTCGCATGACTCATTTTGTTGAGGGCAAATTGGTACCCGAGGAAAAATTGGGAGTTAAAAAAAAGAAAAAACTAAAAACATCAGAACAAGGTGAAAAAAAATCAGGTGACTTAAGTCCTTAGATCCGTTTAGGTAGGTTTGCCTGGTTCGTTATGATTTATTCTACACACACACACACACACACACACACACACACACACACACACACATATATATTTATAATATTATAAATTAATTGATTTAAAATATGGTTTTTTCGCTACACAGTGATACTATGTTTCAGAAATGGAAGCTAAAGCCCCTGAATTTAATTTTGTTATTAAACCAAAGACATTAGTTCCATTTCCTCGTCAAGCGAATTTTGGAGTAACTTATTTTTAAAAATTTACGGTTGTTAAAAGCACGGCAAAGATTCATAATTGAGGGTTTCCAAGGATACCGATAAATCCATTCATCTAGACAAGGGGTGGTAGGGGGTTCAAATTTTAATTTTTGTTGTATCAGTTAATAGTTACATTCTAAAGCGGGATTATGTTTAGAGATCTGGGTAGGGATGTATCTTTCAACAAATTCTGACATCCGCTAAATTCAGGTCGTCTCTTTTTTTTTGTTTTTTTTTTCCTAACGGCAAAAATCCTTACGGTTATTATTTGATTTATTATAAGATTTTGAGGGGGGACTGTTTAGGCTAGAATATGTTTTAACCACATTTCTAAAAAAATTATTTTTAATATTTGATACTATATTTCTTTTTTAAGACCAAGTCAATGTATTAGAATTACTTACAGTATGTAAAATTATTTTTTCTTATCGAGTATAAATAAATATGTATATTGCCAGATTAAATTATTTAAAAAAAATTTTTTTTTAATGTAAACTTTATGACAATGACGGCAAAGGTGGCTAAATTATTTCACTAATTCAGTAAACTTTTATTTTTTATAAATTTAGTAATATAAATTTTCCCATGTATGTACAAAGGACATGGGTCATTTAATGTTCAATATATTCTAACTTATTAATTTCATTTGACTTTAGGTGTTCTATTGGATTCTTTTAAGTGTTTGAATTGCTTTGATAGAGGTGTTAAGGTTAGAGTGCGTTTTATTTAATTACAATTTTAAAAGATGTTTAGGTTAGAATCCGTTTATTTAATTACAATTTTAAAAATTCTACTTTTAAATTTAACATTTTAAATTTAATCGGCTATATTTTTTATAAAACAATTAAAATGTAATAGAATTACATTATTTAAAATTGTTTATTCACATCAAATATGAGTATCAGGTAATTTTTTTTTATTTAAATATTATTCAAAGAAAATTTTTGACAATGACGGCATAATATAGCTATTTCATTTCTCTGATTCAGTAAATTTTTATTTTTTATAAACTTAGTAATATATAGTTTCTCATGTATGCATAAAGGACATGGGTCATTTAATGACCTTCATATTCTAGCTTTTCTTATTAACTTCCATTTTACTGCAAGTGTTTTATTGGATTCTTTTAGGTTCCAGAAGTACTTCGAGAGAGATGTTTGATTTTTATATTTATTTATCCTAAACGAACTTTGATGTTGGTTGAACATTTTTTTGAACTCATTGCTAGTGCAACCTATATATATTTTTATGTTTTCAGGGTTTTCAATAGAAGATATATTGCATTGGTATACTAATGATTCCATGCAACAGTTATTTGTAGAGGACAGTTTTGAGGGTTTCTACAATTACATAATTTTTGTTTACCCTCATTAGATTTTGTTTGTATTTTTCCATTGTCTAAAGTTTTTTGGTTCTGGTATAAGTGTTTATTTAAGATATTAGTATTATGTTTCTTAATAATTTTCTCTAGGTTATCAGTACAGCTATAACTTAATTTTAGTGCATTTCTATTGAAAATAGTACTTAGTTTACTTTCACAGGGAAAATGCTTGAGTATTAATGCGAGGAATTTTTGCCCTAATTTGTTTTATACCATTTGGTTGTATGGGGGTGTATACCAAATTATTTTTCCACTTCTGTTTTTTCTATGCTTACCATTTTCACTTTTTAATATTAGATAGTTTAAGGTTATTGTAGCCACTATATTTTATTTTTAAGTGACCAGTAGATTTTTATATAAGTGTATCTATGGTGTTTTTTTTAATTTTACAAACTTGGTCAAATCTTACATATGAAATAGCGCACATTTTAATGTTAAAATGGTTCCGGTTATAAACAATAAATTGCCATTGTAAACAAAAGTAAATTAATTACCGATAATGTTCGAACTGCAAGTCATTTGCTTTGACGCTGTGCTTTTTACTTATAAGTAACTGTATAGTGACTTTATTGACATCCTGTATATATGCGTGCGTGTGTTTATACATAAATGTGAATATATATACACCTGTGGATAGATAAATAGATAGAAAGATAGATAGATAATGAAGAGACTGAGATAGATAGATAGATAGATAGATAGATAGATAGATACGAACATAGATAGATAGATACGAACATAGATAGATAGATAGATAGATAGATAGATAGATAGATAGATAGATAGATAGATACGAACATAGATAGATAGATAGATAGATAGATAGATAGATAGATAGATAGATAGATAGATAGATAGATAGGAACATAAATAGATAGATAGATAGACAGGTAGATACGAACATAGATAGGTAGATAGATAGATAGATAGATACGAACATAGATAGATAGATAGAGAGATAGATACGAACATAGATAGATAAATAGATAGATAGATAGATAGATAGATACGAACATAGATAGATACGAACATAGATAGATAGATAGATAGATAGATAGATACGAACATAGATAGATAGATAGATAGATAGATAGATACGAACATAGATAGATACGAACATAGATAGATAGATACGAACATAGATAGATAGATAGATAGATAGATAGATAGATAGATAGATAGATAGATAGATAGATAGATAGATAGATAATGAAGAGACTGAGATAGATAGATAGATAGATACGAACATAGATAGGTAGATAGATAGATAGATAGATAGATAGATACGAACATAGATAGATAGATAGAGAGATAGAGAGAGAGATACGAACATAGATAGATAGATAGATAGATAGATAGATAGATAGATACGAACATAAATAGATAGATAGATAGTCAGGTAGATACGAACATAGATAGGTAGATAGATAGATAGATAGATAGATAGATAGATACGAACATAGATAGATAGATAGAGAGATAGATACGAACATAGATAAATAGATAGATAGATAGATAGATAGATAGATAGATAGATAGATAGATAGATACGAACATAGATAGATAGATAGATACGAACATAGATAGATAGATAGATAGATAGATACGAACATAGATAGATAGATAGATAGATAGATAATGAAGAGACTGAGATAGATAGATAGATAGATAGATAGATAGATAGATAGATAGATAGATACGAACATAGATAGGTAGATAGATAGATAGATAGATACGAACATAGATAGATAGATAGAGAGATAGAGAGATAGATACGAACATAGATAGATAGATAGTTAGATAGATAGATAGATAGAGAGAGAGATAGAGAGATAGATACGAACATAGATAGATAGATAGATAGATAGATAGATAGATAGATAGATACGAACATAAATAGATAGATAGATAGACAGGTAGATACGAACATAGATAGGTAGATAGATAGATAGATAGATAGATAGATAGATAGATACGAACATAGATATATAGATAGAGAGATAGATACGAACATAGATAGATAAATAGATAGATAGATAGATAGATAGATACGAACATAGATAGATACGAACATAGATAGATAGATAGATAGATAGATAGATACGAACATAGATAGATAGATAGATAGATAGATAGATACGAACATAGATAGATACGAACATAGATAGATACGAACATAGATAGATAGATAGATACGAACATAGATAGATAGATAGATAGATAGATAGATAGATAGATAGATAGATAGATAGATAATGAAGAGACTGAGATAGATAGATAGATAGATATATAGATAGATACGAACATAGATAGGTAGATAGATAGATAGATAGATACGAACATAGAAAGATAGATAGAGAGATAGAGAGATAGATACGAACATAAATAGATAGATAGATAGACAGGTAGATACGAACATAGATAGGTAGATAGATAGATAGATAGATAGATAGATAGATACGAACATAGATAAATAGATAGATAGATAGATAGATAGATAGATACGAACATAGATAGATACGAACATAGATAGATAGATAGATAGATAGATAGATGCGAACATAGATAGATAGATAGATAGATACGAACATAGATAGATAGATACGAACATAGATAGATAGTTGATAGATAGATAGATAGATAGATAATGAAGAGACTGAGATAGATAGATAGATAGATAGATACGAACATAGATAGGTAGATAGATAGATAGATAGATAGATAGATAGATACGAACATAGATAGATAGATAGAGAGATAGAGAGATAGATACGAACATAGATAGATAGATAGATAGATACGAACATAGATAGATAGATAGATACGAACATAGATAGATAGAGAGATAGAGAGATAGATACGAACATAGATAGATAGATAGATAGATAGATAGATAGATAGATAGATAGATAGATACGAACATAAATAGATAGATAGATAGACAGGTAGATACGAACATAGATAGGTAGATAGATAGATAGATAGATAGATAGATAGATAGATAGATACGAACATAGATAGATAGAGAGATAGATACGAACATAGATAGATAAATAGATAGATAGATAGATAGATAGATAGATAGATAGATAGATACGAACATAGATAGATACGAACATAGATAGATAGATAGATAGATAGATAGATAGATACGAACATAGATAGATAGATAGATAGATACGAACATAGATAGATACGAACATAGATAGATAGATAGATACGAACATAGATAGATACGAACATAGATAGATAGATACGAACATAGATAGATAGATAGATAGATAGATAATGAAGAGACTGAGATAGATAGATAGATAGATAGATACGAACATAGATAGATACGAACATAGATAGATAGATAGATAGATACGAACATAAATAGATAGATAGATAGATAGATAGACAGGTAGATATGAACATAGATAGGTAGAAAGATAGATAGATAGATAGATAGATAGATAGAAACGAACATAGATAGATAGATAGATAGAGAGAGAGATAGAGAGATAGATACGAACATAGATAGATAGATAGATACGAACATAGATAGATAGATAAATAGATACGAACATAGATAGATAGATATATAGATAGATAGATATATAGATACGAACATAAATAGATAGATAGATAG
>OZ038509.1:87160651-87180651 GCA_964036315.1 Acanthosepion esculentum
CAGTCCTCCTATATGGCAGTGAATGCTGGACAATCTCCCCACAGATGAAGAAGACACTTGAAACAAGAGAAACAAAGAAAAGCGTACTGAAGTGTTACGTAATATCAGTCCTCCTATATGGCAGCGAATGCTGGACAATCTCCTCACAGATGAAGAAGAGACTTGAAACAACAGAAACAAAGAAAAGTGTTCTGAACTATTTCGTAATATCAGTCCCCCCATTTGGCAGTGAATGCTGGATAATCTCCTCACAGATGAAGAAGAGACTTGAAACAACAGAATCAAAAGAAAAGAGTACAGAACTGTTATGTAATATCAGTCCTCCTATATGGCAGTGAATTCTGGACAATCTCCTCACAGATGAAGCAGAGACCTGAAGCAACAGAAACAAAGAAAAGAGTACTTGACTCTTACGTAATATCAGTCCTCCGATATGGCAGTGAATGCTGGACAATCTCCTAACAGATGAAGAAGAGACTTGAAACAACAGAAACAGAGAAAAGAGTACTGAACTCTTACGTAATATCAGTCCTCCTATATGGCAGCGAATGCTGGACAATCTCCTCACAGATGAAGAAGAGACTTGAAACAACAGAAACAGAGAAAAGAGTAGCGAAGTGTTACGTAATATCAGTCCTCCTATATGGCAGTGAATGCTGGACAATCTCCTCACAGATGAAGAAGAGACTTGAAACAACAGAAACAGAGAAAAGAGTACTGAACTCTTACGTAATATCAGTCCTCCTATATGGCAGCGAATTCTGGACAATCTCCTCACAGATGAAATAGAGACAGATGTTGAAGGTGAATATGGCAATAAAGATGAGGACAACAGTCCAAACAATATAAATAGTGTAAATAGTTACAATATCTCATCTGAGAAATAGAGATAGATGTTGAAAGTGAATATGGCAATAAAGATGAGGACAACAGTCCAAACAATGTAAATAGTGTAAATAGTTACAATACCTCATCTGAGAAATAGAGAGAGATGTTGAAGGAGAATATGGCAATAAAGATGAGGACAACAGTCCAAACAATGTAAATAGTGTAAATAGTTACAATACCTCATCTGAGAAATAGAGACAGATGTTGAAGGTGAATATGACAATAAAGATGAGGACAACAGTCCAAACAATGTAAATAGTGTAAATAGTTACAATACCTCATCTGAGAAATAGAGACAGATGTTGAAGGTGAATATGGCAATAAAGATGAGGACAACAGTCCGAACAATGTCAATTGTGTAAATAGTTACAATACCTCATCTGAGAAATATAGACAGATGTTGAAGGTGAATATGGCAATAAAGATGAGGACAACAGTCCGAACAATGTAAATAGTGTAAATAGTGACAATACCTCATCTGAGAAATATAGACAGATGTTGAAGGTGAATATGGCAATAAAGATGAGGACAACAGTCCAAACAATGTAAATAGTGTAAATAGTTACAATACCTCATCTGAGAAATAGAGACAGATGATGAAGGTGAATATGGCAATAAAGATGAGGACAACAGTCCGAACAATGTCAATTGTGTAAATAGTTACAATACCTCATCTGAGAAATAGAGACAGATGTTGAAGGTGAATATGGCAATAAAGATGAGGACAACAGTCCAAACAATATAAATAGTGTAAATAGTTACAAGATCTCAGAAATATAGACAGATCCTGACGAAGGCTGGAGCGTACAACGGTCGAAACGTCGTGAATGTGGCAATAAAGATGAGGACATTAGTCGGATAATGTAAATAGTTACAATACCTCATCTAAGAAATATAGACAGATCCTGACGATGGCCGGTGCGTACAACGGTCGAAACGTCGTGAATGTGGCAATAAAGATGAGGAGATTTGTCGGAATAATGTAAATAGTTACAATACCTCATCTAAGAAATATAGACAGATCCTGACGAAGGCCGGGGCGTACAACGGTCGAAACGTTGTTAATGTGGTAATTAAAATGATTTCAACAGTAACAATGTAAATAGTGTAAATAGTTACAATAACACATCTCAGAAATATAAACAGATCCTGACGAAGGCCGGATCCTCGTGAATAGAAGAATGGAAATTAAAATGTTAGTAGTAAAAATATTCTGTAAAATGCTTCTAAAATCCAAGTTTCATTGTAAAGCAATCACTTCAGATATTTTGGCACCTTCTTGTTTTTTTTAAAAACATATTTGTTGAAGTTGGTGAAAATTGCAAAATATTGATTTAACTTTTATCTTCGATTTATTGTCGCATATTTTTCGACTTATATATGAGTATACAGTGTGTGTGTGTGTGTGTGTGTGTGTGTGTGTGTGTGTGCACGCGCGCGTGTGTATTTAATTATTTCTTATCTAGAATTTTGTTGCAATATGATTGGTCATGATCTGTCAGAGGAAACCTTGCTCCAACAACCCTGACCTTTAGCACACACATACTGACGACATCTCTAAAAAGTCAAACTCTTGAAATCTAATTATTATTTCAAAATTTAATAAATGGACAATTTCTACGATCTATTATTGATATCTCTTTTGCTTATCACAGCTGTGTGCAGGCAAACACACACATGGATTCATTTAGTTTTTTACGGTTTATCAACACTTTGTGGATTATTTAAAGTGGAAACAGTTTTTGGATTGTAAGAACAATTCTTTTTTTTGCGAGTAGATCTTGCGCGTGCGCACATTTGGTTTCAATTTATATTTTTCGTTTCTGAATTTTAAACTGAATAAATAAAATAAAAAAAAAAAAATGAGAAGTAAAAAGAAATGTCTACGACTGTTAGAAGCCTTAACCATAGAGACTTAACAACATGGCGTCAATACAAATCTATTCAATTTAGGAATAAACATATTAATTATATTTTGCGGCTACAAAAAAATTACCAGACATCACAATCCAACGCGCGAAGACGCGTTAATCGAAAAATAACAAAACACCTACTAATATGGCCGTCGAAAATGACAAAAGAATCATAGCATACAACTACAAAACCTTCAACTTTTTCAGATAAAGGCTTATGAAATCCGAAAGCGCTCAAACTGCATTTCTTTACAGTAGCGTTCACTCTGTACAAGACCCGAGAGCCACTCAAGGTAGATCGTTGCAAAATAAGAAACACAGCTTATGCGGATATGTGTTGAAGATAATGCTTAACCCTAGACTTAAACAGGTTAAGGTTGTAGTGATATAGGAAGTAGCCTAGGTTACATGTAAGTGAATGTAATGAACTCGACTGGGATGCGAACTGCGCTCTCCGATTTCTCGTGCCGAGACTTTATCAGTTACACTACACATTATATCCAAAAAAACAAGCAAGGCGATAAAGTCCCTAAGACGCAAGGGAGTTAAAGGGAGTGAAAGTGAAAGAGAATGAGAAGACTAAGATTGGGACGGATTGGAGAAAGGACAGAAAAGGAACAGTATTCAACAAGATGGCGATTGATATTGCATTTAAATTTTGTTAATCATTTCACCCCAAGCAAGGTGGGAATACCACTAGTATGCAGGGGTTTACAGGGAGTGAAAGTGAGAGAAAAGACTGAGTATAGGGAGGATTGAGGAAAGGACAAAAGATGAACGGGATTCAAGAAGATAGAAGATGGCGATTGACATTTTATTTAAATTTTTGAATATTGTAGTTATCAAGGAAATAAGAAATAAGAAGGGTTCCACAGGTGAGAAGTTGAGCTCATTACATGTTAATACTCTTGGAAAAGGTATGAATCCTCTTCTATTCCTTCCTGCAGTGGCTGAGTGGTTAGAACGTTCGCATCCTGACCATGGGACCAGGGTTCGATTCTCACCAGGGTCACTTTCTCAGGAAAGAAGACTGCCTGATACTATCGGACTGGAGGGGTCGGTCCCAGCTTGCGGCACCTTCGGAAAGTACCTGAAAACCATACCACGGGTTGCCCCAAATATAATATATACCCCACTATTTACATTGTTCGGACTATCATCCTCATCTTTGTTGCCATATTTATCACAACGTTTCGGTCGTTGTACGCTCTGGCCTTATTCAGGTGGTTGGAATATCAAGCTGATCCCCTTTTTTCGCTCGCTGGAGTAGACTGTTCTAGTTCAAAGTGCCTTGTCAGTTATCAGTTATCGCCTGTTAATTCCCATCGCCAAGTTCTCCACCGCCTTAATCAGGTATTAAACTCACACTCTTTGGGTCCTTTCACTGGATCTAACTAACGCCATTATCCACTGTACTCGACATTCCAACCACCTGAAGAAGGCCGGAGCGTACAACGGCCGAAACGTTGTGATAAATATGGCAACAAAGATGAGGACATAATACCTCATCTCAGAAATATAGACAAATATATATCCCTCACAAAATTTTACGTTCGTTTTTTTTTCTATATGTGTGTGTGTTAACGTATATAGTCATAACAGAGGTAGGCATTAATCAGTGCTTTGGTGGTGAAACTGGAGTAACCTCTCCAGGACACGGGCATAGCTGGTGCTATATGGCGTGCGTGCGCTGCTCAGACTACATGGCGCCCTTCTCGGCCGTACCGGAAAGATCCAAAAGAATACAGGGCATTAGATTTGGGGACGGTTTGGCTGTAGCAGTTGCCGGAAAGTTGTCAGAATTGACAGCAAACAGCCTTTGGGGTTCCACTCTCGGTTTTCTTTTTCTCTTCTGTTTCGATATACTTCCATAGCCTTTTCCGTGTTTGGATATGACTGCAAGGCAGCGGAGGTCTAAAATCGGATATATATATATATATATATATATATATATATATATATATATATATATATATATATATTACAAAAAGCTTAAACACAAATATTCCATGGTTTGTTTATATATATATATATATATATATATATATATATATATATATATATATATATATATATATATATATATATATACATTTTGACCACTAATATTATCAATATATACATATATAATGGAAACTTAAATTGGTCTGTTTTTTTATTAAATTAAATTATTCGCTCTGACTGAACATTGAGCTCTCCGGATTTCATCCTATTTGAGATTATCCATACGGATTACCAAGATTTTCGTTACTTAACTATATATATATATATATATATATATATATATATATATATATATATATATATATAGACCACTAATATTAGCAATATATATATATATATATACATATCAATATTTATATATATATATATATATATATATATATATATATATAAATATAAAAGTGAACATAGAAGTCAACACTTAGAGGCGACAGTCTGTTTCATGCTAGATGCAATCGTCAGGCCACACATTTACACACGCTCTATTTCTGATATTGAGCACTTTATCCCATAAATATAGCACATTTTAAGACTATATTTCTTCATATATTGATATATATATATATATATATATATATATATATATATATATATATATATCAAAAAGGCATACATTTATGTTGTGAGATAAAAGGTAGCACCCAGTTTGGTGAAAATCCAGTCCTTTGGCAGTTAGACTGGAGTAACCTCTCCAAGACACAAGCCTAGGCATTGGTATATGGAGGCAGTGCTCTGCCCAGTCTACATGCGCCCCTTCCTCTCGGCGGTACCGACAAGATCTGCTGGGCATTACATTTGGGGACGTCTAGGCTGCAGAAGTTGCCCGAAACACTGACAGCCCACCGCATTAGGGGCTCCACTCTGGGTTTTCTGTCTGGATTTACTTCCATAGCCGTGTTTGGATATGAACGTAAGGCGGCGGAGGTTGCCTTTCTGGGCTCTTGGGCTTTATCTACCCGGGGAAAAGAAAAAGAGAAGAAGAGAAGAAAAAGAAAAACAGAAAAAAAGAACTAAAAGAGAAGAAAAATAGAGGCGTTGTTATAAAACTGACTTTTAAAATTGAATTTGATAATTCAAATATCGTCCGGTTCACACTCCTCCCCGGTTTTTGAACAGCAGTAGAGGTTCATACATTTTTCTGACAACCATTGAAACATATATAATATAAATAATGAACTCAACTATATTGGCGGTATTAGGTTGTCCCTTCCCGAAATTCAATATTTGACGGTGAAAATGGAGTGATATTTTGCAAGCCTGGACGATGTTATATGGAGGCCGTGTGCTGCTCAGACTACATGGCCCTCCTCCCGGTCTTGCCGACATGATCCAAAGGAATCCAAGGCAAAAGATAAAGAGAAGAAGAAGAAGAAGAAGAGAAGAAAAAGAAAAAGAGAAGGAAATGAGAAGAACGAGAAGAAGCGAAGAAAAAGAAAAGGAGAAAAAGAAGAGAAGAAAAAGAAAAAGAGAAGAAGAAAAGAAAGAGAAAAAGAGAAGAAGAAGAAAAGAAAGAGAAAAAGAGAAAAAGAAGAGAAGAAAGAGAAAAATAGAATAAAAAGAGAAACAGAAAAAGAAGTAAAAGAGAAGAAGAAGAGGAGAAGAAAAAGAAAAAGAGAAGAGAAGAAGAGAAGAAAGGAAAAAGAGGAGAAGAAGAAGAGAAGAAAGAGAAAAATAGAAGAAAAAGAGAAACAGAAAAAAGGAGTAAAAGAGAAGAAGAGAAGAAAGAGAAAACGAGAAGAAGAAAAGAAAGAGAAAAAGAAGAGAAGAAAGAGAAAAATAAAAGAAGAGAAACAGAAAAAGAAGTAAAAGAGAAGAAGAAAAATAGAGACGTTGTTATAAGACTGCCTTTGAAAATTGAATTTGATAATTTAAATATCGTCCGGTTCACACTCCTCCCTCCAGCAATAGAGGTTCATACTTTTTTCTGTTAAGGACTGATTTTCCCTTTCCTTCTACAATCGTTTCCTTTTCTTTCACTCACAGTAGCCTATTGCGTCTTAGTGGCATTATTGCCTTGCTTGGCATTAATTGGTTAAAAAAATATAGATAAGGCTCCTTGCTCTATATATAGAGTCCGCAAAAGGAAAAGTGACATAAGCTCGCGAGATCGCTCCAGGTTTTGTATTGTTAGTCACAATATCGTGTTGATTCCGCCGTCAACTTATGACCTTCGGCCTTCATCTCCCCTTCTCTTTCCGTCAACAGGAAAAGAAATATCATATGGTTCAACCCAACGTACAGCAAAAACGTAAAAACAAACATAGGAAAAATATTCTTCAAACTTTTACACAAACACTTCCCGGAATCAAGCTCCCTACACAAAATATTCAACAAAAACACAGTAAAAATCAGCTACAGTTGAACCGAGAACATGGCATAAATAATAAAAAAGCACAACAGGAAAATTATTAACGAACCACACGAACAAATTAAACCCACGTGCAACTGCAGAATAAAAAACGAATGTCCCTCAAATGGTAATTGTTTACAAAACAACGTAATCTACCAAGCCACGATAAAATCACCAGATAACGAAGAAAAAGTATACATAGGAGTAATAGAAGGACCCTGGAAACAAAGAAATTATGTACACAAAACATCTTTCACAAATAGTAAATATGCGAACAGCACAATGCTTTCTAAGTATATCTGGGAAATAAAAAACAAAACGCACACCACACCAAAAATAAGGAAAAGATCATCAGCCTACAACAACCTATCAAAAACTTGCAAACTTTGCTTGGAGGAAAAAATAGCTATCATTACCTTCCCAGACCCAAATAAATTATTAAATAAAAGATCCGAGCTAATCTCAAAATGCAGACATGAAAACAAATTTTTACTACGTAACTTAAAATCGAAAAATAAGTAAATACATAAACAAATAAAATGACAATAAAATAAGCAAAATAAATTAACCCAAACAAATTACCAAACCACACCTGTTAGAATAGACGAAATAGAATGAAAAAATAAGGAACAAAATCAATAAAGTAAATAATAAACAAATTAACAAACTATTATGACCAAAAAATTAGACTATAAAAATCAAAACAAAAAATCGGACGGAAAATAGTTGTAACTCTTATAAAAAAAAAAATAATATACTGCGTTACTTATAAATCGAAAACAGAAAATATACAGTGTAATATATAAATAACAATAAGTATAATAAATTGATCTAAATACATCCAAATATATAAATAAACTAACAACCGATACCGATAAACTAGCCGTTTAGAAAAAAAACATATAAAGATAATCAATCCAAATAAATAAATTAAAAACTGTTCCCACCAAAATAATAGTCAGAACAAACCACAACATTCAGCCCCAAAATTCAACAAATAGCTTTAATCAATAATAAATAAACAAATATATATGATAAAAAATAAAAATGAAAATAAATAAAAACAAGTAAAACAATTAGACCCAAATAAATAAGCAAATAAACGACTTCCGGTAAATGACCGCCTTAATAGACTACCAACAAGAAGCTATATAAACAAATTTTTATTACGTTAATAAAAAACACCGATCAAAATAAAAAATAAATAAATATATAAATATATAAAATAAAATTAAAATTAAATAAAACAAGCAAAAATAATTTGACATGAATAAATAAACAAAAAAAACGACTTCCGGTAAAAGTAACCGCCAAAATAGACTACCCACAATGCACCACTGACCCTTATATATAAATAGCCGAGAAAAATAACAGCTCTAGTTGCCTGACGATTGCATCTAGCATGAAAGACTGTCGCCTCTAAGTGTTGACTTTTATGTTCACTTTTATATTTACACACGCTCTATCTCTGATATTGTGCACTTTATCCCATAAATATAGCACACTTTAAGACTATATATATATATATATATATATATATATATATATATATATATATATACTAGTAATAATCTTATAAATATAAGGAATTATACTCGTCCGGAAAACCTTAGGTGCCTTGATTTGTAAATAAACAAACCAATACCAAAGGGAAAAAATGGTACAAAAAAGAAAGAACAGAGAACATGTACGTCAGCCGAAAATAATTGTCTAGCATCCAAGTTCAGAGTCCAAAGAAAAAAAAACCGATATGAGTAAGAAAAATAACTAAATAAAGTGCTCGATACGCTAAGTAGAGCAAACCTAAATAAAGCCAAAAAGAGCCAGACTAACCTACAACGGTTTCACCTAAGAGGATCCCGTCAGGGAATACTGTTTTTTTGGGGTTTTTTTTAAAGTTTTGAATAAATATTTACTCCTCCCGTTGTTGCGTTTATTTCTTTTGTTTTTGTTTTGGTCACGTGGTCATGGTTTTGTGTTTGAAGGCCATATATTCCGTTCTTACATTTCCACTTTAGCCAGTATTCCCTGACTATCCGCGTTGGTGAAACCTTGGTAGGTTTGTCTGGCTCTTTAGGTTTAATTACATATATATATACACACACACTACAGTTCAACAGTTTGAAGCCACTCCCAGAATTAGCATGAGATGAAGTTAAGAGTGAAAAAGAATGAAAGGGAGTTCAGTATTATTAAAAAAATACTGCGAAAATTTTGCAACGAATGCCAAAAACTTTGGTGCAGTAATCAGGGCTAAAGGAGGATATTTTGACGTGAGTAAAGTTTAATCATAAAATGCTTTTTTTTTCTTTTTGTCATAATAGAATTTCATTTTTTTCTTTTTGTCATAATAAAATAATATATGTATAGCCTGACGTGCCTTAACCGTTTCGGCCACAGAGGAGCGTTCTGTTAGCAACGTCGATTAAAGTTTAAAGACAGTAAAATCGACCTTGCTAATCGAACGCCCCTCTGTGGCCGAAACGGTTAAGGCACGTCAGGCTATATGACGGTTCCGTATAGGATACAGGTTCGATTCCTGTTGGAGGATGAAAATTTTCTATGAAAATTTCTCGGACATTCAGGTCGGTAAATGTTGTTTAATACTGTTTATTATAAAACAGAGCATTTACTTAAATATTTGTATCTCTAAAAAGAATGTATAAACATAAAATTGTCTTAATATATATATATATATATATATATATATATGTATATATATATATATATAGAGAGAGAGAGAGATGCATAGAGACAACGACAGAGACAATCTCTCTCTCTTTATATATATATATATATTCATGTACACTCAACTACAAAAGCGAATGTCGATATTACTACAAAATAGCAATTATAAAAAATCTAATACATTGTGCAAAAACTAATTCATCTACAAAACATTTTTTTACAGTGAACTAAAGAATATAAAACAAACACTTATTAATAATAGCTTTCCAAACTATATAGTTGAACAAATAAAATGCTTTCTTAGAAATCTCAATACTAAGCAAATAGTACATAATACTGCTTCTACTAATCTCAAACATATTAATCTCTTATATCTTAGTCAAATGCATACTAATTATAAACAAGATGAAAATATACTAAAAATATTAGTAAATACTAATATATCTACAACAGATCCTAGCAAAAAAATTAGGTTAATCATATACTACACTAAATCTAATATATCCAACTTAATTATTCGCAATGATTCTTCCCCCTCCCCGTTAGCAATTTGCAATAAACCGACATAGTTGTATCTCCAACGAATTAAATAATATTTATGTTGGTCACACCACAAACTCGCTTTCATGACACTTGACTCTACATTTGAATGATAATTCTAACATTTTTAGGCATTTAAAACAACATGCCTGGCCGCATACACAATTCCGGAAAATCCTTGTTGAAAACACAACTATACTTAAACATGAAAACAATAAACAAAAACTAAAACTCTTGAAGCTATATACATAAAACAGTTGAAACCTAACCTGAACAAAATAAACTATGAAAACTCCACAAATATTCTTAAATGCCTATAATTGATAAAAGAAGCCATTGGTTTATAACAACGGCTTCCCATACTTAACACTTCTCGTTTTCATTCTCGCGTGATCATGTGGGACGTCACGAGCTGCAACGGGAATTTCGCTTCCGCGTCTCGTATACACGAGTTTGTCGTTGCTTTGAAATTATTCATGCAACAAAAACAGACTATCATTATTGTTTCTCCCGTGCATTGGTTAACGTGTATCAATATGGTGATTTCTTTTCGTCTTTCAATGATAATGTGATTAAGCTTATCAGACAATACGAAAGGAACTTACATAAAATAAATAGACGAAACTTGTCTATATTATTTAATGAAACATGCATCAATGAAAAGTTGCTGCCTAAATATGCACAATATATATATATATATATATATATATGTGTGTGTGTGTGTGTGTGTGTGTGTGTGTGTGTGTGTGTGTGTGTGCGTGTGTGTGTATATAATCTGGGAGTGTTGAAACAAAATGGCTATTTTTGTAGTGATTTTATAACATATTTATGTTATAATATTTAAATAAATGATTATATCTGCTCTACTCTGTATTGAGCACTCTTTAAAGAATAATAATTGTTGGTTATTGGAATTTACTCCGTATATACCAATCCCACACTTGTATATGTGTGTGTGTATATATTTAAATATGTCTCCATCGCGAAACAGAAATTAATATGTTTCGAAACCAAAACTCAAGTCCTAAACTTTAATTTGAGAATGAAACTTAAAATTTAGAGCACGGTTTCATTCTCGAGCGATGTTAAGAATAACTTACAGAGAAATCGGTTTACTCTATTTATAAGTTGGAAATGTTGGTGTTATGAGAGTTAACTTTGGATTATAAATCTGTTTTTTTCTATTACTTGGCTATAAACACGCACACACGCACACACACACACATATATAAATATATATTGATAATATTAGTGGTCAATACATATATATATATATATATATATATATATATATATATATATATATATATATATATATATATATATATATATATATATATGATATATTAGGTTTGCTCTATTTCGTGTATTGAGCACTTTATGTCGTTGCTTTTAACGATTTTGGAGGTTTTTTTCTTTGGCCTCTGAGCTTGAACTCTGGACGATTGTTTTCGCCTCAATTTCATGTTCTTGGTTCTTTCTTTTTTTATTCCTTATTTTTCCTGGGGTACTGGTTTGTTCAACTACAAGCCGAAATACCCAAGCTTTTTCCAAGCGAGTACCACCATATATATATATATATATATATATATATATATATATATATATATCAGTTTCCAAGACAATAGAGTCCAGGTAGGGCTCAATGTCCATGACAGAGTAAGAATATAATATAAAAGGCTCAAACACTAATATTCCATGGTTATAATTTATTACATTGGAATCGTAATCACGGTCCAATTCATCAGACCTATAAATTCAAAAAGAAATCGGAAAATATAACGACTGGTATATATATATATATATATATATATATATATATATATATATATATATATATATATACCAGTCATATAGTATATATATATATATATATATATATATATATATATATATATATATATATATATATATATATATATACCAGTCATATGGTATATATATATATATATATATATATATATATATATATATATATATAAGGGATAACCGTAGAGCTTCGATAATTAATACGTAGGATATTTAATAAAGAAAGTTATAAGAACATGGACAAAAAGAAAAAGAAACTAAACAAATTCGGGTAGATTATGCACACAAAAAAATTTAAGAAAAAATATTGAATTTTGAATTTTCATTGTCCCCTCTCCTTCATGCCCATGTGTAGTTACATAAACGTATAGAAAGTGCTTTAATAGCATAATCATAATTTACAGCGATGCCCATGCAATATCTTTTGTAATTTCATGAAGTAAGAAAAGTGTTAAACTTATTGAAGATAATAATTTTTTTTCTTTCTACTATGAAATAAAATTTTGACCCTTAAAAAAATTTAAAATTCAAAATGAGTAGTGTTTGCATTCATAGATTTAAACAGAAAGACCGGTTTTGCTGCTTTATCTGTTTCGAATGCCCCAGTCCATAGGAGGAGAAAACTCGTTTCATGTCAGAAGATGAAGCTACTACTGACAGGAATTTTATAACTACAAAAAGTATAAAAAAAATGATGCTACTCTAATTAAAAGAGAAAACAATTTACTAAGTATCTGTCTCTATTTCTGAGATGAGGTATTATGTACACTATTTACATTATTCGGACTATTGTCCTCATCTTTGTCGCGATATTTATTACAACGTTTCGGCTCCAGCCTTCTTCAGGTGGTTGGAATGTCGAACTGAACGCTTTATCTCGCTCACTGGGGTAGACTGTTCTAGTTCCACGTGCCATCTTTCTTATCAATGTTGAATGTTGTACAAATCTGTGCAAAAAGCGGATCAAACAGCTTACCCAGCTTCATACATATTTTCAGGAAATCTCAACTTTTAATAGGTCAATAAACACACAAGTGGGCGTTGCAATCCACCCAGGTATAATTTTTTTTTTCAGCACGTGACCAAGTCAAGTTTTCCTGCTCTTTTTCCAGGAGCCTGTCACGTGTTTACATTGATTATAAATATCAGACATGAGTTTTCTCTCTCACTTTCTTGATTTCATTTGCCTACGAAAATGTAACCTTAAAGGATTCGTGTCTTGACCATGTGCAGTCAGATGCCCATGAAATCATATTCATACATGCACATACGTACAAAATTTTCCAAACTACATTACAAACATACGAAACTTTTCCAAACCAGCAACAAGAACTTTTCTCTTTAAAAATACTTTGATCAAACTTTCACACACATCTTTACAAAAAGAAAATTGTAATATTCTGCATATAAAAATATAGTTCTTGCACCAAAGCTATCTTTTTTGTTGTAATTGAATATCGTTATCATTTGATATTTTATTTAAATTTATGTTTACTATTTACATTATTCAGACTATTATCCTCATCTTTGTCACCATATTTATTATGCTCCAGCCTTCTTCAGTTGGAATGTTGAACTGAACCCTTTATTTTGCTCACTGGGGTAGACTGTTCTACTTCCACATGCCATCTTTTAATGGGTGTCAGTTATCAGTCATCTCCTGTTAATTCCCCTCTCCAAGTTCTCCACCGCCTTAACCAGGTATTGTTGCTGAAACCATTTGGTTTATAATACCCAGAAATTCATACACAGATGTCCTCAAGGACACATGGCACAGTGGATAAAGGCGTTAGTTAGATCCAGTGACAGGACCCAAAGCGGGTATTATGTGAGTTCAATACCTGGTTAAGGCAGTGGAGAGCTTGGAGAGGGGAATTAACAGGAGATGGCTGATAATTGACATCCATTAAACATGGCACGTGGAACTAAAACAGTCTACCCCAGTGAGCCAAATAAAGGGTTCAATACCTATCTATCGTCGAGCCTGGTCAGTACCTAGATAGAATACCACAGACTGTCAGCTTGGGTGAGCGGGTGGTGTAATGGATAACTGCTGAAAACTGGAACGCCGAGAGTGGAGTTCCAATTTATGGTGGGTTCGTAATATTCACTTCTCTGCAAATAGATTTAATAGGCCAGTTAATGAAATGCGAGGAATAAAAAGACAACAAAACGATGACAATATTGACAATAAGATTGACAATAAGATTGATGATATTAGACTTTTGATTGAATTAAAGCAACAGGACAAAGATTTTAAAGGTAAAATTTTCGGACACGGTTGAGTCCTTTTCACCGAGATGAGTAATCAATGTTATTGCCAGTATTGTTATAATTATGTTGTCTTTTTATTCATCAAACTTCATTAAAGGGTATTTTAAATCTACAAATTATGAAAATGCATTGGAAATGATTTTTTCTATAAAAATGCATTGGAAATGATTTTTACTATAAAAATGCATTGGAAATGATTTTTACTATGAAAATGCATTGGCCAATCATTTTTACTATAAAAATGCATTCGCCAATGATTTTTACTATGAAAATGCATTGGAAATGATTTTTACTATTAAAATGCATTGGAAATGATTTTTATTATGAAAATGTATTGGAAATGATTTTTACTATGAAAATTCATTGGCGAATGATTTTAACTATGAAAATGCATTGGAAATGATTTTTACTATAAAAATGTATTGGAAATGACTTTTACTATAAAAATGGATTGACCAATGATTTTTACTATAAAAATGCATTGGAAATGATTTTTACTATGAAAATGCATTGGAAATGATTTTTACTATAAAAATGCGTTCGCCAATGATTTTTACTATGAAAAATGTATTGGAAATGATTTTTACTATAAAAATGCATTGACCAATGATTTTTACTATAAAAATGCATTGACCTGTGATTTTTACTATAAAAATGCATTGGAAATGATTTTTACTATGAAAATGCGTTGGAAATGATTTTTACTATAAAAATACATTCGCCAATGATTTTTACTATAAAAATGCATTGGAAATGTTTTTTACTATGAAAATTAATTGGAAATGATTATTACTATGAAAATGCATTGGAAATGATTTTTACTATGAAAATTCATTGGAAATGATTTTTACTATAAAAATGCATTGACCAATGATTTTTCTATAAAAATTCATTCGCCAATGATTTTTACTATAAAAATGCATTCGCTAATGATTTTTACTATGAAAATGCACAGGAAATGATTTTTACTATGAAAAGGTATTGGCCAATGATTTTTACTATGAAAATGCATTGGATATGATTTTTACTATGAAAATGCATTGGAAATGATTTTTACTATGAAAATGCATTGGCGAATGATTTTTCTATTTAAATGCATTGCAATGATTTTTACTGCGAGAATGTATTAGAAATGATGTTTACTATGCATTGGAAATGATTTTTAACATGAAAATGTTTAGATTTTATATGGAATGGAGAGTCTTACCTGTGAAATTCTGAACTTGGTGGAGAAAAGTAGCTCGTGAAAACATCTGACTTTAAAAAGCCGAGTGTTTAGCGACGTTTCGCCTCTCTACATACATATATATATATATACATACATATATATATATATATATATATATATATATATATATATATATATATATATATATATATATATATATATATATACATATCTTGTAGTAAACCTGAAATTACCTACCTAAGTTTAAACTAAACCTATATTCAAGCACTTTACGTTCTTTCCTATTTAACTCGATTGTTTTTTTTCTTCTTTTACAAGGCATTATAGTGTTGGGCGATTTTTTTCCGACCAACCAACTCAGATGTTTGTAGTCTTTCTTCTTTTCTCATCGGTCATTAATGATTTCATAATGCTCAAAACCATTGAATCAAAAGCCCGACTTGGTGTTTTCAAGTTTAGACGACTTAAGAAAAATTCGTGCCAGCGTTCGCGTCTGTGTGTGAAGTCGACGTTAAATGCTGTTAAATTGAGTCGTACGTTTAGATGGACATTTCACATATTTTTTTATATCACTCCGCCGCTAAAACAATTTATTGCCTTTTTCTGTGGAAGCCAGGTCGCGCATTATGTTTCAACGCGTAAAAAGAATCAATATTCAAATTTCATAGGAGCACGAATCGAAGAACGCCAAGAAAAAAAAAAATAAATGAAAAAAATGTCGGCATGAAAATACTAAATATGATTTAATTTAACGATTCATTTACATAGTAAAATAATTTACAATGCATTTTTAAAATTATAACATTTCCGATAATTTTTTAAGAATCAGCTTTTGTGAAAATTTTTAAACCAATTGAAATGAATTTTATAGAAAATAATTGGCAATGCATTTTCATTGCAAAAATCATCTCCAATACATTTTCATAGTAAAAATCATTCCCTTTTGATTTTCACAGATTAAAACATTTCTAATGTATTTTCATAGTAAAAATCATTGGTCAATGCATTTTTATAATAAAATCATTCACACTGGATATTCATAATAAAAAAATTCCAGTGCATTTTGATAATAAAAATCATTTCCAAGGAATTATCATAGTAAAAACTATTGGCCAATTCATTTTCATATTAAAATTAAATTCCAATGCATTTTCATAGTAAAAATCATTTGCCGAATTTTTTTGTATGAAAATGCATTGGTCAAGTTCATAATAAATATCATTTCAAATGCATTTTCATAGTGAAAATGATTCCCAATGCATTTTCATAAAAAAACATGAATTCTCATAAAAAGATCGTTTTCTATGCATTTTATTAGTAAAAATCAATGGCCAATGCATTTTCATAGTAAAAATCATTTCCAATGCATTTTCATAGTAAAAATCATTTGCCAATGCATTTTCATAGTTAAAATCATTGGCCAATGCATTTTCATAGTAAAAATCATTTCCAATGCATTTTCATAGTAAAAATCATTTGCCAATGCATTTTCATAGTAAAAATCATTTCCAATTCATTTTAATAATAAAAATTATTTCCAATGCATTTTTATAGTAAAAATCATTGGCCAATGCATTTTCATAGTAAAAATCCTTTCCAATGCATTTTCATAGTAAAAATCATTGGCCAATGCATTTTCATAATAAAAATCATTTGCAATGCATTTTCATAGTAAAAATCATTTTCAATGCATTTTCATAGTAAAAATCATTGGCCAATGCATTTTCATAGTAAAAATCATTGGCCAATGCATTTTCATATTAAAAATAATTTGCAATGCATTTTCATATTAAAAATCATTTGTAATGCATTTTCATATTAAAAATAATTTGCAATACATTTTCATAGTAAATATCATTGGCCAATGTATTTTTATAGTAAAAATCATTTCCAATGCATTTTCATCGTAAAAATCAATGGCCAATGCATTTTCATATTGAAAATCATTTGTAATGCATTTTCATAGTAAAAATCATTTCCAATGCATTTTCATAGTAAAAATCAATGGCCAATGCATTTTCATATTAAAAATCATTTGTAATGCATTTTCATAGTAAAAATCATTGGCCAATGCATTTTCGTAATAAAAATCATTTCCAATGCATTTTCATTTTAAAAATCATTTTCAAAGCATATTTATAGTGAAAATCATTTGTAATGCATTTTCATATTAAAAATCATTTCTAATGCATTTTCATATTAAAAATAATTTGCAATGCATTTTCATTGTAAAAATCATTTGCAATGCATTTTTATAGTAAAAATCAATTGCAATGCATTTATATATAGTAATTTACAGTAGATTTTATAATAAAAAAAAATCATTTGCATTTTATTTTTATTCTACATTCACTTAATATACATTTTTGTAGTAAAATCAACAGCAACTGATTTTCGCCATCAAATATTCGTCCAGCTCATTTTATCGTCAAATCACAAGCAATCCTTCATTCCTGATTAAAACAAAAATACTATACGGTATAAAGTTTTAAAAATGATTTTAAAAAAATACCTTAACATTTAAAAAAACAAAAGCAAAAAACTCCTAAATGATATCTCGTTCCTTAAGATAAAAATTACTCTAAATATACTGAAAAATGATAAAAATAAATAGATAAACACGCCATTACAATTTGACGCTACTTGAAAAAACACGATATTAGCAAGAAGGAGGCGTGAAAATGCGACAGTCGAAATCCACAAGAGAAAAAACACTGCATTTCGATAGATTCAATTTTATTGTTGCAAATGTTGAACAATTGAGATTCAAAGTTTACTAGTAAAATAGTTAAATGATACAACACACGATGCTCTCTCTCTCTCTCTCTCTCTTATATATATATATATATATATATATGTATTTTAAGACATTTTTATGTTTATACATTCTTTTTTATAGATACAAATATTTAAGTAAATACTCTGTTTATAATAAGCAGTATTAACAGCGTTTACCGACCTGAATGTCCGAGAAATTATCATAGATAATATGCCGGTATTCAGGCCGGTAAATGTTGTTAATACTGTTTATTATAACCAGAGAATTTACTTAAATATTTGTATCTATAAAAAGAATGTATAAACATAAAATGTCTTAAAATAATTGTCGGACTTTGTCCATTTTGTTATATATATATATATATATATATATATATATATATATATATATATATATATATATAGTATTACACAACAAAATCAAAAATTACCTCAAAAGGGGGGAGAGATCTATTTCAACCGACGAAAACTGCGTCAATCTTATTCTTGTTAAATTTCAAATACGACGAAAACAATCTGTACAGCGTGGTTGAAAAAGACTGACGTAGTTTTCGTCGGTTGAAATAAATCGACCCCCACCCCATATGAGGCAACTTTGGGTTTTTTTCTGTAATAGTATTTATTTGCTCTGTTATAATAAATACATTGAGCTCTTTTTGTGGATCAGTTTTAATATTTTATATTACTAGGATACACTTGGATTATATACCAGTGGATTTACTACCTGTACTATACTTACATACATACATAAGATATTAGTATTATGTTTCTTAATAATTTTCTCTAGGTTATCAGTACAGCTATAACTTAATTTTAGTGTATTTCTATTGAAAATAGTACTTAGTTTACTTTCACAGGGAAAATGCTTGAGTATTAATGCGAGGAATTTTTGCCCTAATTTGTTTTTTACCATTTGGTTGTATGGGCGTGTATACCAAATTATTTTTCTACTTCTGTTTTTTCTATGCTTACCATTTTCATTTTTAATATAAGATAGTTTTAGGTTTTTGTAGCCACTATCTTTTATTTTTAAGTGACCAGTAGATTTTTATATAAGTGTATCTATGGTGTTTTTTTTTAATTTTACAAACTTGGTCAAATCTTACATATGAAATAGCGCACATGCGTGTTTAGTGGTAATGAAACATATATATTGTCTGTATATATATATATATATATATATATATATATATATATATATATATATATATATATATATATATATATATATATATATATATATACAAGCAAACATCTTATCCATCACTGGGTGAGGGATAATATGTTTATTTATTAATATATTTTTATATATATACATACATATGTAAAAATTCAGATGTAACCTAAAGTATAATTTATTCGTACATACATATATGTATATAAATATATTGATACATATATATATATATAAATATATATATATGAATATATATATATTCATATATATATATGAAAAATATATTTATGTATTCATACGTATATGCGTGTTCGTTTTGTATTTCTAGAATATATATATATATATAAATATAAATTCTGATAGTTTAGTTTCAATTTGTCTATCTTTCTT
>OZ038509.1:87188151-87198151 GCA_964036315.1 Acanthosepion esculentum
AAAGAAATAAAAAAAGAAATAAACAATGAAGAAAAAAGACGATGGCAATGGCAATTCCTGTACAGAGGCCAACTGCTAAAAACTACCGCCATTAATATTTCCTGGATAGAGAACCACTCAATAATCAGCGGTCATTAGATAGGAAAAAGAACGAAAAACTTCTGCTGACCAGCAGTGGACGAAGCAGTACCTGAGAGACGCCAATGTGTGTTAGGTGTTGTATCACTACCACCTCTTCCACCACTACTACGACCACTACCCTTATGATAACCACTACAGTCGTTAGAATCCCAGCACCTAAACCTGTCTTGCCGACTGACGGCACTTGCCCATTACATACTGCTGCTGTGAACAAAGACAAGCCTTGTAATACGACAGCTGCAATAATAATAATAATAATAATAATAATAATAATAATAATAATAATAATAATAATGATGATGATTGCAGTGAGTGGGAGGAGCAAGGATGATACTGGTGCCGTGAATTGGAGTTTAATTTCACGTGGATAGATCAACCAAAAATGTATATTTATTCGAGACAATGAAAATATGGCGTTGAGAAAAAACGAAGCCGAAACAGAGCAAGGAAAAATTACAGAGTTGAGAGAAAGAAAGAAATGAAGGAAGGAAGGAAGGAAGGAAACGATAAATAAGAAAGTGAAAAAAAGCGACAAGAAAGGAGTGGAGAAGGTTCAAGAAAGATTAGAAGAAATAGAAAATTATACCTTTTTTTTTTACTAGTGTTCAACTAATATGAAGCTCAAGAGTCCCTCAAGCTAGAGAATGAGTATTCTGCTGTATGAGTCTAAGAAAATCTAAGAAGTGAAGATAGAAAGAAAGAAAGAAAATGAAATGAAAAAGAAAGACGGAAAATGAAAATAACTGCAGTGAAAAAGAAAGAAGAAAAAAAAGAAAGAACACGAAAGATTTAAAAAGTAACTATTAGTAGAAAGAAAAAAAGGAAGAATGAAAGAAAAAAGAAAGAATGAAAGAAAAAAGGAAGAATGAAAGAAAAAAGAAAGAAACTGCTCGAAGAAAGAAAGAAAGAAAATGGAATTAAATGAAAAAGAAAAGCCAAGAATTAAAATAAATACAACGAAAAAGAAAAGAACGAAAGGAAGATAGATAGATAGAAATTAGGAAGAAAAAGAAGGAAAGAAAAAGGTCAAATATTTCCCCCAAAAGCAATGACGGAAATATAAAAAAAGTGTAATAAACACGAAAATTTTTGTCTCATTTTATCAAACTGCTTAGATTTTCAAAAACATTCAATTATTAGAAGATAGAATTATCATAAAATTCATGAGAATTTTCTATTTTTTGAAAAAGAAAAAAAATCTTTAAATCTGGCTTTATCACGTGGTTTTATGCAATATTTTGCATCAAGGGAAACCGTATAATCCATTGTGCTGCATTAACCACTGATAAGAAACACGGTGAAGAGCCCCCGAGGCAGGGGAGGACGACGTATCTAATCAGCTGTCAAAAGCATAACGCGCAACAGTGAGGATTGTTACTTGAAATTCCGCGATTCATTGAATTATTTCACAATAATGCTCCCATAAACCATGGTATCGTCTGCTGCTCCCATAAACCGTGGTATCATCTGCTGTTCCCATAAACCGTGGTATCATCTGCTGTTCCCATAAACCGTGGTATCGTCTGCTGCTCCCATAAACCGTGGTATCGTCTGCTGTTCCCATAAACCGTGGTATCATCTGCTGTTCCCATAAACCGTGGTATCGTCTGCTGATCCCATAAACCGTGGTATCATCTGCTGTTCTCATAAACCGTGGTATCATCTGCTGTTCCCATAAACCATGGTATCATCTGCTGTTCCAGTAACCGTGGTATCATCTGCTGTTCCCATAAACTGTGGTATCGTCTGCTGCTCCCATAAACCGTTGTATCATCTGCTGTTCCCATAAACCGTGGTATCATCTGCTGTTCCCATAAACCGTGGTATATTCTGCTGTTCCCATAAACCGTGGTATCGTCTGCTGTTCTCATAAACCGTGGTGGTATCGTCTGCTCCTCCCATAAACCGTGGTGTCGTCTACTGTTCCCATAAACCGTGATATCGTCTGCTGTTCCCATAAACCGTGGTATCATCTGCTGTTCCCATAAACCGTGGTATCATCTGTGGTTCCCATAAACCGTGGTATCGTCTGCTGCTCCCATAAACCGTGGTATCATCTGCTGTTCCCATAAACCGTTGTATCATCTGCTGTTCCCATAAACCGTTGTATCATCTGCTCTTCACATAAACCGTGGTATCATCTGCTGTTCCCATAAACCGTGGTATCGTCTGCTGTTCCCATAAACTGTGGTATCGTCTGCTGCTCCCATAAACTGTGGTATCGTCTGCTGTTCCCATAAACCGTGGTATCGTCTGCTATTTTGAAGCATTGAAATTAACATCTGCAAAATATTGCGTTTGAAGGGAATAGAAAGTAGACCTATTAAAAAATGCCCTTTATAAATAGCCAAAATTCTAAAATGTCGAAATAAATATTAAAATCTGGCGAAGAAAATTCTCAGATCCTCAATAAATATATATGCAGGTGATTCCACGGTTTAGCAATAGCAGACGATGTCATGGTTTAAGGGAACAGTAGACGATACCACAATTTATGGAACAGCAGACGATAGCACTGTTTATGGGGACAACAAACGATGCCTCGGTTTATGACAGCTTCAAACGATACCACCACTTAAGGGAGCAGCAGGCGAGTCCACAGTTTATGGGAAGAGCAGATGATACCACAGTTTATGGAAACAGAAGACGATACCAAGGTTTATGGGGACAGCAGACGATGTCACGGTTTATGGGAGCAGCAGATGATACCATGGTTTATGGGAACTGTACACGATACCACGCTTTATGGGTGCAGCAGATGCCATGGTTTATGGGAGCATCAGAAGATACTTCAGGTTATGGGAGCAGCAGACAATAGCACAGTTTTATGAAAACAGCAGACAATACCACGGTTTTGGGGAGCGGCAGACGATGCAATGGTTTATGGGAGCATCAGAAGATACCACGGTTTATAGGAACAGCAGACGATACCACGGTTTATGCGAACAGCCGAATACTACGGTTTATGGGAACAGCAGACGATACCACAGTTTTTGAGAAGAGCAGATGATAACATAGTTTATGGGAGCAGCAGACGATGCCACGGTTTATGGGAACAGCAGATGATGCCACGATTCGTGACAGCATCAGACGATAGCACAGTTTATGGTGGCATCAGAAGATACCTCGTTTTATGGGAACAGTAGAAGATACCACGATTTATCGAAAGAGTGGACAATACCACAGTTCATAGGAGCATCAGAAGATACCACGGTTTATGAAAACGGCAGACGATACTACAGTTTATTGGAACAGCAGGCGATACCAGGGTTTATGAGAATTGTATACCTTACCACGGTTTTTGTTAGCAGCAGACGAAGCCATGATTTATGGGAGCAGCAGATGATACCACGGTTTATTGGAGAAGCAGACGATTCCAAGGTTTATTGGAATAACAGACGATACCACTGTTTATGGGAGCATCAGAAGATACCACGGTTTATGATTGCAGCAGGCGATACCATGGGCTATGAAAACATCATTTATAATGCATTTCTATATATGGCTTTAATATTTGCAGCTCACGTTTGTAATCATCGGTGTGAAAGAAAGTTTTTTTTTTATGAACGTGTTTAATAAAGCCGGACCTCTGAGTTTTACATAATCAAATGTTATTTAATAATCAAATCCTTTGTTGACATTCCATTGAATTGCGAGTTTAATGCAAGCAATACCCTCGTCTTAATTGAATTTAGAGTCATATCGAATATTGATACAATCCAAAATCTACCAAAACACTCTGTGAACACGCGGTTATGAATTCATCTATGTCTTCGGCACTTCGACATCGTGTAATGGTCAACAAGCATGTCTCACTAGGTCAATTACAACTGAATCGTGAGTTCGATTCTCACTGGGTGCCCCATAATTTCGGCCTTGTGCAACATCTGAGCTACGCTTGGGAAATCACTTTGGGCCCTTCGACGTGGTGTAAGCTTATCACGCGAGATCAATTACGACTTGTGCGCATCTAGATGTTTGTGTGGAAATGATTACGAGAGGCGGTGATATGTGTGCTTTCTGCTGTAGTTGTGTTGAAAATATATTTTGGAATACCGTTTGGATTCATTAAGAAATTGTCGGATAGGGTTAGGGTTAGGGTTAGAGTAAGGGTTACGGTGAGGGTTAGGTTTAGAGTAAGGGTTAGGGTTAAGGTTAGAGTAAGGGTTAGGGTTAGAGTAAGGGTTACGGTTAAGGTTAGAGTTAAGGTTAGAGTAAGGCTAACGGTTAGGGTTAGGATTAGACTAAGGGATTGGGTTAGGGTTAGAGTAAGGGTTAGGTTTAAGTTTAGAGTAAGGCTAACGGTTAGGGTTAGGTTTAGAGTAATGGTTAGTGTTAGGGTTAGAGTAAGGGTGAGGGTTAGCGTTAGCGTTAGAATAAGGCTTACGGTTAGGATTAGAGTTAGAGTAGTGGTTACAATTAGGGTTAAGGTTAGAGTAAGGATTACGGTTACAGTTAGGGTTAGAGTAAGGGTTAGGGTTAGGGTTAGAGCAAGCGTTACGGTTAGCGTTAGGTTTAGGTTAGAGTAAGACTTACGGTTAGGGTTATGGTTAGAGTAAGGGTTATAGTTAGGGTTAGGGTTAGAGTAAGGGTTAGGGTTAAAGTTAGAGTAAGGCTATCGGTTAGGGTTAGGGTTAGTGTAAGGGTTTGGGTTAGGGTTAGGTTTAGGGTTAGAGTAAGGGTTATGGTTAGGGTTAGGGTTAGAGTACGTGTTAGAGTAACACTTACGGTTAGGATTAGGGTTAGATTAAGGGTTGCAGTTAGGGTTAGGTTTAGAGTAAGGGTCATGGTTAGGGTTAGGGTTAGAGTAAGGGTTAGGGTTAAGGTTAGAGTAAGGCTATCGGTTAGGGTTAGGTTTAGTGTAAGGGTTAGGGTTAGGGTTAGGGTTAGAGTAAGGGTTATGGTTAGGGTTAGGGTTAGAGTACCTGTTAGAGTAACGCTTACGGTTAGGATTAGGGTTAGATTAAGGGTTGCAGTTAGGGTTAGGTTTAGTGTAAGTGTCATTATTAGGGTTAGGGTTAGAGTAAGGGTTAGGGTTAAGGTTAGAGTAAGGCTATTGGTTAGGGTTAGGTTTAGTGTAAGGGTTTGGGTTAGGGTTAGGGTTAGGGTTAGAGTAAGGGTTATGGTTAGGGTTAGGGTTAGAGTACGTGTTAGAGTAACACTTACGGTTAGGATTAGGGTTAGATTAAGGGTTGCAGTTAGGGTTAGGTTTAGAGTAAGGGTTATAGTTAGGGTTAGGGTTAGAGTAAGGCTTAGGGTTAAGGTTAGAGTAAGTCTATCGGTTAGGGTTAGGTTTAGTGTAAGGGTTTGGGTTAGGGTTAGGGTTAGAGTAAGGGTTACGGTTAGGGTTAGGGTTAGAGTACGAGTTAGAGCAAGACTTACGGTTAGGATTAGGGTTAGAGTAAGGGTTGCAGTTAGGGTTAGAGTTAGAGTAAGGGATATGGTTAGGGTTAGGTTTAGTGTAAGGGTTAGAGTTAGGGTTAGGGTTATGGTTAGAGTAAGGCTTACGGTTAGGATTAGGGTTTGAGTAAGGGTTAGTGTTAAGGTTAGAGTAAGGCTTACGGTTAGGCTTAGGGTTAGTGTAAGGGTTAGGGTTAGGGTTAGGGTTAGTTTAAGGTTTAGGGTTAGGGTTAGTGTAAGGGTTAGTGTAGGGTTAGTGTAAGGGTTAGGGTTAGGGTTAGTGTAGGGTTAGGGTTAGGGTTAGTGTAAGGGTTAGTGTTAGGGTTAGTGTAACGGTCAGGATTAGGGTAAGTGTAAGGGTTTGGGTTAGGTTTAGTGTAAGGGTTAGGGTTAGGGTTAGGGTTAGTGTAAGTGTTAGGGTTATAGTTAGGGTTAGTGTAGGGTTAGGGTTAGGGTTAGTGTAAGGGTTAGTGTAAGGGTTAAAGATACATGACTGTCAAGGCAGATTTTTTTCCCGCAGTCGGTTGCCATTTCTTTCTGCGGTAGACCAGTTGCCATACAAGGCTATAGAACCTGGTCTGTCCTGATATTTATCCATAGCTTGGGGGGAGAAGAAGAGGATTCATACCTTTCCCAAGGGTTATTAGCACGTAAGTGAATGTGTTGGTCTCAACTTGAATTCAGAAATCATTATTGTCTCCTAATAAAAAAAAAGCTTTAAATAACCTTAAAAAGCGTAATGAACCGTAAAAAGCAATCGATCGATTATAAGCGTGTCGCATCGATGAGAAGACGCAAGCCAAGCTTGATGGTAAGTTAAGGGTTTAAATTACATTTTTTGACGCAATTGTACAACGGGATATAGGTCATTATGGCTATCCATTTCTTCCTTGCTTTATTATCGATGACTTGCTAAGGCTTCTTGGGAAAGACAATATAGTTGCTTTCTTCACGTCTTTGAATTAAGAGTAGGCTTTCTCCTAGACTAACTACCACTCAAGGTTAGAGGGCCCAGTCTACCCTGTTATTTAACAAAATTCAAATATTAAATACTATATCCCTTCAGAACGATGATATCTCATCACAAATTTCTTTTTAATCTGTTAATTGACATGACTCTTTGAAAAAGACTGGAGTATTTTTCTCACACTTTTCTTCTCCACAGATTAAAATTCATTATAATCATTCTAGATTGATTGCACTCCAATGCTAAAGAGCATACTATACCCAATTTAAAACAAAATTACCTTTATTAAATGCCAAGAACTTTCAGGACTTGGGTAATTATGGCTCTCCACAAATTCCTTTTATTTAATTTTTTGTGAATTGTCATGATTTCTACCCGACTATTTAACCAATTTACATTTCTTATTTTTAATGCATTTCCCTTCAGGACATAGGCGATCATGACTCTCCATAGCTTCCTTTCCTTTATTATCTGTTGATTTCTATGACTGCTGAAGAATATGGGTGATTATGGCTCTCCACGAATTCGTTTTATTTAATTTTCTGTGAATTGTCATGATTTCTACCCGACTATTTTCTGCACCTTCGTATTTGTAAGTAAATGTATATATATATATATATATATTTTTGAATTGGACATAGTCCGACAATTTATTTAAAGACATTTATATATATTATGTTTAACGTTCTTTTTATAGATACAAGTATTTAAGCAAATGCTCTGTTTTATAATAAACAGTATTAAATAACATTTACCGAGCTGAATGTCCGAGAAATTGATGGTTCCGTATAGGATACAGGTTCGATTCCTGTCGGAGAGCGAAAATTTTCTATGAAAATTTCTCGGACATTTCTCGGTAAATGTTATTTAATACTGTTTATTATAAAACAGAGCATTTGCTTAAATACTTTTATCTATAAAAAGAACGTTAAACATAATATATATAAATGTGTTTATATATATATATATATATATATATATATATATATATATATATATATATATATATATATATATATATATATATATATATATATATATATATATATATATATTATTATTATTTTTACATCCCCCACCTTAAATAAAATGGACCACCAGTATTTTTTTGAACGGTCTATATATATATATATATATATATATGTGTGTGTGTGTGTGTATGTTATGTAAGTAAATGTATATATATATATATATATATATATATATATATTTTTTTTTTAAGCGTATCACCCTCAAGCAAGGCTGGAGGCCACTAGCACGCAAGGGGTTATAGAAGGGTTCGAGGAAGAGCAGATAGGAGTGGTAAAGGAGAGGATGTGGAGAAAGAGAAAGACAGTGGATCGATCAAGGCAAGGGGGTTACAGAAGATTTGGAGCGAGAGCAGATAGGAATGAAAGGTGAAAGGATGTGGAGAAGGGACGTGGATAGATCAAGGCAGCTGGAGATGTCGATTGACGTTACACTTAAATAGTTGGAGATTGTATTTGTCAGGGAAACAGGAATAGGGAAGGGAGTTCGACAGGCGAGATGTGCAAGACATGAAGCTATTGGAGTAGAAGAGACGTCTACATCTAACAGTTTCAACGGTGAAGGGGTGGGAACGGGATACCAGCCTCGTAGGACGTTTAAATTCATGAGGCCTAGGGACCAGCGAAAGCAGCTCCTCGGAGCAATTACCGTGAAAGTATTTGTAAAAAAGACAGAGCGCGGCAACGTCGCGTCTGTGAGAGAGCGACTGCAGACGAGATGACAGATCAGGGCCAATTACATTGCATATCCGTCTCTGGATCTTATCAAGAACCCTGAGGCAAACAGCAGGGGCTCCAGACCATATATGGCAGCAATACTCCATGCAAGGGCGAATGGTCGATTTATAGATTTGGAGGATCGATTCCGGGGGGAAAAATTTCCAGGCTCGGCACAGGGAGCCAACTTTCCTTGCGGTGGATGATGCAACTGACTCGATGTATTTGTTCCATCTCAGATCAGCGGACAACGTGAGACCGAGCAGCCGCTGAGAGGAGCTCTCGAGAAGTTGGTCTTCAGACATTCTAATGGGATGCAGGGATGGATCCTTGTTGTGATATATTATATATGTTATGTAAGTAAATGTATATATATATATATATATATATATATATATATATATATATATATTTATGTATGTATGTATGTATGTATTTGCTATGTCAGCATAACAGAATATCATCTTTGATGGTGAATATCATTGTTTAAATGTCCACCTAAGCACTCTGAAGATGGCTCATATGAGTCGAAAGTTTAGATCAAGGAATAGCTTAATAAAAAAAAAGTACAAATGGTGGACAATTTTTGGCTTTATTTTCACCCGAAATTAAAGCAAATATACGGTGTTTAGAAGGATTCAAAATCAAACATAATAAATATTCGTTGTCTATCATATTTAACAATATATGTTTTATACATATATATATATAGAGAAGAATGTGTAGGATAAAAAATGTATATACACGCACAAATACTTGCGCATACGTAAGTATATTTCTTCCTTAAGTGTTTAGAATATATATCTATATATATATATATATATATATATATATATATATTAGCGAATATACATAGTATCCAACGTCGATAACAAGACTCGGAGTTTCATGCGGCTAATGCAATATTCAGGTGTGCATATATATATATATATATATATATATATATATATATATATATATATATATATATATATTTAATAATAACTATATAAATTATATAAAATTATATAAATTATATATATATATATATGTATATATATAATTTTTTAAATTACTTAAATCATATTTAAATATTGAATATATATATATATATATATATATATATATATATATATATATATATATATATATATATATATATATATATATGTCGATATTTAACGGTCAGTTTTCAATGAGAACCCGACGATTGCGTTGTACCTGAAACTCAGAGTTCATGCTGCATGTGAGGAAACATGCATATATATTATTAAATTGGAAAAAACACAATGGAATAATCGGTAGCGGCTCGGAACTGGAGAGCCCAGTTCGAATTCAGCTCGAGTTCATTACATTCACTTATGGGCTAATCACATTTGGAAAGGCACGAATCCATCTCTTCTTGCTAGTAGTAAATAACAGGACACACTGATTCCTATAGCCTTACGTGGCGAACGGTATAGGAGGACAACTCTGAATTCAAAACAAGCTTATAACAAAGGATTATTTGTGGACATTGTGGCATACTGTGCGCCAGTCCTCTGTATTCGGGTCTTCCCAAAAGTGAGGTTGGTTCTTCACAAGCCTTCACCATTATAATCAAATCCTATGTCCGGGTACTCTGGCTGTTGGTTCTAAGAACTGTGCTGCTTGTCTCTTAAACGTTGAATACGACGAGAGATTCCAGTATGATATATATATATATATATATATATATATATATATATATATATATATATATATATATGTACATATATATTTTAACATA
>OZ038509.1:87213151-87215651 GCA_964036315.1 Acanthosepion esculentum
AAAATCGTTTTGTGTCAGCCCCATTATGTCTTCCCAAGTGAGCAATGGTGAGAGGAAAATGATCATTCAAGCCTTCAGTAATGGTACCAACATTCATACTCTGGCTTCCGGATTCAAAGTCCGTCCAAGAACCATCAAGAGAAGGTGAATAAGTTTTAAAAAGAGGAAACCGTAAAGAAGAAAACTGGATCAAGAGGTCACAACAGCAAAGGGATCAACATTTCAACTTAGAGCTAAACACATTTTCCAATAGTTTTATAAAAACCTCAGAGAATTCCAGTAATATATCATTAATCATTTCTATGATACAACGGTTCAAAGCTTAATCTAAGAATTGTACAATTTTGCTGTTACACGCGGTATATATATATATATATATATATATATATATATATATATATATATATATATATATATATATATATATATATATAAGGTATATTTAGGCAGCTGGCATTCATCCAAACAAGGTTTGTATGTTTAATTTTTTAATTGTATTTTCCAATTTTCAAATGAGGCGTTGAAAATCTTTTCAGACATCTTGACACCATTTGTCCTAAGAATCACTGAAAAACACTTTGAATTATTCAGCTAGAATAGGAACAGGTTAAAATAGTTTTGTGTCAGCGTCACTATGTCTTATTAACTGAACAATGTTGAGAGGAAAAAGATCATTGAGGCCTTCAGTAAAGATACCAACATTCATGCATTGGCTTTCATCTTTAAATTTCATTCAAGAACTATGATTTGAAAGGTGAATAAGTATAAAAAAGAGGGAACAGTAGAGAGGAAAACTGGATCAGGAGGTCAGAACAAGAAGAGCTATTCAACGTAGAGACAAAGAGATCAATTAGAAAAGATCAAGCCCAATCCATAATATCTTTGGCTGTGTGAGAGGAGTTTCAGCTAAGACTGTCCAAATAGCATTAAAAAAAAATTTGAAAAAAAAACAACTTAAAAATGAGGGGATAGTAAAGAGGAAAAATGGATCAGGGGTCACAACTGCAAGAGGGATTATGATTTCAACTTAGATGTAAATACATTCTTATTTTTCAAAGTATAATACTATAGTGTTATAAAAAATCTTCGGAGAATTCCAGTAAGATATCTTTAATAATTTCTAAGATACAACGTTTCAAAGTTTAATCTAACAATTGGACAATTTTGCTGTTATATGATTTGGACTTGGTACTCTTGCTGCAATGACAGTTAATACAGGAGCAGTTGGCCCATAGAGGCGAATGTCATATTGCTTATCTGAAAGATCCAGCTAGGCTAGATGATTAACCAATTCAGAATTGATTAGAGACTCTGGTGCATTGCCCCAAAGAGGTAAAGGCTGAATGTTAGATGGATCAGACCGAGTTCTTAAAGACTGGAACAATAGAAGAGGATTTCCAACATGTAGGAAAGCAAGAAGCAGCAACGCAATTATTGTAGAGTTTAGAGAGGACAGGAGCCAGTTCAGGAGCACATTCCTTAAGGACTATTGCCAGGATACCATGAAATTCACATCCAGTTTAGAGTTGACAGCAGAAACTATGGACATATCTTTATGCGTATCACATAATAGAGACTAACCTCTTAGTTGAAAGTCAGGCAAAGGTACTCCAGATGATTTGCGAGTAGAATTGGAAGAGAATTTACAAGCAAATAATTCTGCTTTATTAGCAGAAGATGTTAACAGCTCAAATTGAATGAAGAGAGGAGGTATAAAATAGTTACTCTTATTTAACACACTATGTCTGATTCGGGAATAGGACGTTCCGGCGTAGTCCATCCAGGGTGGCCGATTAGGCATAGGAATTTCTCGGCAGAGGGACGATTAGGTGTCAGATTACCACCTCGTCGTTATAATCAAGAAAAAAAGTAGTAGTTGGTCTTTTTATATTATACCAGCAGGCTTAGCCCTCTCGCTATCCCTTCGCAAAGTAAGATATATTCACTACTTGAAATGTTTGAAAGAAAAATTTTAAATGAACATTTCATTCATAAATTGGCTTGTTATACTTAAGGAAAGTTTTACAAATAGATGCTAACTTGTTATAGGTCAAGTAAAATGAAAATTTCAATGACTTTTCTGCACTATATAAGAAGATATTCCTAAACAGGACTATTTTTCACTCCTTGAATACGGAACGCCATAAATTATACTAACGTTTGTTTAACAAGTCGAATTCACGTTCATCAATGAAAAATCAAACAGCACAAAAGTAAAAATACTAGAATTTCTTTGTTCTTTTTTTATCCATATTTCATTTTCTGATGAAGCTTTAATAAAAGCGAAACATGTTAAATTGATAAGCATTTTCTATTTGTTCCTCACCCTATCATTCTGTCGGATTCCGATTCATATCTGATATATATTTGATCCGGACTTTTATATATATATATATATATATATATATATATATATATATATATATATATATATATATATATTAAAGATGTTGCATACGGACAAACATATACTCACGACAAAGATGCATTTTTGTTTCGA
>OZ038509.1:87218151-87220651 GCA_964036315.1 Acanthosepion esculentum
TTAACATGACGTAGGAGGTCTTTATGGGTGGAGGTCTTTATGGGTGGAGGTATTTCAGCTGCACCCTGTGTATAAGTAATAATAATACTCAGATATTACCCAATTGAATATATATATATATTCCCAATTGAATATATATATATATATTAAATAAAAACAGACCACTTTAAGGTTCCATGTAATAAATTATTTCAGCACAGCCCTTTTAAAGGACTGCAGATCATCAGACTTTACTTCCAAAGGTTCGTTTCAACCTTTGGAAGCAAAGTCTGATGATCTGCAGCCCTTTAAAAGGGCTTTGGGATAATCAAAATTTACATGGAAGCTTAAAGTGGTCTGTTTTTATTTTTAAATTTTATATTTAAATTATTAGCTCTGATTTACATTGAGCTCTCTAGATTTTATCCTCCTTGGGTCTACCCATACGAATTACCTAGTTTTTGGTAAACTATATATATATATATATATATATATATATATATATATATATATATATATATATAGTGGGTCTATTTGTTTATTTTTAAAATTCCACATGACGCAGGTTATTTAAATGTAACAATGCGAAACTAATTTAATTCACCTCTGTAAGAAATTGCATGTTCATTTTTAGAAACTAATTATTTTATACTCATTTAAAATCAATTACAATCATGGATATTAATTTATAACTCCCGCAGCTTTGATTAGAAAATGGGAAAGAACCGCTATTTTGATCTTAAAAAATACACTAAAATTACTAAAGTTTCCCTGGCAAAATCGTTGAGAGGAAAGATATTGTAAGCAAAGCACCGTCTTTCGGAAAAAGATATAAACGCATCCATATAGTTTGAGTGGGATTTAATCAAAAGATAAAAATATATACAGTTGAAATTAATATCAATTTTCTAAAGAAAAATATACAGAGCACTCGTAATTTTATTGTATCTAATTAAATTTTAGTCAAAAGCCTTTACAACCTGTGCGAGGGGGTATGAATAATCAAGAGTTGTCTCCCCTTGTTTTGTCACTCTCCTCTGTGAGAGAGCTATTTCTGTTTACTGGGACTCTAAAAGGACACTATATGAGAACCTTGTATTCCCAGTTGAATAAAGCTTTCTTAAAGCGTACACCTGCGTACTTTTGTCATTACACATTTCCTGGCCATTTTCGAGCAATAATGACTGCATCGTCATTTACGGTAAAAGGCGAAAGACTTATCCGCAATTCCTGACCGGAAACCAGATAGGTCGCAAATTCCTCGGTAGATATCGTACTAGAGTAGCGCCCACGTACATTTCCCAAAGGACCTAAATAACGTAAGCGCTAGGGTTAGGGTTAGGGTTAAGGGTTAGGATTAAGGGTTAGTGTTAAAGTTTAGATTTAGGGTTAATGGCAGTGAACTGGTTATGTATTAAAAATCATTAACAACTGTTTATACAAAAAAAAAATGTGTAAATCATCGAATAGTGATTTTAATGTTTGTAAACTGATTTGATGTCATTTAAAAAACACCAAACAGTTCATCGTTTGTCCTGAGAATTTCCAGTGTGTCGTCATTAACGATAGGTCGCAAATGCCTCGGTAGATTTCCACCTGTGATGATCAGTGATTAGCATCTGATCTCTTATCCGATCGAGTTCTAACAGCTCAGTTGTGGTAATGGGAAGTAACTGGCTGGTTACAATCAATACTACGAAAACAAAACTAGTTACATTCCATCACCATCGATCGGACTCCAATCTACTACCAGTCACGATGAATGGGTACCCGCTAGGAGAGGTTCCGTTCCTTGAGAGACTATTAAACCTTAAACAATAGTAGCACCAAAAATTTTTTAAAAATCATAAAATTATTTAATGATTTTTTTTTTTTAAATTTAAATATTGATTTTAATGTTTGTAAACTGAACTGATATCATTTTAAAATCAGTAAATAGGTTATGAATAATCAAGAGTGGTCTCCCCTTGTTTTGTTACTCTCCTCTTTAAGAGAGCTATTTCTGTTTAGTGGGTCTCTAAAAGGACACTATATGCGAACCTTGTATTCTCAGTTGAATAAAGCTTTTTTAAAGCCTAAATTTTGTACTTTTGTCATTGCATGAAGCTTCGGCAAAAATTATTAAAAACATTTTTTTTCGCTAAAACCTTTTCAAAAGATGACATATTATATCTGTGACTGATTGATTTACTGATTTTGTTTTTTACGACTTATCAACTTTTAGCAGGTTATTTAAAGCCAAAAAATATTTTTAGCTTGTAAGAATTCTTTTGGATATAAAAATCATTTATTGAAAGAAGTCCTACTAAATAACCCATAGGTGGAGAGAGAAGAGGTGGACTCTTATCCTAAGTGGTATTTGCGAGTAATTGAATATAATGAACCCAAGTAGAATTCGAACTCGGCTCTCCGATTTTCCAATTCCGAGCCATTATCCATCACACTACCTTAACATCTAAGCTTACGGCATCTCGTATTTCTAAGCGGTCTTCTCTCTAGGTATTGACCAAGTTCGACGTTG
>OZ038509.1:87233151-87235651 GCA_964036315.1 Acanthosepion esculentum
CTTCAATTAATAAAATTACAGCATTAAAAATAGAATATATATTTTAAGATATTTTATTGTTATACGTTATTTATATAGACACAAATATTTAAGTAAATGCTTTGTTTTTATAATAAAAAGTGTTAACAACATTTGGTGACCTGTAACTAAACTGCTTAGCATGTCAGGCTATATGACGGTTTTGTGTAGGATACAGGTTCGATTCCTGTCGGAGGAAACATATTTTCTATGATAATTTCTCAGACGTTCAGGCCAGTAAATGTTGTTAATAGTGGCTATTATAAAAACAGAGCATTTACTTAAATGTTTGCGTCTATATAAAGAACGTATAACAGTAAAATAATTGTCGGGCTTTGTCCATTTCGTAGTGTGTGTGTATATATATATATATATATAATTCCCAGAAAATTTTATGATCTTTAAGGGGGACAGAAAACGAGTCTGAATTTTCGTTAATGCTGTATGGTAGATGATAGAACAAAATGGACACGCCTATTTGGATTATATTTTCATTTCCTTCTTCCTCATGTTTAAAATTAACCGCCATTTGGTTACAAAAGGTTAATGGTAATGTGTTTAGAAGTTAATGCGTTTATTTAATAATTTTTGTATTTTCTAAACATCAATTGCAAGAAATTTAAATATCTGGGAAGTATTTTAACAGAGGTTAGAAAGTGGGGCACTGAAATTCGAAGGCGTATTTGGAACCGCGAAAAATGCCTTCCAAAACCTAAACAAAATATTACGACACAGGAATATTTCGTTATAAACAAAGAAAAGAGTTCCAAACTGTTATGTAATATCAGTCCTCTTGTATGGCAGCGAATGTTAGACAATTTCCTCACAGAAGAGACTTGAAGCAATGTGACTCTACAGAAAGATGCTGAGAATGCCATGAACTGAAAATGGGAGTAACGACGAAATTTTAGTGAAAATGGAAATGAAAAGGACTCTTATACGTAACATAAGAGAGAGTTGAAATTTCTAGAGCTCATGATGAGAAAAGAGGGTTTGGAAAATCTGATACTCACAGGACAGACTGAAGGCAAGAGGGACAGAGGAAAGAGGGCTTGGAAAATGTAATACTCACAGGGCAGATTGAAGGCAAGAGGGACAGAGGAAGACAAAGCAGAACATATTTAGCGGATTTGAGTAAATCGATGGCGGAACAGAAATAAGAGAAAGGCAAAAATTTGTTAAAAGCTACGAGGAAATTGTGAAGAGCCATGATCGCTAACGTCCAGAAGGAACGCAGCACATACAAAATCCTTATGATTCGCAGGTCGATACCATTTAGCCATTCAACCAAATACCTTAGATCTAACATTTACTATAAAGAGTTCAAATATATATATATATATATATATAGGATAATGAGAAGCCACGTATACTTTCTTGATATGTAATATATGGATAAAATAACTGAAAAAAAATTTTGGTTTTTTTTTTGGCGAAAGTATTTATTTCTATGTTTTTATAAATATATATTTAATATTTCAGACCACCTCGGTCCTTCCTCAGAAATTAATTGAATTCAATTAATTTCTGAGGAAGGATCGAGGTGGTCTGAAATATTAAATATATATAAAAACATAGAAATAAATACTTTCGCAAAAAAAACAACCAAAATTTTTTTTCAGTTATTTTATCCATATATATATATATATATATATATATATATATATATATATATATTTCAAATATTCTATAAAAAATTTTAATCACCAGTCACTTACCATCACCTGAAGATGTACAACGTAGTGCCGAAACACGAAAGCTGTTGTTTAGCGATTTCAGTGTCTTTGTTACAATATCTCATAATAAAATATTATATATATATATATATATATATATATATATATATATATATATATATATAATGAAAATGTGGAAAAGACAAAGCAAAATCCGAATATGTAAGTTTCCTGTTTTTATTTAGTTTTTTGTTTTGCTGTCAACGTCAGACGTTTCGGTCTAATAGAACATCTTCAGGACATGGTTATTGGAGACATATTTATATTTAAATTTAAGTTTATAAAAAAAAAAAATTTTAATTTATGAAAACAGGAAACTTACATATTCGGATTTTGCTTTGTCTTTTCCACATTTTCATCAAACCGTCGGATCTACATCCACATATTTGCTTACATATATATATATATATATATATATATATATATATATATATATATATATATGATTAAAGACAAGAGGAAAAATTTTCTTCCCTCGATTTTTCCTTGGTAAAGTCACATGGTAAAGACAACGAAACACGACGACTAAGATAGGTTGTGTCGTGATTGCTATTCTCCTTTTACACATATATTTAATAACTTAAGTATTTTGCACACACATACACACACACACACACGCAAACACACATATACACACACACCCACATACATACATATATATATATATATATATATATATATATAGGTGCGTGAGTGTGTGTGTGTGTGTGTGGTTGCAATGAAGTCACTATACAGTTACTTATAAT
>OZ038509.1:87240651-87338151 GCA_964036315.1 Acanthosepion esculentum
GTTTATTGGCTGGTTACAATTTAGCTAGTTTCTCCAATGAAAAAGTTTGATAAGGTCGGTACTACGGCTGAGATACGACCTGTTTCTTGGGGTGGGGAGACACATGTCACTCTGTGTGTCTCTGTGTGTGTGTGTTTGTGTTTGTGTGAGATTTGGGACTCATATCCCCGTCTATATATAGACGGCGATATATATCAGTCCGAAATGTCATAGAAAAAAAACTCATATGTAATTTAATATAGTATAATAATATAATATATAAAAGGCTTCTTTACGGTTTACCAGGCCCCAAATGCTGAGGGTAGTAGACAAAGACTTACATCGTAGCAAACACCCAACATTCGCTCGGTATTCCATCGGCAAGAACTAAGTTCCACTCAAACAGCTTCTTCAAGCGAACCACTGTCCTATGGAACAGACTCCCAAGAGGATGGTTCCCCGATCACGACAATCTTAACCTGTTCAATTCTAAAATCAACCGTTATCTTCCACTCCTATCCTTATATACTATCACTTAAAGTAATCCTCTACCTCGGGTGGCCCTCTGGTCTTATACAGGGTGAACCTTACTGTAAAATAAAATAAAAACAAATAATTATCTAAATAGAATATTGTAATTTCATTACAATAGTTTTACAAGTACACCTGAGTCGGTAATAAAACTCTCGTTACTAATTTATCTATTGTTAATTGTAATTAAGTTGAACGTAATTACTTATTGAAGGCAGATCTAACAGATTAATAAGGCGAGATTACCTTATTTAAATCGTTACTTGTTTTTCTCACTTTTTCTTTGAATTCATTTTTCGCTATCGCCATGATCAGCATTGTGTGAGTTTATCAATTTCATTCAGTCGACTGTTTTTCACTAAGTCGTCTACCTCCAGTACTATGGTCCCCGTAAATTGTAGTCAAGCCGATTCTTTTAGTCTGGTGCAAGGCCACAATAATGAAGAGCCCTGAGTGTCTCGAATTAGTTCATCATTGGTCGTGACCTACATTGCGTTATATTAAGTATAGTATTTCTATATTGTATAGTATTAAGTATATTATTATTTAAGTATAGTAATAAGTTTAGTATTTCTATATTGTATAGTATTAAGTATAGTATTATTTAAGTATAGTAATAAGTTTAGTATTTCTATATTGTATAGTATTAAGTATAGTATTATTTAAGTATAGTAATAAGTTTAGTATTTCTATATTGTTTATTTAAGTATAGTAATAAGTCTAGTATTTTTATATTGTATGCCGCTTCGCTGATAACTTTTTTCGGTCGAATTTCAAAGATCGAACAAGAAATGGCGAAAGTCGCGATGAAAATAAAATATATATACAAAAAATAAAAAGAATTCAAATTAAAATAAGGCATTTGCGCATTCCTTTAAAACACTTATCTCTTTCTTTCTTTCTCTCTCTCTGTCTGTCTCTCTCAAATTCTCTCTCTCTTTCCATCTCTCTCTCTACTTCTCTCTCAACTAATGAGAGGGCAACCATCAAATAAAAAAAGGAAGAAAAAGAAGAAGGAAAAGAATTAAAATTAAAATAAGGCATTTGCGCTTTTCTTTAAAACCCTTATTTCTTTCTCTCTTTCTCTCTCTCTCTCTCTCTCTCTCAAATTCTCTCTCTCTTTCCATCTCTCTCTACTTCTCTCTCAACTAATGAGAGGGCAGCCCTCAAATAAAAAAAGGAAGAAGAAGAAGAAGAAGAAGAAGAAGAAGGAAAAGAATTCAAATTAAAATAAGACATTTGCGCCTTCCTTTAAAACCCTTATCTCTTTTCTCTCTCTCTCTCTCTTTCTCTCTCTCTCTCTCTCTCTCTCAACTTCTTCCAACTAACGAAAGGGCAACCCTATTTCTCTTTTTCCTTCTCTCTCCCTTCTTCTCTCTCAACTAAGGAGGGAGCAACCCTCACATAAAAAGAGGAAGAAGAAGTAAAAGACGAACCCGGACGAAAAACACCGGAAATTTGCAGGAACAGAGCCTCTCTGATCTATGACTGAAATGTAACAAAAATATATATAAAAATGAGTCCAATTCTCATATAAAACTCATATATAATATAATATAGACTTAATATAGTCATAGCTACTGTTTATCAGACTCACAGTTCTGGAGGTATACAAAGACGTATATAAAACTATTGGCTAAAAATAGAATATTGTAATTTTATTTTAATATTTTGACAAGTACACCAGAGGCCTCGTTAAACAATCAGATCATTATTTGCTACCGTAGTTATCGTTGTGTGTACGCTTATTAGTTCCGTTTAGTCAACTGTTTTTCTCTCCAAGTTGTTGTCTTTCTCCATTACTGTGGTCCCGGTAAACGTTAATCAAGCTATAAAATCCAATATTTAAAAATCTAGTATAGTCGATAGAGTACCATAAAACACATGGCCGGTACAAAGGTCTCGTGCCCCGTACCAATATATGAAATGCCATCCCGCCATCTATGATATTGCCCCCAACTTTACTACATCTCAATTTTCATAAGGTAGTATTCATATAAAATATCGTCCTGGGAAAGACGATAAACTACGTCCAGCAGCAAGGCCTCTGATCAGGAGGTTTTGAGGAGCGTGGAGACACCTCTTAATTGCTGGTGTTCCCAGGTCCACCCTGACCCGGGGTGGTAGCATTTTTTAGGGTCCTAGTTATGGGCAAATAGTTAACACCCAAACTTGTGTAAAAAATAGGTTTTAATACCAGAAATACTTTGTAATAATAAAAAAATATATTACCAGCAATAATTTTTGAAAGAAAAATTATTATCAGCAATACTTAAAAAAAAAATACCAGCAATACAAAAAGCTATACATTCTTTGAAAAAAATATGTCCAGCTATAGATTTTTTGAAGAAATACATTACGAGCAATAAAAATGTTGTCGGCATATAATAACCCATTGAGGTTGATATGCCGTAAAACAAGCCAAACTAAACCAGACCAATTCATATAAAATACAAATTTGGTTGCAAGCTAATTATGTACAATAATGGATCAACATAGGTGAACAATTCAATTAGAAAAATTCAAAATAAATCCAATGTATCTAAATACAAATTAGAGACCTGTCATAATAGATGATTCCATCTTAAATAAATCAACAATGTTCTGCCGTAATTTTTAACATAAACTTGAAATTTTTGTGTTTTAAAAAATTAAATAATTTCAACACATTTACAGTATCGATAAAAAAATAGTGAATTTTATATCGTGTTTTTTCGAGACTTTACACGAGAGAAACAATTTCACGGCTTTGGACAACAAAAGACCCCAGAATGACGCCAAAATCCGCGAATATCTTTCATCCTGTAATAATAGTCAGTTGTACTTACTTTCACTTGTAATGTATATAAATGTAGGTAGAAAAAAAGACTACATCTCAATTTCTATAAAGTAGTATTCATATAAAATACAAATTTTATTGCAACCTAATTATGTACAATAATGGATCATATGCAATACAGGTGAACAATTCAACTCGAAAAACTGAAAATAAATCCAATGTATCTAAATACAAATTAGAGACCTGTCATAATGGATCATTCCATCTTAAGTAAATATTATTTGCTCTATTCGGTTTTGGGCACTCTTTTAAGAATAGTGTTTTTGGTTATCGGAATTTTATTTCATCTGTACCAACCCTTATATATATATATATATATATATATATATATATAAAGGGCCTGTCCAATAGTCTCGTACCCTACATCTATGATATACCTATCTGTCTACTACATCTAAATTTTTTTATGCAAGGGTTTTGCCCCCGCCCCCACTCTCCAACTATGCCATACCCCCCAATCTATGATATACCCACACTCTATTACATCTCAAGTTTCATAAGGTAGTATCTATATAAAATAAAAATTTTATTGTAACCTAATTATGTACAATAATGGATCAACATAGGTGAACAATTCAAGTAGAAAAATTGAAAATAAATCCAATGTATCTAAATACAAATTAGAGACCTGTCATAATGTATCATTCCATCTTAAATAAATCAACAATATTTTGTGGCAATTTTTAACATCGACTTTTTTCGATAGTGTACCATAATACACAGGCCTCCCCCAATCTATGAAATGCTCCCCCCGTATCTATGAAATGCTCCCCCCGTATCTATGATACGCCTTCCCCACTCTACTACATCTAGTAATTATATACAATAATGGATCATATGCAATATAGGTGAACAATTCAACTAGAAAAATAGAAAATAAATCCAATGTATCCAAATACAAATTAAAGACATAATATATGATTCCATTTGAATTAAATCGACAATGTTTAGCGGTAGTTTTTAACATCAACTTGAGAATTTTTTACGTTAAAATGCTGAATAATTTTAATACATTTAACGTCATCAATGAATTATATATAGTGGGGTTTTTTTTTGTTTTGTTTTTTCGAGATTTAGGAAAACAAATTCACGGATTTGGACGAAAAAAAACCCCCTAAAATGATGTCAACATCCGGGTAAATTTTTAATCCTTTAATAGTCAGTTTAATTTGTAACGTATATAAAGGCAGGTAGAAAAAAGCAAATGTTGATAAGATACAGAGATTCATAAAGCACTGCCCTGCGTCCCCCATCAGACTCACTCCCCGCCTCCATCTTTGGGGTCTGTGTAATACTAGCCGCCCGGATAATACATGGGTGACTAATTAATGATACAAAGTTTTAAGTATACTGTTATCCTGACACGTTAATTTGACATCTCGCTAACACACACACGCACACACACATACACACACACATCTATCTATCTATCTATCTATCTATCTATCTATCTATCTATCTATCTATATACCCGATGCGGTGAGAACGAAAGTAATCTATAAATTATACAAATTCTAACGTTCACAGCATTCATTCAAAAAAGAGCTCAATACATGTAGCAGAGCGATAATTATTTATCTATTATAATTTTATCATATAGACAAAACCATTTTACTCACAACAAAGATGCAACTTGGTTTCAGTGCATTTTAACTGCACATCTACGGGTGAAGGTCGGAAATGGTTATATATATATATATATATATATATATATATATATATATATATATATATATATATATATATATATATATATATATATATGTATCTTTACAGAAAACCGATACCTAATGTTTAAAATTAATTTAAAAAGTTGAAATATCTTTCTAATTTTTTAATTTCAAGCTAACAGATTAAATTTACTATTTCTCATGAGCAAAATACTTTACTGCATTTCAAAGCTAATTTAAACTGACTGTAAGATTTCATTTTGAAATCGCTAACATTCGCTAATTTTGACGCCATTTTTAACAATCCGTCATCAGAATATAATTGTCTTTATTAATAAAAAGTATCTTCTAAAAATAAGATATACTTTTCTGAACTTTATTTGAGGAATATTAGCGGATTTAAAGTTCAATTAATCTTATTTGAAACAATATGATTTTTTAACAAGTCGGTAGCTGTTTATTTCGGGTGTTGACAGTTTGAATGACAGATAGAAGTTAATTGATAGGGAAAGACTGCGATATATATATATATATATATATATATATATATATATATATATATATAGAGAGAGAGAGAGAGAGAGAGATAGATATTAATGGGCTAAGATAGATAAATTGATAGATAAAGAGATTTATCTATCTATCTATCTAGCTAGCTAGCTAGCTAGCTCCACTAAGATTGATTGATTGATTGATTGATTGATTATTTAACCAGCATATCGACCTTCGTTGGGCCATTCAATGCTGAAAAAGTTTTTTTCCAAAAAGTATAGTTGGTAATATTATTTTTCAAAAACGTATATCTGGTAATAATATTTTTCCAAAAACGTAGAGCTGGTAATAATATTTTTTCAAAAACGTAGAGCTGGTAATAATATTTTTTCAAAAACGTAGAGCTGGTAGTAATATTTTTCCAAAAACGTAGAGCTGGTAATAATATTTTTCCAAAAACGTAGAGCTGGTAATAATGTTTTTTACAAAAACGTAGAGCTGGTAATGTTTTTTTCAAAAACGTATAGCTGGTAATAATATTTTTCAAAAACGTATAGCTGGTAATAATATTTTTCAAAAACGTAGAGCTGGTAATAATACTTTTCAAAAACATAGAGCTGGTAATAATATTTTTTCATTTTCATTCTGGTTTTTCAAAAACGTATAGCTGGTAATAACACTTTTCCAAAATCGTAGAGCTGGTAATAATATTTTTCAAAAACGTAGAGCTAGTAATAATATTTTTCAAAAACGTAGAACTGGTAATAATATTTTTCCAAAAACGTAGAGCTGGTAATAATATTTTTCAAAAACGTAGAGCTGGTAATAATATTTTTCAAAAACGTAGAGCTGGCAATAATATTTTTCAAAAACGTAGAGCTGGCAATAATATTTTTCAAAAACGTAGAGCTGGTAATAATATTTTTCAAAAATGTAGAGCTGGTAATAATATTTTTTCATTTTCATTCTGGTTTTTCAAAAACGTATAGCTGGTAATAACACTTTTCCAAAAACGTAGAGCTGGTAATAATATTTTTTCAAAAACGTAGAGCTGGTAATAATATTTTTCCACAAACGGAGAGCTGGTAATAATATTTTTCAAAACCGTAGAGCTGGTAATAACATCTTTCAAAAACGTAGAGCTGGTAACAACATTTTTTCAAAAACGCAGAGCTGGTAATAATGTTTTTTCAAAAATGTAGAGCTGGTAAAAATGTTTTTTTCAAAAACGTATAGCTGGTAATAATATTTTTCAAAAACGTAGAGCTGGTAATAATATTTTTTCATTTTCATTCTGGTCTTTTGTGATCTTTATAAAAAAGCAATTATTTTGTTGATAAAATTTAATTTAATTGCTTAGCTACTCAAATAAAGTTCAAATATGCGGATGTAGTTTGTCGTCATACCCAGGGCACGGATGTAGTTTGTCGTCATACCCCGGACGCGGATGTAGTTTGTCGTCATACCCCGGACGCGGATGTAGTTTGTCATCATACCCAGGACGCGGATGTAGTTTGTCGTCATACCCAGGACGCGGATGTAGTTTGTCGTCATACCCAGGACGCGGATGTAGTTTGTTGTCATATCCAGGACGCGGATGTAGTTTGTCGTCATACCCAGGACGCGGATGTAGTTTGTCATCATACCCAGGACGCGGATGTAGTTTGTCGTCATACCCAGGACATGGTACAAACATGGAAGTTCACTATTTGCCCATAGCTGGGACCCCAACAGGTGCTACCACCGCGGGTCTGGGTGGACCTGGGAACACCAGCAATTAAGAGGTGGTTCCACGCTTCCTCAAAACCTCTTGATCAGAGGCCTTGCTGTTGGATGCAGTTTAACGTCGTACCCAGGACGAAGCTCCACTAAGACATATATATATATATATATATATATATATATATATATATATATATATATATATATATAGATAGATAGATAGATAGATAGATAGATAGATAGATATCAATGTGCCAAGACAGATAGATAGATTGATAGATAGATAGATAGATAGATAGATATTAATGGGCTAAGATAGATAAATTGCTAGATAAAGAGATTTATCTATCTATCTAGCTAGCTAGCTAGCTAGCTCCACTAAGACATATATATATATATATATATATATATATATATATATATATATATATATATATATATAGATAGATAGATAGATAGATATCAATGTGCCAAGACAGATAGATAGATTGATAGATAGATAGGTAGATAGATATCAATGTGCCAATATAGATAGATAGATAGATAATGAACAGACAAAGATAGATAGATAGATAGATAGATAGATAATGAACAGACTAAGATAGATAGATAGATAGATAGATAGATAGATAGATAGATATTAATGGATATGATAGATACATAGATAAATATGGACCAAGATATATAGATAGATAAAAAAAGGGATACCTGAAATTCAAAATTCATTTTAATATGAAAAATCTTTCTTGAAGCTTTTATTTTAATTTTCATATTTAATAGATTCAATTCAATATTTTTCCAATAAGCAAAATGACTTGAAGGAGATTTATGTTTTAAAATCGCTTATTTTATCTGTCAGCACAAATGTAATTCTCTTTATTAAAAAAAAAAATCTTTCAAAAATAAAATGTACTTTTCTGAAACTTTATTTGATTATTATTAGCTGATTTGAAGTTTAATTAATCTGATTTGAAACAAATATCACCTATTTTTAGTTTAAAATATCGTAGAAATGCATTTTTTAACATGGACATTGATGTATATTTAAGGCGTTGACAGATTGACTGACAACCGGAAGTTTATTTAATTTTTATTCTTCAGTGGACACATCTGTAAAATTTACTTGAGGAATATGACGTGAGCGCCGTTTAGATATAAGTTTAAACTACCCAGTAATCTTAAGAATTCATTAAATTATTCTCCGTAATCTAATGTTTTTATTGAATTTTAGGTACTTTGGCTTTAATTTTATGATAGTTATCGCTCTGATCTTATGTATGGATGTCCGTATATGCAAAAATCGGCACGTTTATGCACATACACAAAAAATTCAAACTTATAATTAAAATATTGGGGTCGTTCAATGATAGTAAGCTTTTCCATTTTTGATTAGTAAATATAGTTTTTACTTACATTATTCGGACTATTGTCCTCATCTTTGTCGCCATATTTATTACAACGTTTCGGCCGTTGTACGCTCCCGCCTTCTTGGGGTGGTTGGAATGTCGAACTAAACTATTTATTTCGCTCACTGGGGTAGACTGTTCTAGTTCCACGTTTAATGGATGTCAGTTATGTTAATTCCCCTCTCCAAGTTCTCCACTGCCTTAACCGGGTATTGAACTCACATAATACTCGCTTTGGGTCCTGTCACTGGATCTAACTAACGCCTTTATCCACTGTGCCATGTATTCTTGAGGACATCTATGAATTTCTGTGTATTATAAACCTAATGTCTTCAGCAACCATTTTTTACAAGTGCTCATATTGCAATTTTTGCTGTTATCATTGCAATTCGTAAACTTAAGGACATATGTTAGTCCACAAAAATCTCCTGAACCGACCAAGCATAGAAATGAATACATATGGGAACCAGTAATAAGGAGTGCCAGAGAAAAGTTATAATAACAACAAAAGTTGCAATATGAGCTCTGGAGAGATATAGATATAGAGAGATAGATAGATAATCAAAAAACTAAGATAGATAGATAGATAGATAGATAGATAGATAGATAGATAGATAGATAGATAGATAGATAGATAGATATTTACCCACATATAAACGCGCACACACCGAGGGCGTTTGCCAGCGGCGAACTTCGCGTTTGGTGCCGCCCGGAGCGTTCGTAGAATTTTGCCGCCTTTTTTAACAATAATTCACAACACTGGACGACACCCACAAAATTTATTAAATATAAGAAATTTGCATTTATTTCTTTCGAATGATGGTAAAAAATATATAACTAAATGGAAATAAAGGATTAGAAATATAAAGAACAAACGCGGCCATTTTTGAAAAAAAACTAATTTGTCGGGAGAGAAATTCCTCAAAATCTTGAATACACACCTAATTTTACCTGCTACTTCATTATATCAATTCTCCTAAATAAATGTCCCCTCAAAAAACTTTCCCCCCGCCACCGCAAACTGTTCTTTCTGCTCTACTCAAGGTCTATCAATGTGTGATCTACTATCTACGGATTATGAGTTGTGCAGATTATAACGACATAAAAACTTAAATGAATACACACTAACAAATAAATAAACTAACGCAAACACATATATATATATTTATAGATAGATAATATTTTTGGTCAATATATATACATATATATATATATATATATTTTGTCATCCACAGACAGACTGTTTCACTGTTGCCTCTAGCTAGGATCGAAACCCGACTGAATTTGCGTCAGTCGGAACTTCTCCCACTAAGCCGTCAGCACACGGTCAAGGATGAAGGTGAATTTTAGCGTGTTTATTTTTAGATTTAGATAAACACACAGTGACTGACAGTGACTCAATTCTGCCGAAGAGTCGTGCAATATTAGCTTATATATATATATATATATATATATATATATATATATATATATATATATTTCTATAAATAAATTCCCAAGAGGATAGAATCCAGGTCGAACTCAATGTCCAGGACAGAGTAAGAATATAATATAAAAGGCTCAAACACTAATATTCCATGGTTATAATTTATTACATTGGAATCGTAATCACGATCCAATTCATTAAACCTACCAATTTAAAAAGAAATTGGTAAATATAACTCCGGGTAAAAAAAAAAAAAATTTTTAGCGAGAGTGTATGTGTTGGAGAGGGAAACAAGTGTTTGAGGGAAATGTATGAAAGTTCTAGAGAGAGGGTGTAATAGAAGAAAGAAGAACAGGAAGGTTAAAGGTGAAGGTGGGCATTAAAATTTAACAGAGAGAAGTTTTAAAGAGAGGAGTTAAATAACGGTTTAAAGGAGTGAGATAAAGACAAATATGAATTATTTTCAGATGCATGAAAGTCGCTATCCAATCGCTGACCTACATTAAAATTAAAAAACAGACACAGGAAACGTGTGTATATAGCACAATAAAAAACGATATGATCTAACATTACATTATTCGGACTATTGTTCTCATCTTTGTCGCCATATTTATTACAACGTTTCGGCCTTTCAGTATCTGTCTATATTTCTGAGATGAGGTATTATGTACACTATTTACATTATTCGGACTATTGTTCTCATCTCTGTCGCCATATTTATTACAACGTTTCGGCCTTTCAGTATCTGTCTATATTTCTGAGATGAGGTATTATGTACAATATTTACATTATTCAGACTATTGTCCTCATCTTTGTCGCAATATTTATTACAACGTTTCGGCCGTTGTACGCTTCGACCTTCTTCAGGTGGTTGAAATGTCGAACTGAACTCTTTATTTCGCTCACTGGGGGAGACTGTTCTAGTTCCACGTGCCATGTTTAATGGATGTCAGTTATCAGTTATCTCCTGTTCATTTTTCCCTATGAAAGTTCTCCACTGCCTTAACCGGGTATTGAACTCACACTATTTGGGTCCTGTCACTGTATCTAACCAACACCTTTGGTCCATGTGTCCTCAAGGACTCGTATCTCGAGGCATTACTGCATATATATATATATCCGGTGTTCTTATAGATATTTTTATTTTTACACAATAGTGCTCTATGTAAATTTAAATTTACAGAGCATTAATATTATAAATTAATAGATTTAAAATATGGTTTTTACCGCTACACAGTGATAACCATGTTTCATTTCCTCCAAAATTCGCTTGATGAGGAAATGGATCTAATGTCTTTGGTTTAATAACAAAATTAAATTCAGGGGCTTTAGCTTCCATTTCTGAAACATGGTTATCACTGTGTAGCGGTAAAACCATATTTTAAATCTATTAATTTATAATATATATATATGTATATATATGTATGTATGTATATACATACATACATTCTTTTTATAGATAAAAATGTTTAAGTAAATGCTCTGTTCATAATAAACAGTATTAACAACATTTAATTAAATATTTGTATCTATTAAAAGAATGTATAAACATAAAAATGTCTTAAAAATAATTGTCGTATATATATATATATATATATATATATATATATATATATATATATATATATATATATAAACCGACTAATACCCAAAACAGGGGTGAGTTTTAGGAAAATAAGGGTGATTTTTAGGGGGTCTGGAACAGATCGGAAATAGTCCCATTATAAAACTAAAACTAAAAAATAACAATAACACCGGATTATATATCTTACTTTCTTTCTTCATATATATATCTCTAGAAACAGTAATAAATAACATTTACCGGACTGAATGTCTGAGAAATATTCGTCCTCCGACGGTAAATGTCGTTTAATACCGTTTATTATAAACAGAGCATTTACTTAAATACTTGTATCTATAAAAAGAATGTTAAACATAAAAATGACTTTAAATAATTGTCGGATTTTGTCCATTTCATAATATATATATATGGTGATAAGGCAGGGATTTTATATGTTTTACTTGATAAATTTCGCAAAACTCTTGGAAATCTGCTGACGTGAATTGCGTTCCATTATCTGTGACTAGGCAATCCACTACATCAAACCGAGCGAGTAGTTTGTGGAGGCAATTTACGGTCGTTTCTGAAGTAGGATTTTTACAACGAAACACCTCCGGCCATTTACTATAGCTATCCACTATGATTAAATAGTAGAAGCCGTCAATTGGTCCTGCATAATCTGCGTGTATTCTTGACCACAGACGATCAGTCTCTGGCCATGGCTTATGGATGATTGGCGGTGCTTTGGCTGCTAAATTACAAGCCTTGCATATTTCCATCATCTGAGTAATATCCTGGTCCAAATTCTTCCAATATACATAGCTTCGCATCAGCGACTTCATTCTATTTTTACCAGGATGGCCCCTGTGGAAATCCTTTAAGATCCGTTTTTGTAATGTTTTGGGAATTACAGCCCTTTCGTTGTAAAGTAACACATTGTCGCATAGAGAAAAACTGTCCAAAATTTGGTCATTTTTTTCTGCTATTTTTGCTTCTGTTTCATTAATAAATTCGTCGTTTTTGGTTTCATTTTTTGTCTTGCAATGTGACTGGGAGGTTTCTAACTGTACAACATAGTACTGTCCTGATGTCTTCTTCCTTTCTTAAGGCTGCGATTACCGTATCTTCCAATGGTTCTGTCTTTGTTGGTATAAGTCTCGACAGACCATCCGCATGCCCGATCTTTTTCGTTGGTAAATATTCCAATCTGAAATTATAGTTCAGAAGAATTGTTCCCCATCTAAGTAACCTATTTGCAGTGTAAACTGGTAGACCTTTTTTTAACCAAAAATTGTTAGTAACGGTTTGTGATCCGTCTGAAGAGTAAAATGTCTACCATAGATGTACCTATGAAACCTCGTGACTGCGAAGATAATTCCTAGAGCTTCTTTCTATATCTGTGAATAATTTTTCTCCGCTGGTAGTAACGTTCGAGAAGCATGTGCGATGGGTTTTATTGTCCCATCTGGCATTTTATGTAATATACACGCTCCGACTCCGTAGGCGCTATCGTTACTTGCTACGATAATTTCTAGTTTAGGATCGTAGTGTGCCAAAAATAAATCTGAAGTTAACAATTTGATTATTTCGTCAAATGCTTTTTGGCATTGATCTGTCCACCGCCAAACTTTTTCTTTCTTTAGCAGCTCGTTCAGTGGTGCGCGAAGTTTATGCATGTGAGGTATGAATTCCTGGTAGTAACTTACTAATCCTAGAAAACTTTGTAGTTCTGTTATATTTTTAGGAACTGGCATTTTTTTAATTGCTGTTGACCTTTCAGGGTCTGGTCGTCTACCTTCTTGATCTATTATATGGCCAAGGTATTTGATTTCCTTCATGAAAAAATCGCACTTATTTTCTTTTACTTTGAATGCATAGCTTTGTATTCTTTTAAATACTTCCTGTACATGTTCTCTGTGTTCTTCAACGCTTTCTCTACTAATCAATACGTCATCCAGGTATGCAATTGTGTACTCTAGTCCGGCAAGCATCGTATCCATTGTCTGTTGGAATATAGCCGGTGTGACCTTAATTCCAAAAGGTAATCTTTGGTATCTGTACAGTCCTTTGTGTGTGTTTATGCATAGTAGTTTTGAACTTACTTCATCGACTAGGATTTGCAGGTACGCCTCACTTAAATCAATTTTTGAAAAATACTTTCCGCCATTTAATTTAGTGAATACTTCTTCTGGACTGGGTAGAGGATAATGGTAGTTCTTTATTGCTGCGTTCAAACCTGTAGAAAAATCAGCGCAAACTCGAATTTCGCCTGATTTCTTTTTGATGTAGACCGTCGGTGCGGTCCATTTACTGTATTCTACTTTTGTCAATATGCCAGTGTTTTCAAGTGTAGCTAATTCTTGATCAATTTTTTCAATTGACGCAAACGGTACGCTCCTTTTTTTTCTTGAAAATAGGCTGAACGTTTTCCTTTACTTCGATATTTGCTGCCATTTTCTTACATCTTCCTAGGCCTGCTGAAAATACTTCGGGGAAACTCGTTTTTAATTTCTCTTTTAATTTGTCTGCCTCGGTTGGTAAGCTTTTTACATTTTGGCAGTACGTACTTATAGGTAGATCCCACAGTTCGAATTTTTGCATCCAGTCCATTCCGAATAGGTTTTCAGTATTTCTTAAGACGTACATTTTTAGTTTTTTCGTCATTCCATTAAATGTTACATTAGTAATTACTTCACCCTCGAATTTTATCTTTCTCCCTGTAACTGATCTAACAACTTCATCCGTTTTTAACATGGCAGGTTTGTTCAGTTTTCTCCATGTTTGTAGGTTTATAATCTTTAAGTCTGAGCCAGAATCCAGCTGTAGCCTGACTTTCTATTTTGCATTTCAACTTGAACGTATTTTCGTATGTTAGTCTCATCTGCTTGGTCAGTCCTCGTGATTCTTATTCTGCTTTTATTTTCTCTTCTATTCCAACAGTGAGAGCTTTTCTGGCCTATTTTTTACATGATAGAAAAGTTTTAAAACTCTATGTACAGTCTTTAAACCAATGCCAAGTCCCACAACGATAGCATGGACTGGGTGGTAGTTTTTTTTATATTGATTTTTAGAGTTAGAAAATTTTGCTTTACCTGTTCTTGAGGGGGGAAAATCGGTTTGGTTTGCTGTGAGGAGGGAAAGTTGGTTTGTGTTCGTACTTTATGTATGTGCGCTATGCCAGCTTCTTCTATGTCTTTTGAGTCTTTCTTCACACTGATGCATCTCTGGCAGTCTTCGGCTAGCTTTTGAAGTGTCAAATCTTGTTCACTCTCCAATTTAGTAACGATTCTGCGTCTCATTTCCGCGTCTTTGGTTGAGACCAGGCCTTGGACGTAAATTAAGCATTTGAAATTGTCCGCGCTGAGTTCTGATAATTTGAAGTCGTCACAATATTTGTTGACAATGGACGCGAAAGTTATGTAATCTTCGTTGTCCTTTTTTGTAAGGTTCATGCATTTCCATCTTTTGTGGAATAGTGAAGTATTATGGCTGAAAAATTCCGTTAGCAGTTTAATGGCTTCTTTGAACGTTAGCTCACTTGTTTTTCTGGGAAGGATATAATCTACGAATTTGGTATATTCGCATGTGCCTAATTTTCTTAGTTATAGATGTACTTTACGTGCGTCTAACCAATCTTTGCAGTTAAATTCATAAAGATCTTCGTACCTTCGGAAGTAGTTTGCAAAAGTTTTATCTTCGTCGGGTGCGTACTTGAAATCTTCGATAGTACTCCAAATAGCGTCTTGTGAGAGAACTGTTTCGTTCTCGGATTTTTGCTCCTTATTTGACATTACACGTAGCAATAATTCTTGCAATTCCAAATATTTCTGTTCGTTTTTTTTCCTGCTGTTGAAATTGGATTTTGATAAGTTCCACAATGGTTGACTTGAAATCTTCCATGATGACTTATTTTTGTGTAACCTGATATTCTGTAACCTGTGTACGTAAAAAATTCCTTTGTTGTCAGTGAAATTTAATATCCAAAAATAATTTTTTTTTATGTTCGCGTAGAGTTTTTTTTTTTTTTTTAGAATCTCTCGTAGAACCTTTTTTTTTTTTTAGAGTTTACTCGTCGACCACTGTTATGTGCGACAGATAGAAAAAAAGAAAAATGTATGTCCTCCGCGTAGAGAATTTGTTTTTCTTTTGGGGTTTTCCAGGTCGCCACTTGTTATGTGCGACGTATAGCAAAAAAGTATGTCCTCCGCGTATAGAGTTCGTATATCCTTGGGGGTTTCCTCGTCGCCACTGTTATGGTCCAGGTTCCTTGTACCACGGTGATGGTCCAAGGTAGAACCAATGAAGAATAACTCGAACACAGGTATGGAATAACACAGATATATTACAAACAGAATATGTACAAAAGAAGTAGAAGTGTTAGTAATAACAATCAGGTTAGGTTAGAGAGAACTATGTTGTCTCGACCAGTATCACTATTCCAATGTCTTACAGTAATCGTCTGACGCGACTCTGACTGACTGACTGACTCACATTACTGCTTCCTCTTGAGGCGCAGTATTTGTGGTGTACGGGAGAGTTCATTACTATTATGGGTAAGTTCCCATAACAATATATATATAAAGACGTTTGGATCACTAACACAAAAAAGAGAATGTCTCATATCGAGAATATTTAACATCGAAAAACATGAAGAAAAACATTAATTATTTTTAATTATTTTTAATATGTGGAAATCTCCACTCTTTGCCTGATGACGGTTGCGAGACCGGAAACACGTGTAGCAAAATTATGGAAAATAAAGCATAATATTTTTAAAAAAATCTTTCACAGTTAACAATAACACATTTCCCCAAAAACATATTTCGGAGTACACCTTAACATTCGTTGTCCTGTTATTACCTGGATGTAAAAAAGACATATCTATTTCTATACCTGACGATGATTGTAGGGACAATCGAAAGTCTCTGACTGACTCACACTGCTGCTTCCTCTTGAGGCGCAGTATTTATGGTGTACGGGATAGTCCATTACTATTATGGGTAAGTACCCATAACAATATATGAAAGTGTTTTCTATGCATATTTCTTCCTTGGGTAAGTATTGGAGGATGTAGATTTTCAGTACTCTTGAATAGAATCCGATAATTATTCCTGATCTGATTCTGTTACATTGGTTGTGATAAAAATTGCCCAGGTCATTCTTACAAAATTATTTATCAAATTCTTATAGTTATACATGCAAAATTCCATAGTAATTAATTTTGCGAACGAACATGCTTATAAAGATGCATAAATTTCAAGATTAGTTATTACTAAATTTTCGCTTGAGGATGAAACATGGCTTGATACTTTAATTCAATTTAATTTTAATAATTATATTGAGGTTTTCGGCTCTCGTTTTTGAAACATGAAAACTCTTATGTAGCGAAGGAATCATATTTTAAAAAAATAATTATAATATATATATATGTATATATATATATATAATAATTATTTTTATATATTTTATGTATATATTATAATTATTTTATATATATATATATATATATATATATATATATATATATATATATATATATATATATATGTGTGTGTGTGTGTGTTTCATTAAAATGACTGACAAGGTACTGCGGTTAAGATTATTTTTAAATTTTTCTTTTCTAAAGAACTTAACCTTCAGTTTTGACTGGATTAAGATACACGTAAGTACATGCATTTAAGCGTGTGTATGTGTGCGTGCGTGCGTGTGTTATAAATGAAAGAAAGAGTCAACTGCATTTTGTTGGCATCCCTCACTATATATATATATATATATATATATATATATATATATATATATATATATATATATATATATATATATATATAAATATATATATAGGTGTGTATGTATTGTATTTGTCTAAATATATCGATATGTTGAAGTGAAGGAAGATAGACGTACACAAGGTCGGGAATATAATGATAACGTTGTAAGCGGAATTCCGCGAGAAGGCGTGACTTTCAAAGGCTTCTTCGTACAGTCCATATCGATAAACTCCTTGCTATCTCCAAGGCGCGTCAGGTATTTGGCAACACATCTCTAGCGAGCCAAAAATGGAAGTCAACCCACGCCAAGATTTAGAATTCTCATTTCACTTCCTGACTTTTTTAAAAAAAAAACACCATCTCCCTTATGAATAAAAGCGATCATGGCTCTCCACACATGCCTTTTCCTTTTTTTATCTGAATTACCATCTGTTCTTGGGAAACGTAGTGGAGTGATTTCCAAATGCATTCTACATAGTTTGGCCTTCAGTGTAGTTATCCTAGATTGACTAACGGTCAAGGTTCGAATGCATTCTACTGTGATATTTATATCTCTTCAGGATGTAGGCGATCATGGCTCTCCACACATTCCTTTTATTTATCATCTCTGAATTGCCATGTCTTCTTGGGAGAGATAGTGGAGTGGGTTCCCGTTACTTTCTCCATGGTTAGGAATCCTCCTGATCTGGTTGACACATAAAGCTAAAGACACCGGTCTACTCAAATATTACCCTATTGTCAACGAGTGGGAGAGAACGCGACGATTCATGCCTTTCCATATAATATTTGTGCGAAAGTGATCGCAATCGACCAACCCAGAATTTGAGCTTGGCTGACCGATTCCACTTGTTCTACTCTGGATTGACTGATTTGTTTTTTTTTGGGGGGGGGGGGTTGTAGCTCGTCAAAACTTTGGAGGTTATTTAAAGCCAGAAAATATTTTTCCGATTGTAATCATTTTTTTAATGTAATGATTTTACTATAGGAAATAATTGTAAATGATTTGAGGATTGGAATGTATCAGAAGCTATTTTACTATAGGAATGGATTGGAAATAAGTTTACTATTGGAAAGCATTGGGAATGATTTTACTATAGGAATCCATTTGAAATGATTTTACTATAGTAATGCATTGTAAATGAGTTTACTATAGGAATGCATTGGAAGGGATTTTACTATAGAAATGCATTAGAAATGAGTTTACTATAGGAAAACATTGGGAATGATTTTACTATAGGAATCCTTTGGATATGATTTGACCAAATGAATGTATTGAAAATGAGTTTACTATAGAAAAAAAGCACTGGGGATGATTTTACTACAGGAATCTATTGGAAAAGATTTGACTAAATGACTACATTGGAAATGAGTTTACTATAGGAAAGTATTGGGAATAATTTTACTATAGGAATCCAGTGGAAATGATTTTAATATAGGAATGTATTGGAAATGATTTTACTATAGGAATGCATTGGAAATGATTTTACTATAGGAATGCATTCGAAGGGATTTTACGATTGGAATCCATTGGATATGATTTGACTAAAGGAATGCAATGGAAATGAATTTGTATAAAGTAAAATGTGGAAATGAGTTTGTAAAATACTCTGCTTTATACGCTAACATTTCTGCCAATAAGTGTCAAGTGTTTCCTGTATGGAAACGGTTAAAGTCCCCGTTACCATTACTATGTTACTTCAAGATTGGCGATCGTGGCTCTCCACATATTCCATCTTCCTTATTATCACTGAATTGCAGTGTCTTTTTTCTGGAGTGGTTAGATTCTCCATGGTTTGGCCTTCAATATAGTCATCCGAGACTGACTACCACTCAAAGTTCGAGCGAAATCGACTGAAATTTTTATTCATCTCAAACTAGTTACATGACATCCTCGCTGATCGGACCCTGAACTATCACCAGTCACGATGAATGGCTGTTCCCTCTGGAAGGCCCCGTGCCCTGGACGACTGTTGGACCTTAAACTCAACCCAGACCTCTATTGAAACTCATACATACGATCCAGGGGGGGGGGGGGCACCTCGATGTGGTGTAATGCTTAGCAAGCTTGTCTCGCTAGAACAATTACGACTGAGTAGTGAGTTCGATCCTCACTGGGTGCTTCATACTTTCGGCCTTGTGCCACATCTGAGCTACGCTTGGAAAATCGAGGCACCTCGACGTGGTGTAATAGTTAGCAAGCTTGTTTCGTTAGAACAATTACGAGTAGGAAGTTCGATCCCTACTGGGTGTTCCATATTTTTGGCCTTGTGCCACATCTGAGCTCCGCTTGGAAAATCATCATACATACGATCCAGGAGAAATGGTCGGTTACCTGTACGGCTCTAGTAAGTACCTGACTCCTCGTTCTATTCTCTACCTTTACAAGAGACAGATTACGCCCCGAAAATGGAGTACTACAGTCACATTTGGGGAGCAGCTGCCAGGTCCTCGCTTTCAAGTCTCGATATCATCAAAAAGCGTCTCCGCGTCCTTTTGGGTGACAAACTATTTTTCATCTCGTAACCCTCTGTCACAGAAAAAAAAACATCCCAAGTCTCTTGCGGCTCTATTTCTAATTACAATGGAAAAGTGCTCAGACGAACTACAGTCCCGAGTTCCACCAGCTCTAACTTTTTTGGCACAACATTACGAGAATGGGGCCCGCTGGGAGGGTTGAAATCACTATAAATAATTACAGTGTAATTAACCATTACATTAGGGTGAAGCGCAAATCTATATGGAGGGGGTGCTGAAATATTCTCGACCAGATCTATTTCCCCAAGTTATGTGCCATGCGTGATGCACACTTAGGCGTCTTTCGATACATGACTGACGAGGCAGATTTTTTCCCCGCAGTAGGTTGCCATTTCTTTCTGCGGTAGACCAGTTACCATCCAAAGCTATAAAACCCGGCCTCTCCTACTATTTACCCATAGCCGAGGGGGGGGGGGTGAGAAGAATAGGATACATACCTTTCCCAAGGGTATTAGCACGTAAGTGAACATAATGGATTCGACTGGAATTCGAACTCGGCCCTCCGATTCCTCAGTCCGAGCCGTTACTCCACCGTGCCTGCTGACCAAATACCCAAAATATCAGAATTTGGAAGAAATCTTGATCAAAAACATACACATACACACACGCACACGCACACACACACACACACACACACACATCTCTCTCTTTCTTTCTCTCTCGCTATATATATATATATATATATATATATATATGTGTGTGTGTGTGTGTGTGTGTGTGTATGTATATATATATATATATATATATATATATATATATATATATATATATATATTATATATGTTTCGTTGTATCACAGCTCCTCAGTGCGTCTATACGTCCGTAAGCCAGGATCGAAACTTGACCGACTTGATGTCAGTCGGAGTTTCTACTTAAGCAGAGAGAAACTGCTAATTCTAGCGTATTGTTTTTACGAATCAAAACAAACGCCAGCCAGCTAGAGTACTCGTATTCATTTTACCGAAGAGCTTTGAGATTTCGCGTAGGCGACTGCTGTTTGTAGAATTAGGCCGTCTCTCAAGAGTGCTCAATTGTAATATATTTTCAAGAGCTTAATTATGCTAATTATCTATATAAATATGTATAATTCTTGAGTCCCTCGATATAACGGACATACAACCAACATTAATAACTACGTTCATGTACACGGTTATTTCTGCTAATCCGCCTCTAGAATAATTGGAAACATAAGCATTACTACCCAGTCAATTACTGTTAAGTTAATAAAATAGACCTTATTACCCATAATGCACCATTGATCAGGATATATAAATAGCCAAGCCAAAACTAAACGTGTGGAGCCTGAAGATTGTGTTTAAGCATGAAACAGACTGTCACTGCTGGATGTTAACCTAAAATGTCCACTTATATATGTCATTTCCTGTATCACAGCTCCTCAGTGTGACTAGACGTCTGAAAGCCTCAGGCCGCGATCAAAACCCGACCGATTTGGAGTCAGTTGGAGTTTTTACCCCTAAGCCATCAGCACTCGGCAGAGAGAAACTGCTAATTCTAGTGTATTGGTTTTACAAATGTAAACAAATGCCAGTCGGCCAGAGTGCTCGTATTCATTTTACTGGAGAGCTTTCTGTTTTAGCGTCTATGGCTGCCGTTTGTAGAATTAGGCTGTCCCCCAAGAGTGCTCAATTCCAATAGGTTTTCAAGAGCTTAATTATGTCTTTCGCAGACAGTGTTGTTTCGCTGTATCACAGCCTCAAGCCAGGACCGAAACCCGACCGATTTGGTGTCAGTCGGAGTTTCTACCACTATAGTAAAGGGAACTCAGTCCATATCGAGGTTGATAAGACAGACCTATATTTTCGTCTGCCGAAATAAGCATATTCAATAAATTAGGTGATTTGGTATTTTTTGTGTATTAATATATATATGTATATAATGCCTGGCCACTTGTATCTGAGCATGCCCCGCTCTAACCAAACCGCTTTGCAGACACCTGCTCGGGCACATTTGTGATTGTTGGCCATCCCCAGAGCCCACCTTTATACGGGCCTCAGTTACAGTTCCTGGGAGAAAGTAGATAATCTGGTGTGATCACCAGTTATTTTTTTTAAACATTTGACGCCCCAAGCAAGGCAATAAAGTCACTAAGACGCAAAGGGCGTTAATGAGTGCAAGAGAATGTGAGAAAAAGAAAGCATTATTAAGGAGAGAAAACAATAAAAGAATTAAGAAGACAGAAGACAGAAGATAATGATTGACATTGCATTTAAAATTTTGAAGATCAAAGGCAATAAAGCCACTAAGATGCAAGCGGTTACTGAGTGTTAGAGAATATGAGAAAAGCTACTATTAAGGAGAGAAGACAATAAAAGAACAAGAATTAAGAAGACAGAAGATAACGATTGACGTTGCATTTACATTTTCTAAGATCAAAGTTAGTTGAAAAATATGGAGTCGGTCGGAAAGGAATTCCACAAGCGAGAAGTGCGAAAGAAGAAACTTTTGGCATAGAACATAGAAGGTTACATCTAACCAATTCAACTGTAAAATAATGAGACCTTACCGCAAATTTAGTACTGCGCTTGAATTCATAAAGTCTGGGTACAATAAAGGAAAGTAATATTTATTTTGAATAGTACCAAAATATGGCACAAGGCCAAAAACTGTGTAATGGGGAAGGCTGGTTTCCAATCTATCTCATTTTAAACTTTGTCTAGCCAAAAACTGTGACCCAAACAAACTACAATATTCCTTGCACCAAAACAACACATTCTTCCTCATCATTCTTACTCCAGTCATCATAATACCTCAGAGTCTCTATGTAGTCCTAATTAGTTCCCAGATGTACAATTTGTCTGGTGGGGCGTGGGGGGGGGAATAAAATAACAACATTTAAAAATGAAACCCCAATGAATATTTACAAGAATACAAAAATTATTATTTTATTTCCTTTGATTTCTTGTGTATTCTCTTCTTTCTTTCAGGGTCCTGACCAGAGACCTAAGGGTAGAAATGGCATCATAACATTTTTCACTGACCAATTAAAAAAAAAAAAAAGCACACATATTTTACATAGCCCTTCGTAAGGTGTGGGCTGTGCTCGTGACAACAATTTTTTGTATTTCTTTAAGTAATGGTCTTCCAGAAATCCCTTCAACTAGTCTACTGGTATCTTTTCCAACAAATCCGAGGGCTCCAACTACAACGAGGATTGTTGTACCCATGTGCCACATTTTTGAGATTTCGATTTCGATTTCAAGGTCCTTGTATTTTGATAGCTTTTTGAAAATCTTCAAAGATACATTGCAGTCTGCAGGGACTGGCATATCAATAAGGAGGTAATCTTTTTGTTTGCGGTCTCTAATAACCGGTGATAAGACTTGTAATACGAACTGTTTTTGCTGACATCTGAATTGTGAACTCTAATATATATATATATATATATATATATATATATATATATATATATATAATAGGCATGTAAATATCGCTGTAGTGTCTTATAAAATAAAACTGTTGCGTATTGATACCTGAATCTTTTTACGTTATTATTATTATTATTATTTTGTTTCCTTTGATTTCTGGTGTGTACCCATTTCTTTCAGGGTTCAGACCAGAGACCTTAGGTCAGAAATGGCATTAGGATATATTCTACTGACCAATTAAAAAATATCAAAAGAATACATATTTTACATGGATAAAACTCACGAGAACATTCTTTTATATTTTTTTAAATGCATGTGCTTCCAGGAATCCCTTCAATGAGTCTATTGGAATCTTTTCCAACCAATCCGAGGGCTCCAACTACGACAGGGATTATTGATGTTCACATTTTTGAGATTCCGATTTCAAGATCCTTGTATTTTGACAGCTTTTCGAATCTCTTCAAAGATACATTGCAGTCTGCAGGGACTGCCATATCAATAAGGAGGTAATCTTTTTGTTTGCGGTCTCTAATAACGACGTCTTGGCGATTAGCTTTGATTGTTCTGTCTGTGTATTGTGTAGTCCCATAGAATTGTAACAGGTCCTATTTCCGTAACCGGGTCTGGGCGGTGTTCATACCAATTTCTTTCAGTTTCCTTCCCGTAAAATTTTCAGATTTTCCAGTGCAGATATTGGCCCACTCTGTCATGCCGGGTTTTATATTCAGTGGGTGCCAATACCGTGCAACCTGATACAAGACGATCAATGTTTTCTGGATATTTATCACAGAATCTGCATTTTGGGCTAACACAATTTCTCTAATTATTATTTTTATTATTTTTATTATTATTCATGCATTTTTCTATTCACACCAAGCGGCTGTTGGATATTCTCGAGGATTGAGTGAAAACAAATCCTTTCAAATCTCCAGCACCCTCCTCAGTATCCTCGTGGTCTGGCATTTACAATTCATCCAGTGTCTATTTCAGCGATTTCTACACGGTTCCAAATGCATCCAATTGTACGGGCATTATTCTAAGCTTCGTATTCCATATTTTATTCAGCTCCAGAATTCTTAAGTGTAATGAGAGAGAGACTGCCGCGGGCAGCTGCTCCTCGGGACTTGTGCACCTCTCAATTTTAGGGTCGCGTCTTGCCCGAAGACAAACACACATCTGGGAGGTGAGGAGCGAGATACGACAAACGAAATCTCGCAAATCTGACTCGCAAGATTCGATTATCATATTCTGCCACACCCCCTTACTGCTTAGGCACTTATATAGTCTCTATATAGTCTTATACAGTCTCTTATATATCTTATATAGTTTCTATATAGTCTTATACTATCTCTTATATATCTTATATAGTCTCTATATAGTCTTATACAATCACTTATATATCTTATATAGTCTCTATATAGTCTTATATAGTCTCTTATATATCTTATATAGTCTCTATATAGTCTTATACAGTCTCTTATATATCTTATATTGTCTCTATATAGTCTTATACAGTCTCTTATATATGTTATATACTCTCTATATAGTCTTATATAGTTTTTATATATCTTATATAGTCTCTATATGCTAATTACGCAGTCATTTACATATTACTACGTTAAGTTTTCTCGAATACGCAAGACGGTAAACGTAATACGCACTGTTAAAAAAACAGGACGTCTACTCAAACACGCTTATCCACTAAAAATAACGTTTGAGGTAATTAAAAATAATATCGAATTAGAAATAAAAACCATTACCTTCAATTTCCGCGTATTCTTTCTTTCTATGTGCCGTTTCCTTTCATGACGTAGGCAATCATAGCTCTACACCCCCCCTTATCCCTAGCAGCTCTCAACAAGTTCATTCCCTCTACCCCCCCCCCCCCGACCACGTTCTGTCATCCACTTGCTTAAGCCGCCAGGGATGTCACGCGTTGTTTTCCCTTGTCTCTCTTTCCCTCTATTCGACCCGTGAGTATCAGATTCTCCAAGCCTTCCTTCCTCATTATGTGTCCCAATTTCTATATAATCTCTGATATATCTTATACATTATCTTATATATCTTGTATAGTCTCTATATAGTCTTATATAGTCTCTTATATATTTTATATAGTCTCTATATAGTTTTGTACAGTCTCTTATATATGCTGCCTCTTCATGATGTTAAGTATAAGCCTCCTCCTTGTTTGCATCCTCTCTAAGACCTCATCGTTGCTCACACGCTCGATCCATAATATCCTTAGCATCCTTCTGTAGAACGACATCTCTGTCGCCTCGAGTTTCTTCTTCATCTTTGAAGAAATCGTCCAACATTCGCTGCCGTAAAGAAGGACAGATGTCACGTAACAGCTCAGTATTCTTTCCTTTTTTTACCAAAGAAATCCTCCTGTCTTGCAATACTCTGCCCAGCGTTTGGAATAAGACCTTGGCCATCCCAGTACGTCTACGGATCTCAGTGTCGCACTTACCGTCCTCTGTCAAGACGCTTCCCAGATATTTAAACTTCCGAGGCTGCTTGATTCTAGTGTTCCCGACCTGCAAATCGCACTTCGGGCTCATCTTTTTACTGATGACCATGCATTCTGTCTTCTTGCAGTTTATGCTTAGTCCCTTCTTCACACTCTCCGTCGCGGCCTTCTGCAGGGAATTTTGTAATTTCTTTTCCATGCCTGCTATCAGTACTCTGTTATCTACGTTTCTTATGCTGTTAAGATTAAGACCGTCAATGCTAAATCCCGGTCGGGTTTCCAGTTCTCTCAGAAATGTGTCGCTGTATAGATTGATTTCGCTGTATAGGTTGAATTTTCGCATATAAAGTGACCTTTAGATAAGACGAGGTAAAAAAAATTTAGCACATTTTCGTGAATTTATCCTATATTTGTAGTATAAGACGACTGCTTATTGATTATATAAAGGTGATGTTATTGGAAATGTTGTTACTTACTGTATCCTTAGAAAGTCAAAATAACAAAACTGATTCTATATCATATTTTTCCTACACACGTCCCCTATAAGGGTAACAATCATCACGTGATCACTTGCAAATACTGATTCTTCTTCATCCTTTTCTTTTCCTATATCTAAACAATTAAAAACAGTCTGGTGTACCAATGGTCATTTATTTATACTTAATCGATAATCAGAAAATGCGTCCTGGGTATGACGATAAACTACATCCAACAGCAAGGCCTCTGTTCAGGAGGTTTTGAGTAGCGTGGAACCACCTCTTAATTGCTGGTGTTCCCAGGTCCACTCTGAGCTGGGATGGTAGCACCTGTAAGGGTCCCAGCTATGGGCAAATAGTTAACCATCAAAATGGGTCAAAACGTGTAGAAAAAGAGGGAAAAAAAATTTCAAAAATAGGTTTTAATACCAGCAATATATTTTTGTAAAAAAAATTATTACCAGCAATAAATTTTCGAAGAAAAAATTATTACCAGCAATACATTTAAAAAAAAATTATCAGCATTACATTTTTTGGGGAAATATTACCAGAAATACTTTTTGAAAAAAAAAATATTAACAGCAATAAACATGTGTGGAAATATATGGTCCGTATATATATATATATATATATATATATATATATATATATATATATATATAGTTGCCTGACGATTGCGCTAGCATGAAACAGACTGTCGCCTCTAAATGTTGACTTCTATGTTCACTTTTATATTTATATATATATATATATATATGTGTGTGTGTGTGTGTGTGTGTGTGTGTGTGTGTGTGTGTGTGTGTGTGTGTGTGTGTGTGTGTGTGTGTGTGTGTATTTAGGCAGCAATCCTTCTTTCATGCACATTTCATTAAAAACGACTGACAAGGTGCTTTTATTTAGTTTTTTATACAATTTCTCATGCGGTCTAATAATCTTTTCTTTTCGGATGATAAATTATATAAAAACTGTCCGAATGTTCTTTTTATCCGACCGCTTTCGGCTATACATTTAGCCATTTTCAAGGATTATATTTCAACTGTTAGAATTAGAAATAGTTTGTTATATGTATGTTTTATAAAATGTTTCATGTTTTTGTTTCAAAACACGGTCAAGATATTATACTACATTATGTGCATGTATAGCCGAAAGCGCTCGGATAAAAAGAACATTCGGACAGTTTTTATATAATTTATCACCCGAAAAGAAAAACATTATTAGATTGCATGAGAAATTGTATAAAAAAACTAAATAAAAGCACCTTGTCAGTCGTTTTTAATGATATATATATATATATATATATATATATATATATATATATATATATATATATATATATATATATATATATGAATATATATATGAATGTATATATGAATGTATATATGAATAAAGACAAAAGGAAAATTTATCTTAGCCAATGCATTTCATCCTCTGAGGGACTTTATCAAGGCAACTGTATGGTTGTTATTTTGTTACTTTTTACTTATTAATCTGACATATTTTTATTACAAAATACCGTTAATAATAGTATGATAATAGTAAATTCTATTGCTGTAAATGCAATCATCAGTCAGTGTTTACATTTTCTCAGCTGAGCTTTGCATGGATACAAGTTGATTTCATTGATATGGAATTATTCTTCAAAGAGGCAATTTATTATGAAGTTATCCCAGTAAAAATACAAGATAGAAATTGTTTTATTACTTTTATTATCAGTTTATTTGATAATCTGAATCTTCTCGTGTATGTTACTGCTTATCGCAGCGAGGGCGAGGTTAGCCTACCTACAAACATCGCTCAGAATTTAAGGTTTCTTTTTTAGAATTGTAGTATAAGACAACGACGGGGATTTAAAGGTCGTCTTATACGCGGAAATATACGGTAAATCTTTAGAAATTGCCTTGTTTACGAATTCGTGAACTTATGGGATTTCGAGATGTGAGTTCTTTAAAAGCGTAAATAGAATCTTACTCGGCTGTGATATATTCAAATAAAAAGAAAACTCTTGCTAAAATACTTTTTTTTAAATTTATAATTTTGAAGATGGACGTCTGACTGCTAAAGTACATATGTGCGAGGTGTGTGGACGTGTGCAAGGTGTGTCTGGTGCTCAACCACCTGCGTCTTGTCAGAAGCCGCTGGTTTGGTACGGTCGATTATCAAACTTGATCGAGCCAATGGAATGTTTCCTTTCTCATCTCGAAGTTTGACGCTCGCATCTTTTCTGCCGGGGGACAAAAAAGAAGACGCAAAGTTTGAACAAAACGTCTCCCCACCCCCTGTGTGTGTCTTCTACAAGTAGAAAACAAAGAATTCTTTAATTTGATTTTAATGGGAATTATCGGTAAAACCGACTAATATACGACGGAAAAAAAGCTTATGCAAAGAATTTCAAGACAACTGATAAGCAAATCAAAATCCCAGGATTTTCTCTGCATCCCCCCCACTCTGTTTTATCTCTTTTTCTCTAACACACGTACGTTGTCTGTGCTTTTTTTCGTCCTTTCTCTCTCTCTCATTATCTATCTATCTATCTATCTATCTATCTATCTATCTATCTATCTATCTATCTATCTATCTATCCCTGTCGCCTCTTTATCTATCTATCTATCTATCTATCTATCTATCTATCTATCTATCTATCTATCTATCTATCTATCTATCTGTCCCAGTCTCTTCATTATCTATCTATCTATCTATCTATCTATCTATCTATCTATCTATCTGTCCCAGTCTCTTCATTATCTATCTATCTATCTATCTATCTATCTATCTATCTATCTATCTATCTATCTATCTCAGTCTGCTCATTATCTATCTATCTATCTATCTATCTATCTATCTATCTATCTATCTATCTATCTATCTATCTATCTATCTATCTTACCCTCTCTCTTTATCTTCAAACGATCTCTCTTTCTTCCTCACTCTCGTTTCTCTCTCTAAATCTCCAACCGCCTTGGAAGTTGGCGTAATGGCGAGCGAGGTTAATTTTTTCATTTTTTATTTTATTAATGTCCAACAAATATAAGGCCTAAGAACCACTCAAGGTAGATTGTTGCTCTGTGAAGAAATATTAGCTTAAATCCCTACAAATGCAGGATAATCATAACAACCGAGTCGTGAGCTCGATCTGCACAAGGTGCCCATACGAAAACACGACATCAATTAAACCAAAGAGGCTTGATATATTCGTAAAATCAATTTCGCAAACCAATTTCAAGTAAATAAAAATATTAAACTCGACACCGTGTTAGATCCAAAAAAGCCACAGACACTTCGGTGAAGACGCAGCAGTTTGTGTTCCATTCAGGGTGCATAAAATGATGCAGAATTTGAAATCAGAGAGCGGAGTTCGAAATCCGACCTAGACGGTTGCGTTCATTTCGACGCTTCATAATGAATGAATCCATAGCTTTCCGAATTTTTAAGTTAAATCGCAGGGTAGTCTGGATTATATAGCCTTGGATGGCAGACGATCGAGGGAAAACCCTCGACTCCAGAGTTTCGTAGATGAACATTTTTGTAATCGTTCAGTCCGCTCGTCAGGAGATTTCAGGTATTCTTTTCACTGACATATCAACATATTAGTTACTTAATTATTAGTTACATATTAGTAACTAATATGTTGATACAATAGTTGTCAGTAAAAATGAATACCCTACCGCCCCTTATTAAAATGATTAGTTTGCTTCATATCTATAGAAATTAATATTACAAATGTATATGCTTATAAAGCCCCGTAAATTTCAAAATTAGTTATTCAAAAATTCGCTGGAGGATGAAACAGAACTAGGTACTTTAATTTAATTTAATTTCTAAAATTGAATTGTAAGTTGTTAACTTCTGTTTTTGAAACATGAGAATTCCTTTGTAGCAATGGAATCATATATTTTTTTAAATAATTTAAAAACATATATATATATATATATATATATATATATATATATATATATATATATATATATATATATATATATATATTACAATGAATCATTCATACAGAAAACAGATATAGAAGTTAATGATATAAATGGCGAGAATACATCTTCGCAAACAAATTTACTAAAAGACATTAACCCCAAACCTGTAAATGAATGTTATGATCCCTGTTTATAAATTCCAGTTGAATAAGGTCTTTTTTATATATTTACGAGCTTTCATCTGTTCCTACAGATATCTTCAGGTAAGAAAAATATTTGTTGTTTTATAATTCCAGGTAATATATAATATATATATAATTAATACAAAGGTTTGTCATTTAGCTGATTGATGTGATCTTCAGTATCCGGCCTCCAGAGTTTCGTAGACGGACCTGGGCGTCTACTTGTCAGGGTTCATCAGCAATTAACTGCGTATACTTCTCGATTTTTCTTTTTTTATTGTTATGACCAAGTAAATGTTTAAAGAAATAACAAAACAAGTGTTGTAGATATATCATATATTAAACAGTAAATACAACAGAAGAGTATTACACGACTAGTGAGTGTGTGTCAGATGACCTAGCGTTCAATCTAATCGACTGTTCCCCTAAGGCCTACTCTCCTACTAATCTTATAGTAGGCGGAAGAGTCCAACATAGACTTTTAGAGGGAGGACACCACAACATTTGTATGCATATTTTTATTTCTTATTTCTTATATCATGTATTTCTTATATTATTTATTTATTATTTCTTAGAATATTATAAACTTTTATTTATTATTTCACCGCTTCATACTCACTCTAACCATTTCTTACTTTTTTCTTTATTTTTTCATCTTTTCTTTCAATTGTTGCTTTTCGGTTTTCGGTTTTTCTAGACAGGCTGTCGTTTTTATTTTTTGAGCGTTCTAGTCTTTTCTTGAGTTAGGAAAATTGTATACATATATGTCATTTAATACTGTCTATTATAAACTGAGCATTTACTTAAATATTTGTATCGTCATAGACGAATATTTTCTATGAAGATTTCTCGGACATTCAGGCCGGTAAATGTTGTTTAATACTGTTTATTATAAACAGAGCATTTACTTAAATACTTGTATCTATAAAAAGAATGTTAAACATAAAAATATCTTTAAATAATTGTCGGACTTTGTCCATTTCATAATGTGTGACGTCATTTGTTTACATTTGGTTACGCCATGAGCAGTTATGAATGTACGTGAAAGAATCATGGAATATTAAAGTTTATAAGCAGTAAATTCGACCTTGTCAACAGAACGATCCTCTGTGGCCGAATCGGTTAAGGCACGTCAGGCTATATGACGGTCCCGTATAGGATACAGATTCGAATCCTGTCAGCGGACGAACATTTTTTTATGAAAATTTCTCGGACATTCAGGCCGGTAAATGTTATTTAATACTATTTATTATAAACAGAGCATTTACTTAAAAACTTGTATCTATAAAAAGACAAACATGAAAATGTCTTTTTATATATATATATATATATATATATATATATATATATATATATATATATATATATATATATATATATATAAATTAAACCGCATTACTTCATTTTAAAATATTCGAACTGTAGTATAAAAATCTCTGAAATTTTAGACATTTCTCTAATTATTGGACCAATAGTCCATGTCACATCAACGGAAACAAACACGTCAATAGAAATGTTGAATTACTATATTACGACAATATTCAAAAATAGGACCTGGGGTGGGGAAGGTCTTGGTGCTGAGAGATATGGCGAAGTAGGATATAGTGTGAGAACAGAAGGAAATAGGCAATAAAAATAAAATGAGAGAGTGAAAGAAAAGAGAGAGAGAGAGAGAGCAAGTCAGAAAAAGGTTTTGAGTGATTCATTTGTATTTTACGGTTTATCCTTTTGCCGATCATTTGAAGCCAAAAATATTTTCACATTCTAGAATTTAAAAAAGACTGTCGGAATTGTAACTCGGGTCCCCGATTTCGAGTTCCGAGCCATCATACACTGCACCAGCCGCACATCCAAGCTTGCAGCACCTGGTATTTCCAAGCGGTCACCCACCTAGGATCTGATAAGGCTCGACGTTTCGGTGATCGGACCAGAACCGACGTAGAGATAGTGTGGGCAGGGGAGAGAAAAGACTGAAGCCGAGATTAAAAACGATAATTGAAAACGAAAATAATTTCGAACACTTGGAAGGAATATTAATTAATCTTTAAGCTGTAAACATCTAAAGCTGTAAAGATCTAAAGATGTAACGAATTAAAGCTGTATGATCTACAGCTGTAAAGATCTAAAGATGTAACGATCTAAAGATGTAATATCTAACGCTGTAAAGATGTAAAGATCTAAAGACGTAAAGATCAAAAGATGTAACGATCTAAATATGTAAAAATCTAAAGCTGTAAAGATGTAACGATCTAAAGCTGTAAGATCTACAGCTGTAAAGATCTAAAGATGTAACGATCTAAAGATGTAATATCTAAAGATGTAAAGATCTAAATATGTAACGAATTAAAGCTGTATGATCTACAGCTGTAAAGATCTAAAGATGTAACGATCTAAAGATGTAATATCTAAAGCTGTAAAGATCTAAAGATGCAACGATCTAAAGACGTAAAGATCAAAAGATATAACGATCTAAATATGTAAAAATCTAAAGCTGTAAAGATGTAACGATCTAAAGCTGTAAGATCTACAGCTGTAAAGATCTAAAGATGTAACGATCTAAAGATGTAATATCTAAAGCCTTAAAGATCTAATGATGTAACGATGTAAATACATATAGATCTAAAGCTGTAATGATCTAAAGATTTAACGATCTAAAGATGTAAAGATGTAAGATCTACATGTAAAGATGTAAGATCTAAAGACAGTGTTGGCAGGGCACAGAAGACTGGACCCGAGATTGAAAACAATAATTAAAAACGAAATAATTTCTGATACATGGAAGGAATATTAATTAATCTTCCTCGACCATTAAAATGGCCGACTTTCAAGCAATGTGTTTCTAAAAGGCTCAAGATGCAGAAGAAGTACAACTTATAAATTAATTTTGTGGCAGCACGCAAATTTAATCGTCTTCGAAAAAAAGAAAAAAAAACAAAGCTGTTAAAGTCTTAATCCACCTATTAATTCAACCTCCCCTGCCCCGTCCCATGAGGACTGCAACTACCAGCGCCACCCTTGGTGCTGCCACCCGTATCTTGCTGCGCTGCCATTCTTCGGGATCTTCGTCCAGTCGCCTATTCCTCTTCCCTCGCCAAACAACGTCTCTATGGAATCAAGAGGGTCTTTCTCCAATTTGCAACGGTTGCACGTGTCCTCAAATTAGCCGCTCACGGATCTGTTTACTGAGGGATCAATCCGGAACTTGTCTTTGTGACCAGTGTCCAGTTGATGGCCAGTAAAAATTATCCGCGGTTTCAATCTCTCTGTTTTTCATCATCCGCTACCAACACGTCCAAAAACAGTTTACAATCTTCAGGCGAGTAGAACACAGTGTGTGTGTGTGTGCAGGTGTGAGTGTGGGTGAGAAAGAGGGTGAGAGGTGCTGAAATTCAGCATCTTAACGATCAAATATTAAAATATTGATTTTAACGATCAAATATTAAAATATTGATTTTAACGATCAAATATTAAAATATTGATTTTAACGATCAAAATATTGATTTTTTAGATGAAGTTGGAACAGTTCGGTACTCTTTCTCTACCTCTCTCTCTCTCTCTTTCTCTCTCTCTATCTATCTATCAACCGATATATACACACACACACACACACACACACACACACACACACACATATATATATATATATATATATATATATATATATATATATACATATATATATATATATATATATATATATATATATATATATATATATATATATATAAAGAAATATATTCTTAAGGTGTGCTATATTTATAGGATAAAGTGCTAAATATCAGAGATAGAGCGTGTGTAAATATAAAAGTGAACATAGAAGTCAACACTTAGAGGCGACAGTCTGTTTTATGCTAGACGCAATCGTCAGGCCACGAGTGCTGTTATTTTTCTATTTATATATACGGGTCAGTGGTGCATTGAGCGTAGTCTATTTTGGCGGTTATTTTACCGGTGGTTGTTTATTTATTTATTTATTTGGGTTAAATTAATTTGTTTGTCGTTATTTATTCATATATTTTTTTTTTCATTTTTTATTTTTATTTCTTATAAATAAATTTGTTTATATCGCTTATTTAATAGTTTTGTTTTGGTTTGGGAAGATAATTAAAGCTATTTATTCAATTTTGGGGTTAATTGTTACAGTTTATTCTAACTATTATTTTGGAGGGAGCCGTTTTTAATTTGTTTATTACTTCATGTATTTATTCGGATTGATTATCTTTATTTATTTTTTTCTAACGGTTAATTTATCGGGATCGGTTTGTTAGTTTATTTATTTGGATGAATTTAAATTAATTTATTTTACTTGTTTTTTTATTATTTGTTTATTATATTGTATATTTTTATTTACTCTTTTCAGTTCTCGATTTTTTTATCGTTATATAACAGTTATAGCTATGTTTTTCGTCCGATTTTATATATATATATATATATATATATTCTATGAATCACATTACCGAGAAAATCTCGCTGAGTGAGGCCCTGCATATAAAACATCTTGGTCCAAGTATAAATCTCACGTTATTCAACAGTGTAAATGGTGTGTTGAATTTTAAGAAAAAATATAGAATGACGCTCACTCGAATTCCAGACGCTTTCAACACGCGAAGCTTGGTATAAACGCTGCGACTAGTATTTAAATCATCTAAAATATATATATCTTAAAATGTTAAACATGAAAAGAAATTAGCAACACCTAAAAACAAACACCGCTTAAAAATTGCCAAAGGGGTGGCTGAAAGTGCTTGGGACAATACGGACAATATTTGCACTCCTTTACTTACGAAAAAATGTAAAAATGTTGATAAAACTAAATAGGGAAATAAATCAAATTTTCCTTGACTTTCATATTCAACAAAACATGTTTAAAAGACAGGTGGCTTTAAGAACTAAAGATGTAAAGATCTAAATATGTAAAGGTCTAAAGGCGTAATGATCTAAAAATGCAAAGATCTAAGCTGTATAGCTCTGCAGATGTAACGATCTAAAGATGTAAGATCTAAAGCTGTAAGATATCAAGCTGAAAAGATCTGAAGCTGTAAGATGTAAAGATGTAAGTATGTAAAGATGTAAGATGTAAAGAGAAAAATGTAAAGATGTAACGGTCTAAAGCTGTAAAGATGTAACGGTCTAAAGCTGTAAAGATCTAAAGATGTAACGGTCTAAAGCTGTAAAGATCTAAAGTTGTTAAGATCTAAAGATGTAAAGATCTAAAGGTGTAACGATCTAAAGCTCTAAGATCTAAAGCTGTAAAATATAAAGATGTAACGGTCTAAAGCTGTAAAGATCTAAAGCTGTCAGATTTAAAGCTGTAAAGATGTAACGGTCTAAAGCTGTAAAGACCTAAAGATGTAACGGTCTAAAGCTGTAAAGATCTAAAGCTGTCAGATTTAAAGCTGTAAAGATGTAACGGTCTAAAGCTGTAAAGATCTAAAGATGTAACGGTCTAAAGCTGTAAAGATCTAAAGATGTAACGGTCTAACGCTGTAATGATCTAAAGTTGTTAAGATCTAACGATGTAAAGATCTAAAGGTGTAACGATCTAAAGCTGTAAGATCTAAAGCTGTAAAATATAAAGATGTAACGGTCTAAAGCTGTAAAGATTTAAAGCTGTCAGATTTAAAGCTGTAAAGATGTAACGGTCTAAATCTGTAAAGATCTAAAGATGTAACGGTCTAAAGCTGTAACGATCTAAAGCTGTCAGATTTAAAGCTGTAAAGATGTAACGGTCTAAAGCTGTAAAGACCTAAAGATGTAACGGTCTAAAGCTGTAAAGATCTAAAGCTGTCAGATTTAAAGCTGTAAAGATGTAACGGTCTAAAGCTGTAAAGATCTAAAGATGTAACGGTCTAAAGCTGTAAAGATCTAAAGATCTAACGGTCTAAAGCTGTAAAGATCTAAAGTCGTTAAGATCTAAAGATGTAAAGATCTAAAGCTGTAACGATCTAAAGCTGTCAGATTTAAAGCTGTAAAGATGTAACGGTCTAAAGCTGTAAAGACCTAAAGATGTAACGGTCTAAAGCTGTAAAGATCTAAAGCTGTCAGATTTAAAGCTGTAAAGATGTAACGGTCTAAAGCTGTAAAGATCTAAAGATGTAACGGTCTAAAGCTGTAAAGATCTAAAGTTGGTAAGATCTAAAAGTGTAACGATCTAAAGCTGTAAGATCTATAGCTGTAAAATCTAAAGATGTAAAGATCTAAAGCTGTAGATATCTAAAGATGTAACGGTCTAAAGCTGTAAAGATCTAAAGCTGTAAGATCTAAAGCTGTACAGATCTAAAGATCTAAAGTTGTAATGATCTAAAGATGTAAAGATCTAAAGCTGTAAAGATCTAGAGCTGTAAGATCCACATATGTAAAGATCTAAAGCTGTTCCAGTCAGTGGCATACCGAAAGATCGCCCTATGAAATGGTACATCAGGGAATGCTTTTGGCTTTGGCATCAACTTTAATCAGCGAATGTTTCGAAGGGCGCAGGTGAGATAGCACTTCAGCAGAACATTTTTCAGTGCACAACGCGAGAAAGGAGTCTAAAAGTTTTGCGTGATGTCCCACTATTACCAGGAATACGAATGGGCTTATCAACTATCTGACTCAGATCGTCAGCGACAGAGAAATCATAAGATAGTCTCCCTTCTTCATCGGTTATGAGTGAGTGGACCAACCATTGCTTGTGAAGTCACACAAATACCAATCCTCTTATAAGGAAGAATATACTGGACGATCTTTTCACAGATTAAGAGATCAGCGCCCCTTTTCAGTTCCCATAAAAAAACCCCGACTTGCTCTCACATCTCGTGACGGATGAGGGAAGAGGTTAAATACATGATCAACGGTACTTTACCCGACCTTTTGTTGAGAATCTAGGAAGGCTGCGTGGTTTGGTTTACTTTGGTTTGTTTTACGCCAAATCAACCACAATGGGTCATTTAATGCCAAGAACTTTATTTCCTGGTAATATTTTTATTTTGTCAAAAATCTATTTCTGTTAATATTTTTTTCCTCAAAAATGTATAGCTGGGAATATTATTTTTTCAAAATCGTATAGCCGGCAACACTATGATTTAAAAAAAAAACGTTATATTATTTTTTCAAAAACGTATGACTGATAAAATTATTTTTTCAAAAACTTATAGCTGGTAATATTATTTTTCAAAGACGTACAGCTGGAAAAATTATTTTTTTCAAAAACGTATAGCCGGCAACACTATGATTCCAAAAAAAAAAATGAATTATAGCTGGTATTAGTTATTTTTAAACAACGTATAGTTGATAATATTATTTTTTCAAAAACGTATAGCTGGTAATTTTTTTTTTCATTAATGTATAACTGGTAATATTTTTTTTTCAAAAAACGTATAGCCGGAAATATTATTTTTTTTTCAAAAACGTATAGCTGGTAATATTTTTATTTTTAAAAACCTATAGCTGGTAATATTTTTTCAAAAACGTATAGCTGGTAAAATTATTCATTCAAAAACGGAGAGCTGGTAATATTTTTTTTTTCAAAAAAAATAAAGCTAGCAATATTATTTTTTCAAAAACGTATAGCTGGTAATATTATTTTTGAAAAACGTATAGCTGATAGTATTATTTTTTTTCAAAAACTTATAGCTGGTAATATTAATTTTTTTCAAAGAACGTATAGTTGGTAATATTACCTTTTTCAAAAACGTTTAGCTGGTAATATTTTTTTTCAAAGACATTTAGCTGGTAATATTATTTTTTTTCAAAAACGTATAGCTGGTAAAATTATTTTTTTTCAAAAACGTATAACTGGTAATATTATTTTTTGAGAAGCGTATATCTAGTAATATTATGTTTTTTCAATAACGTATAGTTGGTAATATTATTTTTTTCAAAAACGTATAGCTGTTAATATTATTTTCTCAATAACATATAGCTGGTAATATTTTTTTCAAAAAACGTATAGGTGGTAATATTATTTTTTTTGAAAAACGTATAGCTGAAAATAATTTTTTCAAAAACGTATAGCGGGCAATATTATTTTTTTTTCAAAAAACGTATAGCTGGTAATATTATTCTTTCAAAAGCGTATAGCTGGTAATATCATTTTCTCAATAACGTATCGCTGGTAATATTATTTTTTAAAAAAAACGTATAGCTAGTAATATTATTTTTTTCAAAAACGTATAGCTGGTAATAATATTTTTTTTCAAAAAACGTATAGCTGGTAATATTATTTTTCTCAAAAATGTATAGCTGGTAATATTTCTTTTCAAAAATGTATAGCTGGTAATATTATTTTTTTTTAAAAACTTACAGCTGGTAATATTATTTTTTCAAAAACGTATAGCTGGTAATATTATTTTTTCAGAAACGTATATCTGGTAATATTCTGTTTTTTCAAAAAACGTATAGCTGATAATATTATTTTTTTTCAAAAACTTATAGCTGGTAATATTATTTTTTCAATAACTTATAGCTGGTAATATTATTCTTTCAAAACCGTATAGCTGGTAATATTATTTTTTTCAATAGCGTATCGCTGGTAATATTATTTAAAAAAAAAAAACGTGTACCTGGTAATATTTTTTTGAAGTTAATATTATTTTTTTCAAAAAACGTATAGCTGGTAATATTATTTTTTTTCAAAAACTTATAGCTGGTAATATTATTTTTTTTCTAAAACGTATAGCTGGTAATATTTTTTTTCAAAAATGTATAGCTGGTAATATTATTTTAAAAAAAAAAACGTACAGCTGGTAATATTATTTTTTCAAAAACGTATAGCTGGTAATATTATTTTTTCAGGAACGAATATCTGGTAATATTATGTTTTTTCAAAAAACTTAAAGCTAATAATATTATTTTTTTTCAAATACTTATAGCTGGTATTATTATTTTTTCAATAACGTATAGCTGGTAATATGATTTTCTCAATAACATATCGCTGGTAATATTATTTAAAAAAAACGTATACCTGGTAATATTTTTTTTTTAAGTTAATATTATTTTTTTTCAAAAAACGTATAGCTGGTAATATTATTTTTTTTCAAAAACGTATAGCTGGTAATAATTTTTTTTCGAAAACGTATAGCTGGTAATATTTTTTTCGAAAACGTATAGCTGGTAATATTTTTTTCAAAAATGTATAGCTGGTAATATTATTTTTTTTCAAAAACGTATAGTTGGTTATTTTATTTTTCTTTCAAAAAACGTGTGGCCGGTAATATTACTTTTTTCAAAAACGTATACCAGCTAATATTATATTTTCAAAAACGTATGGCTGGTAACATTATTTTTTCAAAAACTTATTATCAGAGGCCAGGCTGTTGGACGTAGTTGATTGACTTACCCAAGACGCGAATGTAGTTTATCGTCACACACTGGGCGTGAATGTAGTTTATCGTAATACCCAGGACGCGAATGTAGTTTATCGTCATACCCAAGACGCGAATGTAGTTTATCGTCATACCCCGGACGCGAATGTAGTTTATCGTCATACCCTGGACGCGGATGTAGTTTATCGTCATACCCTGGACGCGGATGTAGTTTATCGTCATACCCAAGACGCGAATGTAGTTTATCGTCATACCCAAGACGCAAATGTAGTTTATCGTCATACCCTGGACGCGGATGTAGTTTATCGTCATACTCAGGACGCGAATGTAGTTTATCGTGATACCCTGGACGCGAATCTAGTGTATCGTCATACCCTGGACGCGGATGTAGTTTATCGTAATACCCTGGACGCGGATGTAGTTTATCGTCATACCCTGGACGCGGATGTAGTTTATCGTGATACTCAGGACGCGAATGTAGTTTATCGTCATACCCAGGACGCGAATGTAGTTTATCGTCATACCCTGGACGCGGATGTAGTTTATCGTCATACCCTGGACGCGAAGGCTGCGTGAATATTTGAAGTTGTGCAATATCCACAAACATAATTTTAAATAAAACATCCAATAATAACGATATTCAATTACAACAACAAAAAAATAGCTTTGGACAACATATATATATATATATTTTTATATGCAGAATATTACAATCTTATTTTCTAAAGATGTGTGCATAAGGTTGATCAGAGTATTTTTAAACAGAAAAGTTCTTGTTTCTGGTTTGGAAATGTTTCGTATGTTTGTAATGTAGTTTTGAAAATTTCGTACGTACGTGCATGCGTGAATATGTTTCCTTAACCGTCTGACCGCACATGGTCAGGACGCGAATCCTTTAAGGTTACATTTTCGTAGGCGAAAGAAATCAAGAAAGAGAAAAGAAGAGAAGAGAGAACGAACTCGCGTCTGCTATTTATAATTAATGTAACCACGTGGCAGGCTCCTGAAAAAAGAGCGGGAAAACTTGACTTGGTCACGCGCTGAAAAAAACAACCAACTTATACCTGGGTGGGTTGCAACGCCCACTTGTGTGTTTATTGACCAATTAGAAGTTGAGATTTTCTGAAAATCTGTATGAAGCTGGGTAAGCTGTTTGATCCGCTTTTTGCACAGATTTGTACAACATTCAACATTGATAAGAAAGTGGTTTCTTTTTTTCTCTCTTTCTTTCTTTCTTTCTTTCTTTCTTTCTTTCTTTCTTTCTAGGCGGTCAAAACGGAATAGTCCATTATTTATGAAGTATTGGCAAGACACGTTAAACACTTCTTTCTTTCTTTCTTTCTTTCTTTCTTTCTTTCTTTCTTTCTTTCACTGAGACCAAATAGTGTATTTTCCCGTCTTTCCAGGCGGTCAAAACGGAATAATCCATTATTTATGAGGTATTAGCAAGATTATATTAAATACTATTATCTTCCCTTATTTATTTATTTTCTTTCTAGCCAAGTCGCCGTCCTACAAATATTTCTCTTAATGATAATTTTAAAATAATTCAGCAGTCGATATTATTTTATTTAATTTGTCTTCGTGGCTCGATACTCGGCTCCCAGCGTGCGCAACTTTTGGAAAATGCCTGAAAACCATACCCCACGGAGTCACCCAAGCCTTGTGAGTGCGATTGGGGTCCGTCGGAAGTCATCGCGTACTGGCCCTTTTTAGGCTGTTGGCCACGTCAGATAAAACGCTATATCCCAGAAACGGTAACTAAGTCCCGTTCAGCATAGTTAAAGTATAAACCACAAGCAGGCTCTATGGGTGTTGAACAAACACAAATATACCTGAACAGATATCTGGCTAGCTGCTATAGTAGACAGGCATACTCGGGCACGAGTGGAGTCTACGTGGGATCCCATTGTCAGTCCATGCACCTCTGCCTAGGATCAGCGTTCCTTCTCACCTCATATTAAAAAAAAACTCCACTCGGATTAGCGACCTTCTAACTGGGATCAAAGTGTAGTATCTGTCCTCTAAACCTTTTAAAATTATGGGGGATACCTCGTCCCGGGAAATCCCACCCTGCGGTATCACCTCTCTCATTACACTAAACAGAGAAATTTGGTGGATACCATGGCTGTAGCTGTGACGAGAGCCAAATTTTTGGCCATAGTCCATATGTATGCGGATGGTCACCCCACATTAAAAACAGCTTCGTGTCACATACCACCCCATCAAAGTTGTGTGTAAATAGAGGACTGAGATCAAAATGTAGTATCTGTTCTTCACCTCCCTGTCATATTTCTTGCTTTGGAAAATCTTTAAAGAATGTCTGGTCCCGGGGATTACAGCCTTGCGACAGCACCTCCCTCATTGCGCTAAAGAGAGACGATTGGTGGATATCGACATTGGCTGCGAGAATAATTTTTGTCCATGTGTATGGGTACCACCCAGAAGAGAAATTCTCCATGTATAATACGCCTTCATCCATAATACGCACCCTTAAAATTGTGCTTAAAGTGTGGGAAAATGCTTCTACTGACGTATAATACGCACGGCTTGTTTGGTAATCAAACCCTATAAACTGTACGTCTCCATTTTCTTTACGGCCAGCATTTCTTACTCTTATTAAAAAAAATGGTTTTAAACAAAATAATTTTATTCTAATTTAGTTTTATAATAATTCTTATTTTATTGACATTGTAAGTATTGTTAGGTTCATATGATTGTATTTGACATCCTTATGGGGTCGCAATCGCCGAATGTTAGTGTCAAATTTTCGTATGTTTGTGGTGAGGAGTCATTTTTCAAATGAAATCGACCGATGAAACGGCAATTTTCTAAAGGTTTTTTGTAGCTGTGCATAATACACGCCTCTAATTTTGCTTATAATTTGTTAGCAACAAATGCGTATTATACATGGGGAATTACGGTATTTCCTGGGTGGCATTTTCACACGCGGGGGAAGAAATGTTAGGACGACTGGCGATAGGACTGATATACCCGAAAAGCCTAAATTCAGCTTTTTTTTCCAGACAGGTATTTGGCTTTGCGGATGTACAGGTATTTTAACGGTTAGACATTCGCAATGAGCAATCGGCGATCTGGTGTTCGAATTCCAGTCGAGTTCGTTGTATTCATTTTCACACAATTACCCTAAGGAAAAATATGAATCCATATCTTCCTGATCTCTTAGCTACGGATTAAATAGCAAAGCAGACTGGGCTCTCTAGCCGCAGTTGGCAACCAGTCTAGGAGGAAAACTCTGAATTCAAAACCCAGTTTCCTGAAACATTAGAAAGATGGTTTGGCATTGGGGGGGGATACCAATTCCATAAAAAAAAAACACACGATCCATTTCAACAGCTGTGGATGATCCGACAGGATAGCGATTATCCAAAATGTTGTTGATACCAGAGGACTTTGGATCCCAGGATGATATCATTTAATTCCCACCCGACGAAGGCAAAACGGGACACACAGTCTGTTTTAAGTGTTAGGGGAGAAGGATCCATATGTTCAATCCAAACGGAACACAAATAAAAATTGCATTTTATAATGGGTCATTGGTGTGTGAGAAATGATTTGTGCATTTCGGTGATGAAAAATGGGTTTTACAAGTCAACAGAAAACGGAAAAGACTGGCTATCACTAAATCCGGAACCAGTGCCGACACCAAAACCGGGAATCCATCCATAGATAAACCCAACCTGCTAGAACATGGATGGGCCATCACTGCGGAAGTTTATTGCCATGATCGTGTAAAACAATGGCCCCCAAACTACTTCTCTGGGCCTCATTTTCAGAAATAAAATTTTGCTTGCACCCCAACAAAAGGGAGTGCCGTTGAAAAGTCACAAGCAGCCCCACGGTAAAGATGTTCCAAAGAAAGGGGTAAAGGAAGATAACCGTGGATTCGAAGTCATTATCATTGATAACTCTCTCCTTCAATTTGCAGACCCTAGTTACTATATTCTTAATACTTGATATTATACAAAAAATATCACAATGATAAAATTGGTCAATAATTATCTATAAGTATTTATACTGGAACTCATGCCTGAAATTACAAGTAATCCATAATAATATTTTAAATTTTGAAATCATATTTATTTTTGGCATATGCATTTTTGTTTCTAAATCTTTGATTGTCTTTCAATCATTCCGCCTCACCGGCTATCCTCTTCTGCAGCACCCATGAGACATGCTGCACCGTTTGGGAATCATTGATATAAACGAAAACATCCCCTATGAAATTTCCATGGATCCATCTGGTAGATCCATATTTTAATAGATATATTCTAAGGTGGTGGTTCCCAAACTTTTTTTTCTCTGGGCTGCATTTACAGAATAAAAATCTTATGTGATAAAAATACATTTAAAAATATACAACAGAGAGGTGATTAAAGGGAGATAACTTCGGATTCAAAGTCAGAACATTATCATTGATAACTCTCACCTACAATTTGCAGACCCTAGTTACTATATTCTTACTACTTAATATAAAGCAAAAATATCACAATGATAAAATCGGTTAAGAATTACTTATAACTATTTATACTGGGACTCATGCATACAATTACAAGTAATCCATAATAAGATTTTAAATTTTGAAATAATATTTATTATTGGTATATGAATTTTTTTAAAAAACTGTTTCTAATCCTTGATTGTCTTTCAGTCATTCCGCCTCACCTGCTATCCTCTTTCGCTGCACCTATGAGGCACGCCGCACCGTTTGGGAATCACTGGCTTAAACCAAACATTACATCGAAAGTGCCCTGATTTGGTACAGAGATGTTAATCCCTAGTACACCAACGCAAGGAATGATTCAGTAAAACAAAAACAAAAAAGAAGGAAAATCTTTAGGATGGGAGTTTCATCTTCACCCTCCATACTGCTACTAATTTAAATTCGTCTTTGATTTGAATATTGCTGCCACATCTGGTCTAGTGCTTCTGCTATATATTTAGAGATTCTTGATAAAATCCAATGAAGAATCTATCTTCCATATTTATAAGTTACTACCATTCATCCTTGCTTTGAATATTGCTGCCACATCTGGTCGGGTGCTTCTGCTATATATTTAGAGATTCTTGATAATATCCAAAGAAGAATCTATCTTACATATTTATAAGTCTACCATTCATCCTTGCTTTGAATATTTCTGCCACATATGGTCTGCTGCTGCTATATATTTAGAGATTCTTGATAAAATCCAAAGAAGAATCTATCTTCCATATTTATAAGTCTACCATTCATCCTTGCTTTGAATATTGCGGCCACATCTGGTCTGGTGCTTCTGCTATATATTTAGAGATTCTTGATAAAATCTAAAGAACAATCTATCTTCCATATTTATACGTCTACCATTCATCCTTGCTTTGAATATTGCTGCCATATCTGGTCTGGTGCTTCTGCTATATATTTAGAGATTCTTGATAAAATCCAAAGAAGAATCTATCTTCCATATTTATAAGTCTACCATTCATCCTTGCTTTGAATATTGCGGCCACATCTGGTCTGGTGCTTCTGCTATATATTTAGAGATTCTTGATAAAATCTAAAGAACAATCTATCTTCCATATTTATACGTCTACCATTCATCCTTGCTTTGAATATTGCTGCCATATCTGGTCTGGTGCTTCTGCTATATATTTAGAGATTCTTGATAAAATCCAAAGAAGAATCTATCTTCCATATTTATAAGTCTACCATTCATCCTTGCTTTGAATATTGCGGCCACATCTGGTCTGGTGCTTCTGCTATATATTTAGAGATTCTTGATAAAATCTAAAGAACAATCTATCTTCCATATTTATACGTCTACCATTCATCCTTGCTTTGAATATTGCTGCCATATCTGGTCTGGTGCTTCTGCTATATATTTAGAGATTCTTGATAAAATCCAAAGAAGAATCTATCTTACATATTTATAAGTCTACCATTCATCCTTACTTTGAATATTGCTGCCACAGTTGGTCTTGTGCTCCTGCTATATATTTAGAGATTCTTGATAAAATCCAAAGAAGAATCTACAATGCTATTGGTTCTAACCTGGCATCTCAGTTTCAGTCACTTCCCCACAGCCATAATGTATCTTCCCTCTGCCTTTTCTATAAATACTTTCATAGTAATTGTTCTGATGATCTTTCCTCTATGGTACATAGACTTTATGAATTTAAGTGCAGTACTAGATTGGTGGCAATAAGCCTACCATTTGTCCAGGTTTTGAATATTGCTGCCTCACATGCTCTGTTGCTCCTGCAATACATTCAGAGATCCTTGATAAAAATCCAAAGATGAATCTATATTGTTATTGTTCCTAACCTGGCATCTCAGCTTCAGTCACTTCCCCACGGCCATAATGTAGCTTCCTTCTGCCTTTTCTATAAATACTTTCATGATAATTTTTCTGATTAACTTTTCGCTAAAACTATTTTGTTTAGTTTCTTGTATATAAATTGTATTCTTGTAAATATTCATTGGGGTTTCATTTTTAAATGTTGTTATTTTTATCCCCCCCCCCCAGATAAATTTTACATATGGGAACTAATTAGGACTACATAGAGACCTTTGAGGTATTATGATGACTGTAGTAAGAATGGTAAGAAACAATGTGTTGTTTTGGTGTAAGCAATACTGTGGTATATTTGGGTCAGTAATTGTGGCTAGCTAAGTTTAAGATAAGATCAGATTGAAGACCAGCCTTTCCCTATCCCCACACTTTTGTCCTTGTGGCTCATTTTTGTTTAGTTCAAAATGAATATCACTTACCGCTATGGTACCTCGACGACATGAATTGAAGTTGAATTGGCCGTAAGTTCTATGCTAACAGTTTCTTTTCTCTTCCGGCGTTTTGCTTCCCTGTCAACTTTGATCTTCAAAATCGTTATCTACGGTTTTCTTAATTATTGTTTATTGTCTTCTCTCTTTTATAATATACTTTTTATCGTATTCTCTAACACCCCCGTTGCGTCTTAGTGGCTTTATTGCCTTGCTTGGGCTGGAATGATTAAAAATAATATATTGATCGCTTCTCTCGTGAGAATTTAACGCTATTCCGCTGGTCTTTAACAACGGACGGTGACGGCCTTCTCTTTTTCGAACTTTCAGTTCTCCTACCTTTGACGGCAGAAGGCGGACTATTATATTTACAAGCACCAATCAGCGTCGTCCGCGGTGCACGTGACAAGACGCAGCGTCATGTGTTCCGGGAAAGCTGGGCATTAAATATAAAACAGATGGTAATATACCCCAAAGTGTTTTTTAAGTCTTAGTGTTTTCTTTCGTTCTTTCTTTCTTCTTTTCTTCTTTTTTTTTATAATTTTAAATTTTAGAAGAAAGAAGACACTCTTTGTATTTGAAGAAGACAGTAAAAGAATCGTCGAAACTCGTTTCTCTCGATTTCCCTTTTGGGTTTTCTTTTCTCCACCAATTCATTCCACCTGGACGCAACTCCTTTTTGCTTTGAACCTCCAGCCTCTCTCCCACAGGCGGGATGTGGCAAGCCTCTCGCTGTTCTACCGTCACTTCCACGGAAAGTGCTCGGGCAAACTACATTCCCTGGTTCCGTTAAGTCAATCCTTCATGGCAAAAACACGCTATGCCACTTACATAGTAGCAAACCAGGGCACCTAGAGATGGTATAATGGTTAAAAAGCTTGTCTCGCTAGAACGATTACGACTGAGTAGTGATTTCGATCCTCACTGGGTACCCTATACTTTCGGCTTTGTGTCACATCTAACCTACGCTTGGAAAATCATGGGGCACCTCGGGGTGGAGTAATGATTAGCAAGTTTGTCTCGCTGGAACGATTACGACTGAGTAGTGAGTTCGATCCTCACTGGGTACCCTATACTTTCGGCCTTGTGCCACATCTAAGCTACGCTTGGAAAATCTGTACATAGTAGCAAATCACCCACATTCCCTCAGTATTCCATCGCTGAGAATTAAGTTCCTCTTGAGCAGATTCTTCCCTCAAATCACCGCCCTGGGGGGAATATCTTTTTGTGAATAGCCTGGTGTAAATTTATCCATTTGGTTGGTGTAATCCGTAGATAATTAAGACTCTCCAAAGCGGAATATTCCAGAGAGAGATCAAGGGTTATGGTTCATAATGATCAAATATAAATAATACAAAATCCGTAGGTGATAGGGATTATTTTACAGAGGTCTTTTTAATATACCACCTGCGGATTTAGTATTATGGTGGAGTAATGGATAGCGGCTCGGATTGAGGATTCGGACGTCCGAATTCGAATTCCAGTCGAATCCATTACATTCACTTAGGTGCTAATATCCTTGGGAAAGGTGTGAATCCTATTCTTCTCCATCCAGCTATGGGTAAATAGCAGGACAGACCAGGTTCTATAGCTTTGAATGGCAACTGGTCTTGGAGAAGGACAACTCTAAATTCAAAACCTGTGGTACGTAGTGCACCAAGTTTCTGTATTTGCCACTTCAAAAAGTGTGGATGGTCCTGCACAAAACCTTCACCACTATAATCAAATCTCATGTGCCGGTGTCGGGCTGTCGGTTCCTAGTAACTGATCTGCTTGACCCTCATACGTCGCATACGACGGGAGAGTCGAATATATATATATATAGCCAAGTATAGGATTGGTGTATACGGAATAAATTCCAATAACCAAAAAATGCTATTCTTAAAAGAGTGCTCAATACAGAGTAGAGCAAATATAATTAATTCGAAAATTATAAGATGAATATGTTATAAATCATTACATATTATGTTATAATTTTTTAATAAAACATATATATATATATATATATATATATATATATATATATATATATATATATATATATATATATATATATATATATATATATATATATATATATATAAACAACAGGGACGCCATTTTATTAATCAAACTTTTTTTTTATATAGACACCTGAGATATCTTTCGGCCAACACTTATTCATAGGTAATGCGTTGGCACATGAACCTTTGACGAAGATAAATGAATAAAGACCTGTACCCACAGAACCTCAGAATAGATTTAAACAACAAGTGGTTGGCGGAGTCAATCCAACCCGTATCTGATGCACTGTCGACTTATAACATTTCAGACTCCTTCAGATTTTCCAGTTTCATTAGGAATGTGGATTTTTCTTCTGTCAATAAAATAATGGTCTCCTTTGACATAGTTAGTCTTTATACTAACGTACCATTACAGGAGACCATTGCGATCTGTGCAGATCGGTTATACAGAGGAAATTTAGGTTCAACCTGCATCCCGGAACAGTTGTTTCTGGAGTGCATGCGGTTTGCCACACAGGTGGTCAAATTCAATTTCGACGGTATCATGTATGTCCAAACAGATGGGTTCGCTATGGGCAGTCCTTTGGGTCCGGTGCTTGCCAGCATTTTTGTTGGTCACTATGAGCAAGTTCTTTTCGAGAAAATCAACATACCTTTAGTTTATAAAAGGTATGCTGATGATACTTTTTCCGTTTTTGAATGTTCTGGTGATGCTGACAATTTTTTGGCGGGTTTAAATTACCTTCATCCTTCCCTCAGGTTCACTATGGAAATGGAGAAAGAAGAGTCTCTGCCCTTTTTGGATGTCTTGGTTCAACGTAGGGATGGGGTTTTCGATACTTCCGTTTTTCGCAAATCCACTTTCACTGGTTTATATACCTGTTGGAATTCCTTTGTCACCAAGCCCAGTAAGACAGGTCTGATTGAAACACTGGTTCACCGCGCTTTGATGATTTGTTCCCCCAATTTATTGGACTGTGAACTTGAGAAGTTACGCAGTATTTTTGTAAATAATGGGTATCCTTCCAACATAATCAAGCCTGAAAAGTTAGACGATTTAAGGAACCAGCTGTTTTAGGATCAAGTCGTTGTCCCATTTACTTAAAGTTACCCTGGCTTGGCAGGAACGGAAAGCTTATCGCTGTTAAGTTTTCGTCTTGCATTTCTTCATGTTACTTTGCTGTGAAATTGCGGACCATTTTTAAGACCAGAAATGTGTTCGCCTCCTTTATGAAGGATAGACTGTCCTATCTAAGTAAAAATTCAGTGATTTATCAATTTAAGTGCCGATGTGATTCGGTATATATAGGACGGACTGGTCTTCGTTTGGAAACGCGCGTTTCTCAGCATGTTTCATCACATATACTTAATCCCGAACACAGGAATAGAGCTTCCCAGTCGGTCCAGGAATCGGCTATTGGCCAACATTTGATGGAAAACCAGGACTGTGCCTCTGCTTATCAGGACACTTGGTTTTTTGCCCTGCACAGCGTCCAAACCGAATTTTGTTTACGTGTTTTGGAAGTTGTATATTTAAAATTACATCGCCCAAATTTATGCAGGCAGAAAGACCATTTCTCAAGATCATTAAAACTCTTGGAAGGATTGTGAGTTAAAAAATTTTTCCCTTTTATTACGTCTTTCTGAGCTGAGATTTACACCCCCCCCCCCTTACGTTTTAATTATATTTTCAATAAATTTAATTTTAAACGAGCTCGGACTTTTCTTCCATTTTAGTAAATATTTCAATAGTTGTGTCCCCTTTATAATAATAAATAATGTGCCAACGCGTTACCTATGAATAAGTGTTGGCTGAAAGATATCTCAGGTGTTCATATCTATAATAAAAAAATAAAAAAGTTTGATAAATAAAATGGCGTCCCTGTTGTTTATATATATATATATATATATATATATATATATATATATATACACACACACACACACACACACATATATATATATATATATATATATATATATATATATATATATATATATATATATATATGTATTTTATTAAAAAATTATAACATAAAATGTAATGATTTATAACATATTCATGTTATAATTTTCGAATAAATTATATTTGCTCTACTCTGTATTGAGCACTCTTTTAAGAATACTATTTTTGGTTATTGGAATTTATTCTGTATACACCAATCCTATACGTGGCTATATATATATATATATATATATATATATATATTCGACTCTCCCGTCGTATGCGACGTATGAGGGTCAAGCAGATCAGTTCCTAGGAACCGACAGCCCGACACCGACACATGAGATTTTATTATAGGGGTGATGGTTTTGTGCAGAACATTATTATTATTATTATTATTATTATTATTATTATTATTATTATTATTATTATTATTATTATTATTATTATTATTCTACGCCTCACGTTGTCCATTTATTTATTTGTTTTTAAAAAATATAGCGTTCATAATTTTAAAAATAAATAAAACGTTAGGAAATCATGTTGAAACCAAGATGGCGGAATTGGCTGATTTCCTAATTCTATTTAAAAGATCTACATGTTATCTTTTTATCTTTTTTAAACGAGTATTGAGCAATTTTTAATATTACTGTTTCCTGGTCTAATCCAACTCTGACCATTAACATTTTTATTATATATATATATATATATATATATATATATATATATATATATATATGTGTGTGTGTGTGTGTGTGTAAAATCAAAACTAGTTAGTATTTTATTAAATTACCTCCCTACCGCTTCGCTTTAGTTTATTAGGAAAGTTGAACGCCTGACTTCTATGCATCTTACGAAATAATGTAACCATTTGTATATGTCCATAATGAAATTGTCTAGGATTTATATGCAGACAACTTTGTGTCATGATTTATATTAATTTTTTCGGTGGATTTGAATTTAGCGTAGGTCCCATTCAACTGGTTAATTACGGTAAAGCTCACGAGTCTATTTTTTATTCTGTTTTTTTAAATTATTTTTTCTCGAAAAAGAGGAAGTATTCTGCTTTGAATTTAAATTAATCGTTAACCCGTCAGTAGTTTAACATCGCCTGAAGAGACACATTTGTCGTGTTGAAGCGTAATTGCAATTGTGTAGCGATTACGTCAGGCTATATGATGGTTCCGTATAGGATACAGGTTCGATTCCTGTCGGAGGACGCACATTTTCTATGAAAATTTCTCGGACATTCAGGCCGGTAAATGTTGTTAATACTGTTTATTACTATTTTATATTTATTATTAATAAAAATGCTCTGTTTATTATAAACAGAGTATTTAGTTAAATATTTGTATCTAGAAAAAGAACGTATAAACATAAAAACATGTCTTAAAATAAAATAATTGTCGGTCCATTTCATAATATATATATATATATATATATATATATATATATATATATATATATATATATATATATATATATATGTAGAGAGAGAGAGCGCGAGGTAAAATGAGAACAAATGGAGTATAATTCCACTTTTCTGTAAAATGTAATTTAAAAGAGGGCTCAAAATATTAGTGTTGAAACATAATTGCAATTGTGTAGCGATTTTTAAAATGTTTTTGTTTTAATATCCTAAAATAAATTATATATATATATATATATATATATATATATATATATATATATATATATATGCGCGTGTGTGTTAAAAGAGAGATAGAATGTAAGTTAAACATAATTTTGTTTCATTTCCTCCTACTTTTTTCTCTCTCTCATATATTTTCTTCTCTCCTTTTCTTTCTCCCTCCCTCCCTCATTTCTTTTATAATATCATCCTTTCCTTCTCTTTACAAAGTTCAGCTTGAACCAGAAAAAATTACCATTAACGGCAAAGAAAAATTGTGTTACATAATTTTTTTTCCAAGTAGAAAGCGATCACCTAAAAAAACAAAAACTGCGTTCCAAATCCTGGCCCCTATTTTTTTTTTTTTTTTTTTTCATGATTTGGAACACTTATCTCTAGAAGAACTTTTGGATCCCCATCCCAATGAAAGAACAGGTCAGTCTCTCCTGTTTTATCCCACTCCCTAGCCAACACACGCAATATGTTAAACTATAGTTTGCTTTTAATGAAGTGTTTTTCCGCCAATTTTCTTTTCATAACGAGGCTATCCGTCCACATTGCAGCCGACGCGTTCCATACGCCGTTCGCTCTTTGCGTCTATTCGTGCATGCGTATCAATACACGTGCGCATCAACTTGTGTACGAACTTATGATCGGGGAAGAGAGGTCTTTCCTGTTTACGTGGCTGAAGAATACAAGGTTTCAAAAATTTTAGGACAACATCTTAAACCTTGTTCCTGTCAAGTAGGTTCGAGTGTAGGCTGTAAACACGCGTCGATCTGGGAGAATAATGAAACACATCTGGCTCCAGGCCGTATAACAACTGTTCTATATTTTCCTCTTTCAAGTCAATATAGTTTATTATAGGTTAAGGCGAGTTAAACAACTGGTACTTTTGTTGGGTTACGGAAAAATAACAACAATATTAAAAGTATTGTCTGTATAATTTTATCAAGTGCCATTATCCTTCCCAGAGTTGTTTATAAATGAATTTCTTCTTATTGTTGTCATTTTTTTTATTACTTCAGTATTTCGACCGACCCATTCTACGGTCTTCATCAGGTGTGCAAATATACCTTTTTATAATTCCGAGAAGGGTTATTATTGTTTCAAGCGTCGTCAGTAAGCGAAATTATTCATAGCGTTGCTTTTGTTGTTGCCTCTCATTTTCGGCCGATCACTTCTACGGCTTTCGTCAAGTATGCAAAACTACGTTCTATAATATATATATATATATATATATATATATATATATATATATATATATAGAGAGAGAGAGAGAGAGAGATAGATAGACAGACAGACAGATAGATATGAACAAACTGAGATAGATAGATAGATAGATAGATAGGTATGAAAAGACTGAGATAGATAGATAGATAGATAGATAGATACGAACATACTGAAATAGATCGATAGATAGATATGTACTCACTGATACACACACACACAAACACACACACACATATATATATAGATATAGATATAGATATATAGATAGATAGATAGATAGACATGAACAAACTGAGATAGATGGAGAGATAGATAGAAACTGACTGAGATAGATACAAACATACTGAAATAGATCGATAGATAGATATGTACATACTGACACACACACACACACACACACGTATATATATATATAGAGATAGATAGATAGATAGATAGATAGATAGATAGATAGATAGATAGACATGAACAAACTGAGATAGATAGATAGAGAGAGAGGGGGAGAGAGAGGGGAGAGAGAGAGAGAGAGAGATGAACAGACCGAGATAGATTAGTAGCAGAAGATGTTTATGTAACCCTTGATCATTAGGTTGCTGCTGTAGATTAGAAGTTTGTAATTTTTTCGTGATTTTCGCTTAAGAAATTTTCTTTTATTTATATTTTGCATAATTTTAGCTTATTTAATTGAAGAAAGTATAAAATTTATTTATTTTATTTCCTTCGGATTTTCTATATTATTTTATGCTTTCATGACAACAAAAGAAACATTTCTTGTTCCAAATTCAATAAAAGTACAGACGCTTTACGAAACCTTGTCTTGTTTTGTTTTCGTTTTACTTAGGTGTGGATGAATTAGAAAACAGAAACATTACTAAGAAGCAAGAAGAATAGAAGAGAAATCCAAAATGTTTTATGCATCTTAATCATTGAAATATTTATCCACGTTAAAACATTTTTACTGAAACAAAAAAACATATTGGGACTGTGAACTCTGAAACAAAAAACATATTGGGACTGTGAACTCTAAAACAAAAAACATACCGGAACTGTGAACTCTGAAACAAAAAACATATTCGGACTGTGAACTCTGAAACTAAAAACATATTGGGACTGTGAACTCTAAAACAAAAAACATACCGGAACTGTGAACTCTGAAACAAAAAACATATTGGGACTGTGAACTCTGGAACAAAAAACATATTGGGACTGTGAACTCTGAAACAAAAAACATATTGGTACTGTGAACTCTGGAACAAAAAACATATCGGGACTGTGAACTCTGAAACAAAAAACATATTGGTACTGTGAACTCTGGAACAAAAAACATATTGGGACTGTGAACTCTGGAACAAAAAACATATTGGTACTGTGAACTCTGAAACAAAAAACATATTGGGACTGTGAACTCTGGAACAAAAAACATATCGGGACTGTGAACTCTGAAACAAAAAACATATTGGTACTGTGAACTCTGGAACAAAAAACATATTGGGACTGTGAACTCTGAAACAAAAAACATATTGGGACTGTGAACTCTGGAACAAAAAACATATCGGGACTGTGAACTCTGAAACAAAAAACATATTGGGACTGTGAACTCTGGAACAAAAAACATATTGGGACTGTGAACTCTGAAACAAAAAACATATTGGTACTGTGAACTCTGGAACAAAAAACATATTGGGACTGTGAACTCTGAAACAAAAAACATATTGGTACTGTGAACTCTGGAACAAAAAACATATTGGGACTGTGAACTCTGAAACAAAAAACATATTGGTACTGTGAACTCTGGAACAAAAAACATATCGGGACTGTGAACTCTGAAACAAAAAACATATTGGTACTGTGAACTCTGGAACAAAAAACATATCGGGACTGTGAACTCTGAAACAAAAAACATATTGGGACTGTGAACTCTGGAACAAAAAACATATCGGGACTGTGAACTCTGAAACAAAAAACATATTGGTACTGTGAACTCTGGAACAAAAAACATATCGGGACTGTGAACTCTGAAACAAAAAACATATTGGTACTGTGAACTCTGGAACAAAAAACATATTGGGACTGTGAACTCTGAAACAAAAAACATATTGGGACTGTGAACTCTGGAACAAAAAACATATCGGGACTGTGAACTCTGAAACAAAAAACATATTGGGACTGTGAACTCTGAAACAAAAAACATATTGGGACTGTGAACTCTGAAACAAAAAACATATTGGTACTGTGAACTCTGGAACAAAAAACATATTGGGACTGTGAACTCTGAAACAAAAAACATATTGGGACTGTGAACTCTGAAACAAAAAACATATTGGGACTGTGAACTCTGAAACAAAAAACATATTGGGACTGTGAACTCTGGAACAAATACATGGCATGAAACAAAAGAAACATTAAAGTAACGATTTTTATTTTATGACTTAGAAATAAAGTAACTATTACACTGTGTAACACGATTTTTTTCTCCTTGGGTAGCAACTGTTATTACCTATTTACTTACGCCTAGAAAGTATGAAAGTTAATATTTCCTTCAAAATTTGCGGTTGTGACCAGGGTAACCATATTTCTGAATTTGACCTATTCCCATTGGCAAAACTGGCGAATGTGAACATTCTCGTTCACACAAAATAGGAACAAAACGGCACATGATTCCAAAGTAGCATTTATTTATTCTAGGTTTACACATGGGTAGACCACAAAAAAAATTAGTTTTCGTTGGACGATTTCCTCAAGGATGAAGAAGAGACTCGAGGCGACGGAGATGCGGTTCTACAGAAGGATGCTAAGGATATCATGGACCGAGCGTGTGAGCAACAATAAGGTCTTAGAGATGATGCAAACACGGAGGAGGCTTATATTTAACATCAGGAAGAGGCATCTGAAGTTCCTGAGACACATAATGAGGAAGGAGGGCTTGGAGAATCTGATACTCACGGGTCGTATAGAGGGAGAGACAAGGGAAAGCAGCGCGTAACATACCTGGCGAGCTTGAGCAGGTGGATGACAGAACATGGTCTAGGGAGGAACTTGCTGAGAGCTGCAAGGGATACAGGGAGGTGGAGAGCCATGATTGCATACGTCCTGAAATGACATAGCACATAAAAAGAACAAGAAGTTTTTCGTGATTTTCGCTTATACTGTAAATTACTCTTACGAATCAACCCCAAAGATAGTCTCCGTCATATTTTCGTGATACTATCCTTGGTAGCGAGTTTCAAAGTCCAATATATTGACCTATTACCATTGGGAAAACTGGCGAATGGGAAAAAAACAAACACATTGGAAATATGAAATCTACAACAAATATATGTGTTATGGTCCAAGGTTAGGACCAAAGAAGAACAACACGAACACAAGAGTAGAAATAACAAAGATATATTACACAGAATAATAAGACAAGATGTGAGAGGTGTTAGTATGACTGTCAGTCTGGTTTGGAGTGAACTACTATCGGCTCGACTCGATTCCGTCTCAATATTTCAGGGTTCAGGGACTGTCTACCTCCCCGGACGAAACTTTGCGCTTCGGCAAAGCCTCGTCCAGGTTCCTCTCTGCCAAAGCAGAGAGTTCAACAGAAGTCGCACACAGTCAGCGACTGCTCACGACTTGATTCCGTCTCGATATTTAACAACCCTCCCACGTGGGTCGAATGTGGCACAAGGCCGGTTTAATGTGGGCTCCCCGAGCCCGTAGGCTCGGCCAAAAATATGCCCATTTAGAACCCGTATGAACGGGTTCAGGGACTGTCTACCTCCCCGGACGAAACTTTGCCCTTCGGCAAAGCCTCGTCCAGGTTCCTCTCTGCCAAAGCAGAGAGTTCGACAGAAAACGCAAACAGTCAGAGACTGCTCATGACTCGATTCCGTCTCGTCCCTCTCTCTTGAGAGGCGCAGTATTCATAGTGTCAGGAAGAGTTCATTCTGTAGATATAGGTAAGGACACATAACACTATCTCAGCCTCTTCATTATCTATCTATCTATCTATCTATCTATCTGTTTTGGTCCAGGTTAGGACCAAGGAAGAACAACACGAAAACAAGAGTAGAAATAACGAAGATATATTACACAGAATAATAATACAAGATGTGGAAGATGTTAGTATGACTGTCAGTCTGGTTTGGAGTGAGCTACTATCGACACGACTCGATTCCGTCTCGATATTTTACAACCCTCCCACGTGGGTCGCATGTGGCACAAGGCCGGCTTAATGTGGGTTCTCCGAGCCCGTAGACTCGGCCAAAAATATGCCTATTTAGAACCCGTATAAACGGGTTAGGATCTGACTACCTCCCCGGACGAAACCTTGTCCTTCGGCAAAGCCTCGTCCGGGTTCCTTTCTGCCAAAGCAGAGAGTTCGACCGAAGTCGCAGACAGTCAGACTGCTCACGACTCGATTCCGTCTCGATATTTAACAACCCTCCCACGTGGGTCGAATGTGGCACAAGGCCGGTTTAATGTGGGCTTACCGAGCCCGTAGGCTCGGCCAAAAATATGCCCATTAGAATCCGTATAACCGGGTTCAGGGACTGTCTACCTCCCCGGACGAAACCTTGCCCTGCGGCAAGGCCTCGTCCGAGTTCCTCTCTGCCAAAGCAGAGAGTTTGACAGTAGTCGGAAACAGTCAGAGACTCGATTCCGTCTCGTCCCTCTCTCTTGAGAGGCTCAGTATTCATAGTATCAGGAAGAGTTCACTCTGTCGTTATAGGTAAGGTCCCATAACAATATGACCTGATAGAAAATAAACATGAAAGTAATTTTTTTTTATTATTTTATTTTTTAAAGTAATTGTTGTGATATTTACTTATTTTTCATAAACGTTTTTTCTGATTATAGAAATAATCTATAAAAGATTAATTCTGAAATATGCGTGATTTAGGACCGGGCTTAGGATTAACATTTTGTAAGTATCGTTTACCACATCTAAAAATACCGGATTAAAATTATTGAAATAATTATGGCATTACTTTTACATAACTTTTATAAGCATGAGTGTTGCTGCCATATATATATATATATATATATATATATATATATATATATATATATATATATATATATATATATATATATATATATATATATTGCTGCCATATATGGTCTGGTGTCCCTGATGTTTGTCTCAAGGTTCCTGATAAGATCCAGAGACGGATATGCAACGTAATTGGCCCTGATCTGGCATCTCGTCTGCAGTCGCTCTCTCACAGACGTGCCGTTGCCTCCCTCTGTCTTTTTTTACAAATACTTTCATGGTAACTGCTCCGATGAGCTCCTTTCGCTGATTCCCAAACTTCATGAAATTAAGCGTTTTACTAGGCTGGCATCTCGCTCACACCCTTTCACTGTTGAAACTGTTAAATGTAGCCGTCTCTTCTACTCCAATAGCTTCATGTCTCACACCTCTCGCCTGTGGAACTCCCTCCCCTTCCTGTTTCCCAGATAGCTATGATCTCCAACTATTCAAATGTAATGTCAATCGATGTCTCCAGATGCCTTGATCTATCCCTTATCCTTCTCTTCATCCTTTCCTCTATCACTCCTATTTGCTCTCGCTCCAACTCTCTGTAACCCCTTGCGTGCTAGTGGCTTCCCGCCTTGCTTGGGGTAAAACGCTTAAGAAAAAGAAAAAAAGGCATGTTCAATAATTCACCGAAAAAACAGCAAAGCATGATGAAAAAAGGCCCCAAACCTAATAAAAACAAAATTTTATCGTGAAAACGTTTGTTATTAATAAGAGGGAAGACCAAATTATTTTTTAATTATTTTTCAAAATTTTTTATTCCTTCTGACTTGCGATATTATTTTATATTTTGGAATATTAATTGTAATAAGACATTAGTAAAGAAAAAATATAGCGAGATTAAGTGGATTATCTTTTCTAGCCAAATTAATTATGTTCTTAATCTCTACGGCTTTCTTTGATTTTTTAACCAACTACAACAAGGAACTACCGAAAACCAAAACCGAATCTTAAAATCGCTTCCAGTGGAACGACAAGATTTGAAATAGGCATCCAGTTCTAAGCGAGAGTTACACAATGATATGGCCTTTAGTAAAGAACGTCATTGCAAATGTTGCTCAGAACTGAAATTAGTTTGAAATTTTTGTTAAAAATCTTTTTTTATACGTTAAATGTCACGTAATATTTGGCATTATTTTTTTTGCGTTTTTTCAGTTGAAAAACACATTAATTTGGAAATTCTTGCAAAAATCAAATAATCGTCAGATTTTTATGAAACTTTCAGAACTGATTCAAAAATCAATTAAATTATTTTAGAAATGTATTTGTTTTTTAGAAAATCATAGTAAAATATTTTAGCGAAGTATTGAACATACCAACGTAACAATGATGTTAATAAATTATTTTTCATTGATTTTCTAGTATAACGTTCATTCCTATTTTATGTTTTTTTAACGGTAAAATAAACTAAAATTCAACATTCATTTTAAAAAAAAAATACCTTTTTGAAAGAAAAACACAAATTACTCATAAAAAATAAAATTTTAGTATCAATATATTTGATGTTAAGAATAAGAATACCATAAAGAAACATATTAAATTAACTTCATGTGACAATAGCATTTTTAAATTAATTTCGCAATGGAAAAACAGAATCAAGAAAAGTCTTCAGAAGAAAAGTCTGTTAAAAATGAAAAATAAACTTTTATCAAAATTAACTTTTTTATTAAAATTAAGAGGCCTTGTAACATTTATAAGACTAGACAAAAATCGGATAAGTTATTTCTTTAAATTAAGGACCCCACCACCAAAAAAAAAATCGAGATACCTAAGTTTTGAAATAAATAAAAAGAAAATAGAAAATAATTTTTGAAGCTTTTATTTTAGTTTTAATTTCAAGCTAATAGATTAAATTTGATATTTATAATAAGCAAAATACTTGGCTGTATTTATTTCAAAAACTAATTTAAGACTAATTTAATTTGACTGAAAGGATTGTTTTCTAAAATCGCTCATTAGCGTCCTTTTTTAATCGTCTTTCATCGCAATGTAATTCTCTTTATTAAATAAAAAACGTCCAAAAATGAAATATACTTTTCTGAAACTTTATTTGAGGAATATTAGCTGATTTAAAGTATAATTAATCTGATTTGAAGCAAATATTATTTACTTTAAGTTTAAAATATCGCTTTTTTTAACCCGACTCTAGCTGTGTTGTCGTTCCATGGAGACTTTACCTGTAAAAGATAATTGAAGAAAATAACGTGAGCGTCTTTTTTATATAATTTTTAAATACTCTATAATCATAAAAATTTAGGAAAATATTCTCCGTAATCTAATCTTTTATTGTTTTTTTGACATTTTGTCTTTAAATTTACTGTAGTTATCGCCTTTATTTTGTGATAATGTCATGTATGGTCGCCCGTACTTAAAAAAAATCGTCACGTTTACACATATACAAAAGAAAAAAAATTATTTTCAAAATATTGGTATTTGATGATTTGTATTAAGCATTTCCATTTGTGATTAATAAATATAATTTTCACCTAAGAATAATATCATCTAAAATGTTGAAATTGATACAGAATTTTAAAAGATTTAAAAGCTTTTCTAATTAAAAATATCATAGTTTTATTGCATTTTTTATTTTACGATAGAGAGCAGATTTTCAGTAAATGATGTTTCTGTTTGACAAAAACAAAATTGATGTTTTCTGTTTGAGAAAAACAAATTGATGATTTAAATTCAAGGACTCCTGCTTTTAACTAATATAAATATGAAGAGGCAGAAGTTTTAATTTCTCGAAATTTCATAAAATTATGTAAGTGGGGGTAACAGATGTAAAAAAAAATTATCAAGATTTTTTAAAAACAAAACTTTCAAAAATAATTTAATTCATTTGTGAATATATTCTGAAAATTACATTAAAACCCGACAATTATTTGATTTTTGAAAGAAATCGATCCCTGTTTGATCGATTTGTCTATATAACTGGCTGTCTGTTCAAATCTATCTATCTATGTGTATGTACGTTTGTGTGTGTTTGTGTTTCTGTGTATGTAACACATTTTATGTTACGTGCAGAATAACTTCACTCTACCCCCCCCCCCCCTCAACACTCCAAATCTGTATTATGTGACCGGTTTATTCTAGAGTGCCGGTAATCACACAACTGGAGCTAGATCATAAATTGCACCGTCAGCCCCGACGCAGGCGCCAGATTACTCCAAATCAACAGTTGGAGTAACGGTGGGAGGTACTGACACGTATATGTAATCCTCGGCAACAAGCGTCCTTCATTTTTTGTCGTGCTTATGGTAGAGTAAATAGTTTAGCATACGACACTTTGAGTTCATCTAGAAGTCTGAGAAAGAGGAGTGATGATAGAATCTCTATACCCTAATGTCCCGGTCACAATGAGCGGGTTGGGTGCTTATACACGAGGAAATACTGAATTTATCTTACCCTGGGGGTATGGTGGAACACCTGGACGATTTAACGTTTGGCAGCCCATAATCATATGTATGACCAAAAGATTGCCCAGACCAAAAGCTATTCTGTCACAGGCGTCAAAGTACTTCGACCCTCCAAATGTGTTTCAATGTAGAAGGTGCTAGGGCTTTCCTCGTTGTTGGGCTATGAACTGAACCGAAACTAGAAACATGGCTCCAATGTGCCACACCCTAGCATGGGAATACAGTAGAGATAGAGGCTGGTCCTATCTTTACCCCCACGGATGCAGATTGAAACACATGGTCGGTTTATGCCCATACGTGTACATATGGTGCAGGTAAAAAATTGCCCACTTCAAAGATTACGGGTCAGGCAGGCGTCACAGTACTTCGACAATCCCTCTTCTGCACAATAGGGTCAGGGTTGCCGCAGGATTGGAATCCCCAAGATTAGGCTTTCCTTGTTTTAAAACTGTCCGAAAGCAGCAACACCAAAGAGGAGAACAGATATTACACTTTGATCCCAACCTGAAGGCCGTGAAGTGAGCTCTCGGTATCTAAACAGCACTGGTCCTATGCGAAAGTACCGGGTGCGATAATTTGATATCAAGCAGCGATCACAAACACTCTGATCCTAGACAGAAGTGCTGATCCGTACGAGGATAATTTTTGACCGGTACTATGCTATTATTTTTAATAATGAATTTTAAGTGAAGTACTGAAGAACTGAAGCGATAATAATAATAATAATAATAATAATAATAATAATAATAATAATGACGAAGGCGATGACAACGATGATGATGATGTTGATGATGACGAAGCCGATAATGATAATGGCGATGAGGACTACGATGGAGGTGGTGGTGACGTGAAGATGATGATGACTTCGATAATGCTAACAATTATAATGATGGTTATGATGACGATTATAATGCTGATGACTATGATGGTGGTGGTGATAATGCTGCTGCTGATGATGATGATACGATAACAATGATGATGATGATGATGATGATGACTACGATGATACTAACAACGATAATGATGACGATAATAATGATGGTGTCTATGATAGTGGTGGTGATGATGATGATAATGATGATGATGATAATGACTACGATGATGATGACTATGATGGTGACGATGATGACCATAATAATGATGATGACTGTGATGGTGGTGATGATGATGATGATAATGACGATAATGATACGATAACAATGATGATGATGATAACTACGATGATTTTGACAATGATCATGATGACTATGATGATGACGACGACGACGATGATGATGATGACGATAATAATAGTGGTGACTATGATGCTGGTGGTGATGATGATACAATAACAATGATCATGATGATGACTACGATGACGGCAATGATGATGATGAGTACGATGATGCTGACCATAATAATGATGATGGCTACAAAGGTAACTACGACGAATGGCAGTGAAGGAGGAGGTGGAGGAGGACGACGACGGAAGAGAAAAAAACTTGTTTTTTTTCTCTCTCCATTTATCGATTCCTGCGAATGACACCAATAATTACAATGTTTTTCTGTCCGAATTTTGGACAGAATGGTTTCCCCAAATCTCCCGCCCAGAATGAAGAACGTAGACATCACACGAGTCGAAACAAAAAAAAAAAAGAAGAAGAGAAGAGAAAAAGCTTTCCATTTGGGGCTAATCTCGCGGCTTTATCGGCACAAGTACGTAATCCGTGTCACGTGACACGACAAAGGATTTCCGCGGCAAATCAAATAAGTGGTTTTATAGCGTAAGTCCGCAAACGCCTGTGAAAAGAGATGCCGTCTTTGAATGTAACTCCTCTCTAAACCGCTTCAGATGTACAAAGAATTAGGTATAGGATGCTAATATATATATATATATATTTCTTTGCCTTGATATACTGATTTTCTTTTTTTTTTTAACAGTAACGAAAGAGATTAAGCGTGGTGGCATTGGGTCTGCTTCACTTCCTCTAATTGTTTTAGCTGATATTTTTCACCGAAAAATCCAAATTAAAAAAAAAAAAAAATTAAACGAAGATAACTTTTATATTTAAAGAGTGATTTTCTAGGGGAAGAACTATGAGAAAGTGGAAATGTTTACGTTTGTCTCGTCTCGTCCTCAAGGACTTTAATCGGACTAAATTATGTTCACTTTGATACAGGTCCATAGGCACAAGAAGGAAAGGGGTGAGAGGGTGAGAATTAATTCGTTTTTAATTTAAATATGTTTTAGGTATATAAATATCTTTTTAGGTATATAATTCATTTTGTTACTTTTTTTCTTTTTGTTCGTGTTTCTCTCTATTCCTCAATCCGAGCCGCTATCCATTACTCCTTTTTCCCACAGTATGTTGCCATTTCTTCCTGCGGTAATTTGCCATCCAAGGCTATAGAACCCGGTCTCTCCTGTTATTTACCCATAGCTGGGTTGGGGAAGAGGAGGATTCTTCCCTTTCCCAAGAGTATAGCACGTAAGTGAATGTAATGGATTTGACTGGAATTCGAACTCGGCTCTCCGATTCCTCAATCCAAGCCGCTATCCATTACTCCTTTTTCCCGCAGCAAGTTGCCATTTCTTTCTGCGGTAGACCATTTGCCATCCAAGTCTATAGACGCCGGTGTGTCCTGTTATTTACCCATAGCTAGGGGGGAGAAGAAGAGGATTCACAGCATTTCCCGAGGGTATTAGCACATACGTGAATGTAATAGATTGGACTGGAATCCGAACTCGGCTCTCCGATTCCTTAATCCGAGCCTCTATCCATTACTCTACCACTTTTGTTATTAAATATCGCACATTGTAATAATAGACGATCTGCCAAGAATTGTAAAAAGTTGTAAGAACATGGACGCAAATTTACGTTGGATGATCTACTGATTAAAGGACTTTCGGCTGACTAAATTGTTTTCTCCTTCAACCAGAGTAGCATTTTCTAAAATAATATTGTGGACAGTTTCATTATGGTGAGCAACCAATGTACTTAAATGTGTTGTTTTGTAACAGATCCCTTTTATGTTCATATAATCTTTTATTTAAATTCCTTGGGGTGTCTCTGATGTATTCCATGTGGCAATTATTACAGGTGATAAAGTAAATTTCTCCTTCAAGTTTTAGTTTATTATTCTGTTTTGTATTTATTAGGTTTGGTTTGGTTTGCTTTGTTTTACGGATTGTCAACCTCAAAGATTTATTTAATGTCGACAAGATTTTTATTGCTGATAATAATTTCTTTTCAAAAATGTGTTGTTAGTAATATGTTTTTCAAAGAATGTATTGCTGGTAATATTTTTTCCAAACTTTTATTGATGGTAATAATTATTTTCTACATAAATCCATTGCTGATAATAATTTTTTACAGACGGTATTGATAGTATTAAAACCTATTTTTACACTTTCATAGTATTTTGACACCAGTTTGGGAGGGGGTAACTATTTGCCCATAGTTGGGACCCAAACAGGTGCTAACACCCCGGGTCAGGGTAGAGCTGGGAACACCAGTAATTAAGAGGTGGTTCCACGCTTCTTAAAACCTCCTGATCAGAGGCCTTGCTGTTGGATCTAGTTTATAGTCTTACCCAGGACGCTTGGATTTATTAAAACTTTTATTGTTTTAAAAGTAGTTGTGGCAATATTTGTTTAGTTTAGATAAATTCTTGTACTTGTGATAGAGTCAGAGGGTTTGTCAGGAAGTTCCGCTTTTCTATTTTAAAATATTATATGATCCTTTTGTTTTGTATTGAAAATGAAATCTACACACAGATGAAGAGACTTGAAACAACAGAAACAAAGAAAAGAGTACTGAACTGTTATGTAATATCAGTCCTCCTATATGGCAGTGAATGCTGGACAATCTCTTCACAGATGAAGAAGAGACTTGAAACAACAGAAACAAAGAAAAGAGTACTGAAATGTTACGTAATATCAGTCCTCCTATATGGCAGTGAATGCTGGACAATCTCCTCACAGATGAAGAAGTGACTTGAAACAACAGAAACAAAGAAAAGAGTACTGAACTATTACGTAATATCAGTCCTCCTATATGGCAGTGAATGCAGGACAATCTCCTCACAGATGAAGAAGAGACTTGAAACAACAGAAACAAAGAAAAGAGTACTGAACTGTTACGTAATATCAGTCCTCCTATATGGCAGTGAATGCTGGACAATCTCCTCACAGATAAAGAAGTGACTTGAAACAACAGAAACAAAGAAAAGAGTACTGAACTGTTACGTAATATCAGTCCTCCTATATGGCAGTGAATGCTGGACAATCTCCTCACAGATGAAGAAGTGACTTGAAACAACAGAAACAAAGAAAAGAGTACTGAACTGTTACGTAATATCAGTCCTCCTATATGGCAGTGAATGCTGGACAATCTCCTCACAGATGAAGAAGTGACTTGAAACAACAGAAACAAAGAAAAGAGTACTGAACTGTTACGTAATATCAGTCCTCCTATATGGCAGTGAATGCTGGACAATCTCCTCACAGATGAAGAAGAGACTTGAAACAACAGAAACAAAGAAAAGAGTACTGAACTGTTACGTAATATCAGTCCTCCTATATGGCAGTGAATGCTGGACAATCTCCTCACAGATGAAGAAGTGACTTGAAACAACACAAACAAAGAAAAGAGTACTGAACTGTTACGTAATATCAGTCCTCCTATATGGCAGTGAATGCAGGACAATCTCCTCACAGATGAAGAAGAGACTTGAAACAACAGAAACAAAGAAAAGAGTACTGAACTGTTACGTAATATCAGTCCTCCTATATGGCAGTGAATGCTGGACAATCTCCACACAGATGAAGAAGTGACTTGAAACAACAGAAACAAAGAAAAGAGTACTGAACTGTTACGTAATATCAGTCCTCCTATATGGCAGTGAATGCTGGACAATCTCCTCACAGATGAAGAAGTGACTTGAAACAACAGAAACAAAGAAAAGAGTACTGAACTGTTACGTAATATCAGTCCTCCTATATGGCAGTGAATGCTGGACAATCTCCTCACAGATGAAGAAGTGACTTGAAACAACAGAAACAAAGAAAAGTGTACTGAACTGTTACGTAATATCAGTCCTCCTATATGGCAGTTAATGCTGGACAATCTCCTCACAGATGAAGAAGAGACTTGAAACAACAGAAACAAAGAAAAGAGTACTGAACTGTTACGTAATATCAGTCCTCCTATATGGCAGTGAATGCTGGACAATCTCCTCACAGATGAAGAAGTGACTTAAAACAACAGAAACAAAGAAAAGAGTACTGAACTGTTACGTAATATCAGTCCTCCTATATGGCAGTGAATGCTGGACAATCTCCTCGCAGATGAAGAAGTGACTTGAAACAACAGAAACAAAGAAAAGAGTACTGAACTGTTACGTAATATCAGTCCTCCTATATGGCAGTGAATGCTGGACAATCTCCTCACAGATGAAGAAGTGACTTGAAACAACAGAAACAAAGAAAAGAGTACTGAACTGTTACGTAATATCAGTCCTCCTATATGGCAGTGAATGCTGGACAATCTCCTCACAGATGAAGAAGAGACTTGAAACAACAGAAACAAAGAAAAGAGTACTGAACTGTTACGTAATATCAGTCCTCCTATATGGCAGTGAATGCTGGACAATCTCCTCACAGATGAAGAAGTGACTTGAAACAACAGAAACAAAGAAAAGAGTACTGAACTGTTACGTAATATCAGTCCTCCTATATGGCAGTGATTGCTGGACAATCTCCTCACAGATGAAGAAGTGACTTGAAACAACAGAAACAAAGAAAAGAGTACTGAACTGTTACGTAATATCAGTCCTCCTATATGGTAGTGAATGCTGGACAATCTCCTCACAGATGAAGAAGTGACTTGAAACAACAGAAACAAAGAAAAGAGTACTGAACTGTTACGTAATATCAGTCCTCCTATATGGCAGTGAATGCTGGACAATCTCCTCACAGATGAAGTGACTTGAAACAACAGAAACAAAGAAAATAGTACTGAACTGTTACGTAATATCAGTCCTCCTATATGGCAGTGAATGCTGGACAATCTCCTCACAGATGAAGAAGTGACTTGAAACAACAGAAACAAAGAAAAGAGTACTGAACTGTTACGTAATATCAGTCCTCCTATATGGCAGTGAATGCTGGACAATCTCCTCACAGATGAAGAAGTGACTTGAAACAACAGAAACAAAGAAAAGAGTACTGAACTGTTACGTAATATCAGTCCTCCTATATGGCAGTGAATGATGGACAATCTCCTCACTGATGAAGAAGAGACTTGAAACAACAGAAACAAAGAAAAGAGTACTGAACTGTTACGTAATATCAGTCCTCCTATATGGCAGTGAATGCTGGACAATCTACTCACAGATGATGAAGAGACTTGAAACAACAGAAACAAAGAAAAGAGTACTGAACTGTTATGTAATATCAGTCCTCCTATATGGCAGTGAATGCTGTACAATCTCTTCACAGATGAAGAAGAGACTTGAAACAACAGAAACAAAGAAAAGAGTACTGAACTGTTACGTAATATCAGTCCGCCTATATGGCAGTGAATGCTGGACAATCTCCTCACAGATGAAGAAGTGACTTGAAACAACAGAAACAAAGAAAAGAGTACTGAACTGTTACGTAATATCAGTCCTCCTATATGGCAGTGAATGCTGGACAATCTCCTCACAGATGAAGAAGTGACTTGAAACAACAGAAACAAAGAAAAGAGTACTGAACTGTTACGTAATATCAGTCCTCCTATATGGCAGTGAATGCTGGACAATCTCCTCACAGATGAAGAAGTGACTTGAAACAACAGAAACAAAGAAAAGAGTACTGAACTGTTACGTAATATCAGTCCTCCTATATGGCAGTGAATGCTGGACAATCTCCTCGCAGATGAAGAAGTGACTTGAAACAACAGAAACAAAGAAAAGAGTACTGAACTGTTACGTAATATCAGTCCTCCTATATGGCAGTGAATGCTGGACAATCTCCTCACAGATGAAGAAGTGACTTGAAACAACAGAAACAAAGAAAAGAGTACTGAACTGTTACGTAATATCAGTCCTCCTATATGGCAGTGAATGCTGGACAATCTCCTCACAGATGAAGAAGAGACTTGAAACAACAGAAACAAAGAAAAGAGTACTGAACTGTTACGTAATATCAGTCCTCCTATATGGCAGTGAATGCTGGACAATCTCCTCACAGATGAAGAAGTGACTTGAAACAACAGAAACAAAGAAAAGAGTACTGAACTGTTACGTAATATCAGTCCTCCTATATGGCAGTGATTGCTGGACAATCTCCTCACAGATGAAGAAGTGACTTGAAACAACAGAAACAAAGAAAAGAGTACTGAACTGTTACGTAATATCAGTCCTCCTATATGGTAGTGAATGCTGGACAATCTCCTCACAGATGAAGAAGTGACTTCAAACAACAGAAACAAAGAAAAGAGTACTGAACTGTTACGTAATATCAATCCTCCTATATGGCAGTGAATGCTGGACAATCTCCTCACAGATGAAGAAGTGACTTGAAACAACAGAAACAAAGAAAAGAGTACTGAACTGTTACGTAATATCAGTCCTCCTATATGGCAGTGAATGCTGGACAATCTCCTCACAGATGAAGTGACTTGAAACAACAGAAACAAAGAAAATAGTACTGAACTGTTACGTAATATCAGTCCTCCTATATGGCAGTGAATGCTGGACAATCTCCTCACAGATGAAGAAGTGACTTGAAACAACAGAAACAAAGAAAAGAGTACTGAACTGTTACGTAATATCAGTCCTCCTATATGGCAGTGAATGCTGAACAATCTCCTCACAGATGAAGAAGTGACTTGAAACAACAGAAACAAAGAAAAGAGTACTGAACTGTTACGTAATATCAGTCCTCCTATATGGCAGTGAATGATGGACAATCTCCTCACTGATGAAGAAGAGACTTGAAACAACAGAAACAAAGAAAAGAGTACTGAACTGTTACGTAATATCAGTCCTCCTATATGGCAGTGAATGCTGGACAATCTCCTCACAGATGATGAAGAGACTTGAAACAACAGAAACAAAGAAAAGAGTACTGAACTGTTATGTAATATCAGTCCTCCTATATGGCAGTGAATGCTGTACAATCTCTTCACAGATGAAGAAGAGACTTGAAACAACAGAAACAAAGAAAAGAGTACTGAACTGTTACGTAATATCAGTCCGCCTATATGGCAGTGAATGCTGGACAATCTCCTCACAGATGAAGAAGTGACTTGAAACAACAGAAACAAAGAAAAGAGTACTGAACTGTTACGTAATATCAGTCCTCCTATATGGCAGTGAATGCTGGACAATCTCCTCACAGATGAAGAAGTGACTTGAAACAACAGAAACAAAGAAAAGAGTACTGAACTGTTACGTAATATCAGTCCTCCTATATGGCAGTGAATGCTGGACAATCTCCTCACAGATGAAGAAGTGACTTGAAACAACAGAAACAAAGAAAAGAGTACTGAACTGTTACGTAATATCAGTCCTCCTATATGGCAGTGAATGCTGGACAATCTCCTCACAGATGAAGAAGAGACTTGAAACAACAGAAACAAAGAAAAGAGTACTGAACTGTTACGTAATATCAGTCCTCCTATATGGCAGTGAATGCTGGACAATCTCCTCACAGATGAAGAAGTGACTTGAAACAACAGAAACAAAGAAAAGAGTACTGAACTGTTACGTAATATCAGTCCTCCTATATGGCAGTGAATGCTGGACAATCTCCTCACAGATGAAGAAGTGACTTGAAACAACAGAAACAAAGAAAAGAGTACTGAACTGTTACGTAATATCAGTCCTCCTATATGGCAGTGAATGCTGGACAATCTCCTCACAGATGAAGAAGAGACTTGAAACAACAGAAACAAAGAAAAGAGTACTGAACTGTTACGTAATATCAGTCCTCCTATATGGCAGTGAATGCTGGACAATCTCCTCACAGATGAAGAAGTGACTTGAAACAACAGAAACAAAGAAAAGAGTACTGAACTGTTACGTAATATCAGTCCTCCTATATGGCAGTGATTGCTGGACAATCTCCTCACAGATGAAGAAGTGACTTGAAACAACAGAAACAAAGAAAAGAGTACTGAACTGTTACGTAATATCAGTCCTCCTATATGGTAGTGAATGCTGGACAATCTCCTCACAGATGAAGAAGTGACTTCAAACAACAGAAACAAAGAAAAGAGTACTGAACTGTTACGTAATATCAGTCCTCCTATATGGCAGTGAATGCTGGACAATCTCCTCACAGATGAAGAAGTGACTTGAAACAACAGAAACAAAGAAAAGAGTACTGAACTGTTACGTAATATCAGTCCTCCTATATGGCAGTGAATGCTGGACAATCTCCTCACAGATGAAGTGACTTGAAACAACAGAAACAAAGAAAATAGTACTGAACTGTTACGTAATATCAGTCCTCCTATATGGCAGTGAATGCTGGACAATCTCCTCACAGATGAAGAAGTGACTTGAAACAACAGAAACAAAGAAAAGAGTACTGAACTGTTACGTAATATCAGTCCTCCTATATGGCAGTGAATGCTGAACAATCTCCTCACAGATGAAGAAGTGACTTGAAACAACAGAAACAAAGAAAAGAGTACTGAACTGTTACGTAATATCAGTCCTCCTATATGGCAGTGAATGCTGGACAATCTCCTCACAGATGAAGAAGTGACTTGAAACAACAGAAACAAAGAAAAGAGTACTGAACTGTTACGTAATATCAGTCCTCCTATATGGCAGTGAATGCTGGACAATCTCCTCACAGATGAAGAAGTGACTTGAAACAACAGAAACAAAGAAAAGAGTACTGAACTGTTACGTAATATCAGTCCTCCTATATGGCAGTGAATGCTGGACAATCTGCTCACAGATGAAGAAGAGACTTGAAACAACAGAAACAAAGAAAAGAGTACTGAACTGTTACGTAATATCAGTCCTCCTATATGGCAGTGATTGCTGGACAATCTCCTCACAGATGAAGAAGTGACTTGAAACAACAGAAACAAAGAAAAGAGTACTGAACTGTTACGTAATATCAGTCCTCCTATATGGTAGTGAATGCTGGACAATCTCCTCACAGATGAAGAAGTGACTTGAAACAACAGAAACAAAGAAAAGAGTACTGAACTGTTACGTAATATCAGTCCTCCTATATGGCAGTGAATGCTGGACAATCTCCTCACAGATGAAGAAGTGACTTGAAACAACAGAAACAAAGAAAAGAGTACTGAACTGTTACGTAATATCAGTCCTCCTATATGGCAGTGAATGCTGGACAATCTCCTCGCAGATGAAGAAGTGACTTGAAACAACAGAAACAAAGAAAAGAGTACTGAACTGTTACGTAATATCAGTCCTCCTATATGGCAGTGAATGCTGGACAATCTCCTCACAGATGAAGAAGTGACTTGAAACAACAGAAACAAAGAAAAGAGTACTGAACTGTTACGTAATATCAGTCCTCCTATATGGCAGTGAATGCTGGACAATCTCCTCACAGATGAAGAAGAGACTTGAAACAACAGAAACAAAGAAAAGAGTACTGAACTGTTACGTAATATCAGTCCTCCTATATGGCAGTGAATGCTGGACAATCTCCTCACAGATGAAGAAGTGACTTGAAACAACAGAAACAAAGAAAAGAGTACTGAACTGTTACGTAATATCAGTCCTCCTATATGGCAGTGATTGCTGGACAATCTCCTCACAGATGAAGAAGTGACTTGAAACAACAGAAACAAAGAAAAGAGTACTGAACTGTTACGTAATATAAGTCCTCCTATATGGTAGTGAATGCTGGACAATCTCCTCACAGATGAAGAAGTGACTTCAAACAACAGAAACAAAGAAAAGAGTACTGAACTGTTACGTAATATCAGTCCTCCTATATGGCAGTGAATGCTGGACAATCTCCTCACAGATGAAGAAGTGACTTGAAACAACAGAAACAAAGAAAAGAGTACTGAACTGTTACGTAATATCAGTCCTCCTATATGGCAGTGAATGCTGGACAATCTCCTCACAGATGAAGTGACTTGAAACAACAGAAACAAAGAAAATAGTACTGAACTGTTACGTAATATCAGTCCTCCTATATGGCAGTGAATGCTGGACAATCTCCTCACAGATGAAGAAGTGACTTGAAACAACAGAAACAAAGAAAAGAGTACTGAACTGTTACGTAATATCAGTCCTCCTATATGGCAGTGAATGCTGAACAATCTCCTCACAGATGAAGAAGTGACTTGAAACAACAGAAACAAAGAAAAGAGTACTGAACTGTTACGTAATATCAGTCCTCCTATATGGCAGTGAATGATGGACAATCTCCTCACTGATGAAGAAGAGACTTGAAACAACAGAAACAAAGAAAAGAGTACTGAACTGTTACGTAATATCAGTCCTCCTATATGGCAGTGAATGCTGGACAATCTCCTCACAGATGATGAAGAGACTTGAAACAACAGAAACAAAGAAAAGAGTACTGAACTGTTATGTAATATCAGTCCTCCTATATGGCAGTGAATGCTGTACAATCTCTTCACAGATGAAGAAGAGACTTGAAACAACAGAAACAAAGAAAAGAGTACTGAACTGTTACGTAATATCAGTCCGCCTATATGGCAGTGAATGCTGGACAATCTCCTCACAGATGAAGAAGTGACTTGAAACAACAGAAACAAAGAAAATAGTACTGAACTGTTACGTAATATCAGTCCTCCTATATGGCAGTGAATGCTGGACAATCTCTTCACAGATGAAGAAGAGACTTGAAACAACAGAAACAAAGAAAAGAGTACTGAACTGTTACGTAATATCAGTCCGCCTATATGGCAGTGAATGCTGGACAATCTCCTCACAGATGAAGAAGTGACTTGAAACAACAGAAACAAAGAAAAGAGTACTGAACTGTTACGTAATATCAGTCCTCCTATATGGCAGTGAATGCTGGACAATCTCCTCACAGATGAAGAAGAGACTTGAAACAACAGAAACAAAGAAAAGAGTACTGAACTGTTACGTAATATCAGTCCTCCTATATGGCAGTGATTGCTGGACAATCTCCTCAGAGATGAAGAAGTGACTTGAAACAACAGAAACAAAGAAAAGAGTACTGAACTGTTACGTAATATCAGTCCTCCTATATGGTAGTGAATGCTGGACAATCTCCTCACAGATGAAGAAGTGACTTGAAACAACAGAAACAAAGAAAAGAGTACTGAACTGTTACGTAATATCAGTCCTCCTATATGGCAGTGAATGCTGGACAATCTCCTCACAGATGAAGAAGTGACTTGAAACAACAGAAACAAAGAAAAGAGTACTGAACTGTTACGTAATATCAGTCCTCCTATATGGCAGTGAATGCTGGACAATCTCCTCACAGATGAAGTGACTTGAAACAACAGAAACAAAGAAAATAGTACTGAACTGTTACGTAATATCAGTCCTCCTATATGGCAGTGAATGCTGGACAATCTCCTCACAGATGAAGAAGTGACTTGAAACAACAGAAACAAAGAAAAGAGTACTGAACTGTTACGTAATATCAGTCCTCCTATATGGCAGTGAATGCTGAACAATCTCCTCACAGATGAAGAAGTGACTTGAAACAACAGAAACAAAGAAAAGAGTACTGAACTGTTACGTAATATCAGTCCTCCTATATGGCAGTGAATGATGGACAATCTCCTCACTGATGAAGAAGAGACTTGAAACAACAGAAACAAAGAAAAGAGTACTGAACTGTTACGTAATATCAGTCCTCCTATATGGCAGTGAATGCTGGACAATCTCCTCACAGATGAAGAAGTGACTTGAAACAACAGAAACAAAGAAAAGAGTACTGAACTGTTACGTAATATCAGTCCTCCTATATGGCAGTGAATGCTGGACAATCTCCTCACAGATGAAGAAGAGACTTGAAACAACAGAAACAAAGAAAAGAGTACTGAACTGTTACGTAATATCAGTCCTCCTATATGGCAGTGATTGCTGGACAATCTCCTCACAGATGAAGAAGTGACTTGAAACAACAGAAACAAAGAAAAGAGTACTGAACTGTTACGTAATATCAGTCCTCCTATATGGTAGTGAATGCTGGACAATCTCCTCACAGATGAAGAAGTGACTTCAAACAACAGAAACAAAGAAAAGAGTACTGAACTGTTACGTAATATCAGTCCTCCTATATGGCAGTGAATGCTGGACAATCTCCTCACAGATGAAGAAGTGACTTGAAACAACAGAAACAAAGAAAAGAGTACTGAACTGTTACGTAATATCAGTCCTCCTATATGGCAGTGAATGCTGGACAATCTCCTCACAGATGAAGTGACTTGAAACAACAGAAACAAAGAAAATAGTACTGAACTGTTACGTAATATCAGTCCTCCTATATGGCAGTGAATGCTGGACAATCTCCTCACAGATGAAGAAGTGACTTGAAACAACAGAAACAAAGAAAAGAGTACTGAACTGTTACGTAATATCAGTCCTCCTATATGGCAGTGAATGCTGAACAATCTCCTCACAGATGAAGAAGTGACTTGAAACAACAGAAACAAAGAAAAGAGTACTGAACTGTTACGTAATATCAGTCCTCCTATATGGCAGTGAATGATGGACAATCTCCTCACTGATGAAGAAGAGACTTGAAACAACAGAAACAAAGAAAAGAGTACTGAACTGTTACGTAATATCAGTCCTCCTATATGGCAGTGAATGCTGGACAATCTCCTCACAGATGATGAAGAGACTTGAAACAACAGAAACAAAGAAAAGAGTACTGAACTGTTATGTAATATCAGTCCTCCTATATGGCAGTGAATGCTGTACAATCTCTTCACAGATGAAGAAGAGACTTGAAACAACAGAAACAAAGAAAAGAGTACTGAACTGTTACGTAATATCAGTCCGCCTATATGGCAGTGAATGCTGGACAATCTCCTCACAGATGAAGAAGTGACTTGAAACAACAGAAACAAAGAAAAGAGTACTGAACTGTTACGTAATATCAGTCCTCCTATATGGCAGTGAATGCTGGACAATCTCCTCACAGATGAAGAAGTGACTTGAAACAACAGAAACAAAGAAAAGAGTACTGAACTGTTACGTAATATCAGTCCTCCTATATGGCAGTGAATGCTGGACAATCTCCTCACAGATAAAGAAGTGACTTGAAACAACAGAAACAAAGAAAAGAGTACTGAACTGTTACGTAATATCAGTCCTCCTATATGGCAGTGAATGCTGGACAATCTCCTCACAGATGAAGAAGAGACTTGAAACAACAGAAACAAAGAAAAGAGTACTGAACTGTTACGTAATATCAGTCCTCCTATATGGCAGTGAATGCTGGACAATCTCCTCACAGATGAAGAAGTGACTTGAAACAACAGAAACAAAGAAAAGAGTACTGAACTGTTACGTAATATCAGTCCTCCTATATGGCAGTGAATGCTGGACAATCTTCTCACAGATGAAGAAGAGACTTGAAACAACAGAAACAAAGAAAAGAGTACTGAACTGTTACGTAATATCAGTCCTCCTATATGGCAGTGAATGCTGGACAATCTCCTCACAGATGAAGAAGAGACTTGAAACAACAGAAACAAAGAAAAGAGTACTGAACTGTTACGTAATATCAGTCCTCCTATATGGCAGTGAATGATGGACAATCTCCTCACAGATTAAGAAGAGACTTGAAACCACAGAAACAAAGAAAAGAGTACTGAACTGTTACGTAATATCAGTCCTCCTATATGGCAGTGAATGATGGACAATCTCCTCACTGATGAAGAAGAGACTTGAAACAACAGAAACAAAGAAAAGAGTACTGAACTGTTACGTAATATCAGTCCTCCTATATGGCAGTGAATGCTGGACAATCTCCTCACAGATGATGAAGAGACTTGAAACAACAGAAACAAAGAAAAGAGTACTGAACTGTTATGTAATATCAGTCCTCCTATATGGCAGTGAATGCTGTACAATGTCTTCACAGATGAAGAAGAGACTTGAAACAACAGAAACAAAGAAAAGAGTACTGAACTGTTACGTAATATCAGTCCGCCTATATGGCAGTGAATGCTGGACAATCTCCTCACAGATGAAGAAGTGACTTGAAACAACAGAAACAAAGAAAAGAGTACTGAACTGTTACGTAATATCAGTCCTCCTATATGGCAGTGAATGCTGGACAATCTCCTCACAGATGAAGAAGTGACTTGAAACAACAGAAACAAAGAAAAGAGTACTGAACTGTTACGTAATATCAGTCCTCCTATATGGCAGTGAATGCTGGACAATCTCCTCACAGATGAAGAAGTGACTTGAAACAACAGAAACAAAGAAAAGAGTACTGAACTGTTACGTAATATCAGTCCTCCTATATGGCAGTGAATGCTGGACAATCTCCTCACAGATGAAGAAGAGACTTGAAACAACAGAAACAAAGAAAAGAGTACTGAACTGTTACGTAATATCAGTCCTCCTATATGGCAGTGAATGCTGGACAATCTCCTCACAGATGAAGAAGTGACTTGAAACAACAGAAACAAAGAAAAGTGTACTGAACTGTTACGTAATATCAGTCCTCCTATATGGCAGTGAATGCTGGACAATCTTCTCACAGATGAAGAAGAGACTTGAAACAACAGAAACAAAGAAAAGAGTACTGAACTGTTACGTAATATCAGTCCTCCTATATGGCAGTGAATGCTGGACAATCTCCTCACAGATGAAGAAGAGACTTGAAACAACAGAAACAAAGAAAAGAGTACTGAACTGTTACGTAATATCAGTCCTCCTATATGGCAGTGAATGATGGACAATCTCCTCACAGATTAAGAAGAGACTTGAAACCACAGAAACAAAGAAAAGAGTACTGAACTGTTACGTAATATCAGTCCTCCTATATGGCAGTGAATGCTGGACAATCTCCTCACAGATGAAGAAGAGACTTGAAAGAACACAAACAAAGAAAAGAGTACTGAACTGTTACGTAATATCAGTCCTCCTATATGGCAGTGAATGCTGGACAATCACCTCACAGATGAAGAAGAGACTTGAAACAACAGAAACAAAGAAAAGAGTACTGAACTGTTACGTAATATCAGTCCTCCTATATGGCAGTGAATGCTGGACAATCTCCTCACAGATGAAGAAGTGACTTGAAACAACAGAAACAAAGAAAAGAGTACTGAACTGTTACGTAATATCAGTCCTCCTATATGGCAGTGAATGCTGGACAATCTCCTCACAGATGAAGAAGTGACTTGAAACAACAGAAACAAAGAAAAGAGTACTGAACTGTTACGTAATATCAGTCCTCCTATATGGCAGTGAATGCTGGACAATCTCCTCACAGATGAAGAAGTGACTTGAAACAACAGAAACAAAGAAAAGAGTACTGAACTGTTACGTAATATCAGTCCTCCTATATGGCAGTGAATGCTGGACAATCTCCTCACAGATGAAGTGACTTGAAACAACAGAAACAAAGAAAATAGTACTGAACTGTTACGTAATATCAGTCCTCCTATATGGCAGTGAATGCTGGACAATCTCCTCACAGATGAAGAAGTGACTTGAAACAACAGAAACAAAGAAAAGAGTACTGAACTGTTACGTAATATCAGTCCTCCTATATGGCAGTGAATGCTGAACAATCTCCTCACAGATGAAGAAGTGACTTGAAACAACAGAAACAAAGAAAAGAGTACTGAACTGTTACGTAATATCAGTCCTCCTATATGGCAGTGAATGATGGACAATCTCCTCACTGATGAAGAAGAGACTTGAAACAACAGAAACAAAGAAAAGAGTACTGAACTGTTACGTAATATCAGTCCTCCTATATGGCAGTGAATGCTGGACAATCTCCTCACAGATGATGAAGAGACTTGAAACAACAGAAACAAAGAAAAGAGTACTGAACTGTTATGTAATATCAGTCCTCCTATATGGCAGTGAATGCTGTACAATCTCTTCACAGATGAAGAAGAGACTTGAAACAACAGAAACAAAGAAAAGAGTACTGAACTGTTACGTAATATCAGTCCGCCTATATGGCAGTGAATGCTGGACAATCTCCTCACAGATGAAGAAGTGACTTGAAACAACAGAAACAAAGAAAAGAGTACTGAACTGTTACGTAATATCAGTCCTCCTATATGGCAGTGAATGCTGGACAATCTCCTCACAGATGAAGAAGTGACTTGAAACAACAGAAACAAAGAAAAGAGTACTGAACTGTTACGTAATATCAGTCCTCCTATATGGCAGTGAATGCTGGACAATCTCCTCACAGATGAAGAAGTGACTTGAAACAACAGAAACAAAGAAAAGAGTACTGAACTGTTACGTAATATCAGTCCTCCTATATGGCAGTGAATGCTGGACAATCTCCTCACAGATGAAGAAGAGACTTGAAACAACAGAAACAAAGAAAAGAGTACTGAACTGTTACGTAATATCAGTCCTCCTATATGGCAGTGAATGCTGGACAATCTCCGCACAGATGAAGAAGTGACTTGAAACAACAGAAACAAAGAAAAGAGTACTGAACTGTTACGTAATATCAGTCCTCCTATATGGCAGTGAATGCTGGACAATCTTCTCACAGATGAAGAAGAGACTTGAAACAACAGAAACAAAGAAAAGAATAATGAACTGTTACGTAATATCAGTCCTCCTATATGGCAGTGAATGCTGGACAATCTCCTCACAGATGAAGAAGAGACTTGAAACAACAGAAACAAAGAAAAGAGTACTGAACTGTTACGTAATATCAGTCCTCCTATATGGCAGAGAATGATGGACAATCTCCTCACAGATTAAGAAGAGACTTGAAACCACAGAAACAAAGAAAAGAGTACTGAACTGTTACGTAATATCACTCCTCCTATATGGCAGTGAATGATGGACAATCTCCTCACTGATGAAGAAGAGACTTGAAACAACAGAAACAAAGAAAAGAGTACTGAACTGTTACGTAATATCAGTCCTCCTATATGGCAGTGAATGCTGGACAATCTCCTCACAGATGATGAAGAGACTTGAAACAACAGAAACAAAGAAAAGAGTACTGAACTGTTATGTAATATCAGTCCTCCTATATGGCAGTGAATGCTGTACAATCTCTTCACAGATGAAGAAGAGACTTGAAACAACAGAAACAAAGAAAAGAGTACTGAACTGTTACGTAATATCAGTCCGCCTATATGGCAGTGAATGCTGGACAATCTCCTCACAGATGAAGAAGTGACTTGAAACAACAGAAACAAAGAAAAGAGTACTGAACTGTTACGTAATATCAGTCCTCCTATATGGCAGTGAATGCTGGACAATCTCCTCACAGATGAAGAAGTGACTTGAAACAACAGAAACAAAGAAAAGAGTACTGAACTGTTACGTAATATCAGTCCTCCTATATGGCAGTGAATGCTGGACAATCTCCTCACAGATGAAGAAGAGACTTGAAACAACAGAAACAAAGAAAAGAGTACTGAACTGTTACGTAATATCAGTCCTCCTATATGGCAGTGAATGATGGACAATCTCCTCACAGATTAAGAAGAGACTTGAAACCACAGAAACAAAGAAAAGAGTACTGAACTGTTACGTAATATCAGTCCTCCTATATGGCAGTGAATGCTGGACAATCTCCTCACAGATGAAGAAGAGACTTGAAAGAACACAAACAAAGAAAAGAGTACTGAACTGTTACGTAATATCAGTCCTCCTATATGGCAGTGAATGCTGGACAATCACCTCACAGATGAAGAAGAGACTTGAAACAACAGAAACAAAGAAAAGAGTACTGAACTGTTACGTAATATCAGTCCTCCTATATGGCAGTGAATGCTGGACAATCTCCTCACAGATGAAGAAGTGACTTGAAACAACAGAAACAAAGAAAAGAGTACTGAACTGTTACGTAATATCAGTTCTCCTATATGGCAGTGAATGCTGGACAATCTCCTCACAGATGAAGAAGAGACTTGAAACAACAAAAACAAAGAAAAGAGTACTGAACTGTTACGTAATATCAGCCCTCCTATATGGCAGTGAATGATGGACAATCACCTCACAGATGAAGAAGAGACTTGAAACAACAGAAACAAAGAAAAGAGTACTGAACTGTTACGTAATATCAGTCCTCCTATATGGCAGTGAATGCTGGACAATCTCCTCACAGATGAAGAAGTGACTTGAAACAACAGAAACAAAGAAAAGAGTACTGAACTGTTACGTAATATCAGTCCTCCTATATGGCAGTGAATGCTGGACAATCTCCTCACAGATGAAGAAGTGACTTGAAACAACAGAAACAAAGAAAAGAGTACTGAACTGCTTTGTAATATCAGTCCTCCTATATGGCAGTGAATGCTGGACAATCTCCTCACAGATGAAGAAGTGACTTGAAACAACAGAAACAAAGAAAAGAGTACTGAACTGTTACGTAATATCAGTCCTCCTATATGGCAGTGGATGCTGGACAATCTCCTCACAGATGAAGAAGTGACTTGAAACAACAGAAACAAAGAAAAGAGTACTGAACTGTTACGTAATATCAGTCCTCCTATATGGCAGTGAATGCTGGACAATCTCCTCACAGATGAAGAAGAGACTTGAAACAACAGAAACAAAGAAAAGAGTACTGAACTGTTACGTAATATCAGTCCTCCTATATGGCAGTGAATGCTGGACAATCTCCTCACAGATGAAGAAGTGACTTGAAACAACAGAAACAAAGAAAAGAGTACTGAACTGTTACGTAATATCAGTCCTCCTATATGGCAGTGAATGCTGGACAATCTTCTCACAGATGAAGAAGAGACTTGAAACAACAGAAACAAAGAAAAGAGTACTGAACTGTTACGTAATATCAGTCCTCCTATATGGCAGTGAATACTGGACAATCTCCTCACAGATGAAGAAGAGACTTGAAACAACAGAAACAAAGAAAAGAGTACTGAACTGTTACGTAATATCAGTCCTCCTATATGGCAGTGAATGATGGACAATCTCCTCACAGATTAAGAAGAGACTTGAAACCACAGAAACAAAGAAAAGAGTACTGAACTGTTACGTAATATCAGTCCTCCTATATGGCAGTGAATGCTGGACAATCTCCTCACAGATGAAGAAGAGACTTGAAAGAACACAAACAAAGAAAAGAGTACTGAACTGTTACGTAATATCAGTCCTCCGATATGGCAGTGAATGCTGGACAATCACCTCACAGATGAAGAAGAGACTTGAAACAACAGAAACAAAGAAAAGAGTACTGAACTGTTACGTAATATCAGTCCTCCTATATGGCAGTGAATGCTGGACAATCTCCTCACAGATGAAGAAGTGACTTGAAACAACAGAAACAAAGAAAAGAGTACTGAACTGTTACGTAATATCAGTCCTCCTATATGGCAGTGAATGCTGGACAATCTCCTCACAGATGAAGAAGTGACTTGAAACAACAGAAACAAAGAAAAGAGTACTGAACTGTTACGTAATATCAGTCCTCCTATATGGCAGTGAATGCTGGACAATCTCCTCACAGATGAAGAAGAGACTTGAAACAACAAAAACAAAGAAAAGAGTACTGAAGTGTTACGTAATATCAGCCCTCCTATATGGCAGTGAATGATGGACAATCACCTCACAGATGAAGAAGAGACTTGAAACAACAGAAACAAAGAAAAGAGTACTGAACTGTTACGTAATATCAGTCCTCCTATATGGCAGTGAATGCTGGACAATCTCCTCACAGATGAAGAAGTGACTTGAAACAACAGAAACAAAGAAAAGAGTACTGAACTGTTACGTAATATCAGTCCTCCTATATGGCAGTGAATGCTGGACAATCTCCTCACAGATGAAGAAGAGACTTGAAACAACAGAAACAAAGAAAAGAGTACTGAACTGTTACGTAATATCAGTCCACCTATATGGCAGTGAATGATGGACAATATCCTCACAGATTAAGAAGAGACTTGAAACAACAGAAACAAAGAAAAGAGTACTGAACTGTTACGTAATATCAGTCCTCCTATATGGCAGTGAATGCTGGACAATCTCCTCACAGATGATGAAGAGACTTGAAACAACAGAAACAAAGAAAAGAGTACTGAACTGTTATGTAATATCAGTCCTCCTATATGGCAGTGAATGCTGTACAATCTCTTCACAGATGAAGAAGAGACTTGAAACAACAGAAACAAAGAAAAGAGTACTGAACTGTTACGTAATATCAGTCCGCCTATATGGCAGTGAATGCTGGACAATCTCCTCACAGATGAAGAAGTGACTTGAAACAACAGAAACAAAGAAAAGAGTACTGAACTGTTACGTAATATCAGTCCTCCTATATGGCAGTGAATGCTGGACAATCTCCTCACAGATGAAGAAGTGACTTGAAACAACAGAAACAAAGAAAAGAGTACTGAACTGTTACGTAATATCAGTCCTCCTATATGGCAGTGAATGCTGGACAATCTCCTCACAGATGAAGAAGAGACTTGAAACAACAGAAACAAAGAAAAGAGTACTGAACTGTTACGTAATATCAGTCCTCCTATATGGCAGTGAATGATGGACAATCTCCTCACAGATTAAGAAGAGACTTGAAACCACAGAAACAAAGAAAAGAGTACTGAACTGTTACGTAATATCAGTCCTCCTATATGGCAGTGAATGCTGGACAATCTCCTCACAGATGAAGAAGAGACTTGAAAGAACACAAACAAAGAAAAGAGTACTGAACTGTTACGTAATATCAGTCCTCCTATATGGCAGTGAATGCTGGACAATCACCTCACAGATGAAGAAGAGACTTGAAACAACAGAAACAAAGAAAAGAGTACTGAACTGTTACGTAATATCAGTCCTCCTATATGGCAGTGAATGCTGGACAATCTCCTCACAGATGAAGAAGTGACTTGAAACAACAGAAACAAAGAAAAGAGTACTGAACTGTTACGTAATATCAGTTCTCCTATATGGCAGTGAATGCTGGACAATCTCCTCACAGATGAAGAAGAGACTTGAAACAACAAAAACAAAGAAAAGAGTACTGAACTGTTACGTAATATCAGCCCTCCTATATGGCAGTGAATGATGGACAATCACCTCACAGATGAAGAAGAGACTTGAAACAACAGAAACAAAGAAAAGAGTACTGAACTGTTACGTAATATCAGTCCTCCTATATGGCAGTGAATGCTGGACAATCTCCTCACAGATGAAGAAGTGACTTGAAACAACAGAAACAAAGAAAAGAGTACTGAACTGTTACGTAATATCAGTCCTCCTATATGGCAGTGAATGCTGGACAATCTCCTCACAGATGAAGAAGTGACTTGAAACAACAGAAACAAAGAAAAGAGTACTGAACTGCTTTGTAATATCAGTCCTCCTATATGGCAGTGAATGCTGGACAATCTCCTCACAGATGAAGAAGTGACTTGAAACAACAGAAACAAAGAAAAGAGTACTGAACTGTTACGTAATATCAGTCCTCCTATATGGCAGTGGATGCTGGACAATCTCCTCACAGATGAAGAAGTGACTTGAAACAACAGAAACAAAGAAAAGAGTACTGAACTGTTACGTAATATCAGTCCTCCTATATGGCAGTGAATGCTGGACAATCTCCTCACAGATGAAGAAGAGACTTGAAACAACAGAAACAAAGAAAAGAGTACTGAACTGTTACGTAATATCAGTCCTCCTATATGGCAGTGAATGCTGGACAATCTCCTCACAGATGAAGAAGTGACTTGAAACAACAGAAACAAAGAAAAGAGTACTGAACTGTTACGTAATATCAGTCCTCCTATATGGCAGTGAATGCTGGACAATCTTCTCACAGATGAAGAAGAGACTTGAAACAACAGAAACAAAGAAAAGAGTACTGAACTGTTACGTAATATCAGTCCTCCTATATGGCAGTGAATACTGGACAATCTCCTCACAGATGAAGAAGAGACTTGAAACAACAGAAACAAAGAAAAGAGTACTGAACTGTTACGTAATATCAGTCCTCCTATATGGCAGTGAATGATGGACAATCTCCTCACAGATTAAGAAGAGACTTGAAACCACAGAAACAAAGAAAAGAGTACTGAACTGTTACGTAATATCAGTCCTCCTATATGGCAGTGAATGCTAGACAATCTCCTCACAGATGAAGAAGAGACTTGAAAGAACACAAACAAAGAAAAGAGTACTGAACTGTTACGTAATATCAGTCCTCCGATATGGCAGTGAATGCTGGACAATCACCTCACAGATGAAGAAGAGACTTGAAACAACAGAAACAAAGAAAAGAGTACTGAACTGTTACGTAATATCAGTCCTCCTATATGGCAGTGAATGCTGGACAATCTCCTCACAGATGAAGAAGTGACTTGAAACAACAGAAACAAAGAAAAGAGTACTGAACTGTTACGTAATATCAGTCCTCCTATATGGCAGTGAATGCTGGACAATCTCCTCACAGATGAAGAAGTGACTTGAAACAACAGAAACAAAGAAAAGAGTACTGAACTGTTACGTAATATCAGTCCTCCTATATGGCAGTGAATGCTGGACAATCTCCTCACAGATGAAGAAGAGACTTGAAACAACAAAAACAAAGAAAAGAGTACTGAAGTGTTACGTAATATCAGCCCTCCTATATGGCAGTGAATGATGGACAATCACCTCACAGATGAAGAAGAGACTTGAAACAACAGAAACAAAGAAAAGTGTACTGAACTGTTACGTAATATCAGTCCTCCTATATGGCAGTGAATGCTGGACAATCTCCTCACAGATGAAGAAGTGACTTGAAACAACAGAAACAAAGAAAAGAGTACTGAACTGTTACGTAATATCAGTCCTCCTATATGGCAGTGAATGCTGGACAATCTCCTCACAGATGAAGAAGAGACTTGAAACAACAGAAACAAAGAAAAGAGTACTGAACTGTTACGTAATATCAGTCCACCTATATGGCAGTGAATGATGGACAATATCCTCACAGATTAAGAAGAGACTTGAAACAACAGAAACAAAGAAAAGAGTACTGAACTGTTACGTAATATCAGTCCTCCTATATGGCAGTGAATGCTGGACAATCACCTCACAGATGAAGAAGAGACTTGAAACAACAGAAACAAAGAAAAGAGTACTGAACTGTTACGTAATATCAGTCCTCCTATATGGCAGTGAATGCTGGACAATCTCCTCACAGATGAAAAAGTGACTTGAAACAACAGAAACAAAGAAAAGAGTACTGAACTGTTACGTAATATCAGTCCTCCTATATGGCAGTGAATGCTGGACAATCTCCTCACAGATGAAGAAGTGACTTGAAACAACAGAAACAAAGAAAAGTGTACTGAACTGTTATGTAATATCAGTCCTCCTATATGGCAGTGAATGCTGGACAATCTCCTCACAGATGAAGAAGTGACTTCAAACAACAGAAACAAAGAAAAGAGTACTGAACTGTTACGTAATATCAGTCCTCCTATATGGCAGTGAATGCTGGACAATCTCCTCACAGATGAAGAAGTGACTTGAAACAACAGAAACAAAGAAAAGAGTACTGAACTGTTACGTAATATCAGTCCTCCTATATGGCAGTGAATGCTGGACAATCTCCTCACAGATGAAGAAGTGACTTGAAACAACAGAAACAAAGAAAATAGTACTGAACTGTTACGTAATATCAGTCCTCCTATATGGCAGTGAATGCTGGACAATCTCCTCACAGATGAAGAAGTGACTTGAAACAACAGAAACAAAGAAAAGAGTACTGAACTGTTACGTAATATCAGTCCTCCTATATGGCAGTGAATGCTGAACAATCTCCTCACAGATGAAGAAGTGACTTGAAACAACAGAAACAAAGAAAAGAGTACTGAACTGTTACGTAATATCAGTCCTCCTATATGGCAGTGAATGATGGACAATCTCCTCACTGATGAAGAAGAGACTTGAAACAACAGAAACAAAGAAAAGAGTACTGAACTGTTACGTAATATCAGTCCTCCTATATGGCAGTGAATGCTGGACAATCTCCTCACAGATGAAGAAGAGACTTGAAACAACAGAAACAAAGAAAAGAGTACTGAACTGTTACGTAATATCAGTCCTCCTATATGGCAGTGAATGTTGCACAATCTCCTCACAGATGAAGAAGAGACTTGAAACAACAGAAACAAAGAAAAGAGTACTGAACTGTTACGTAATATCAGTCCTCCTATATGGCAGTGAATGCTGGACAATCTCCTCACAGATGAAGAAGAGACTTGAAACAACAGAAACAAAGAAAAGAGTACTGAACTGTTACGTAATATCAGTCCTCCTATATGGCAGTGTATGCTGGACAATCTCCTCACAGATGAAGAAGTGACTTGAAACAACAGAAACAAAGAAAATTGTACTGAACTGTTACGTAATATCAGTCCTCCTATATGGCAGTGAAACTGGACAATCTCCTCACAGATGAAGAAGTGACTTGAAACAACAGAAACAAAGAAAAGAGTACTGAACTGTTACGTAATATCAGTCCTCCTATATGGCAGTGAATGCTGAACAATCTCCTCACAGATGAAGAAGTGACTTGAAACAACAGAAACAAAGAAAAGAGTACTGAACTGTTACGTAATATCAGTCCTCCTATATGGCAGTGAATGATGGACAATCTCCTCACTGATGAAGAAGAGACTTGAAACAACAGAAACAAAGAAAAGAGTACTGAACTGTTACGTAATATCAGTCCTCCTATATGGCAGTGAATGCTGGACAATCTCCTCACAGATGAAGAAGAGACTTGAAACAACAGAAACAAAGAAAAGAGTACTGAACTGTTACGTAATATCAGTCCTCCTATATGGCAGTGAATGCTGCACAATCTCCTCACAGATGAAGAAGAGACTTGAAACAACAGAAACAAAGAAAAGAGTACTGAACTGTTACGTAATATCAGTCCTCCTATATGGCAGTGAATGCTGGACAATCTCCTCACAGATGAAGAAGAGACTTGAAACAACAGAAACAAAGAAAAGAGTACTGAACTGTTACGTAATATCAGTCCTCCTATATGGCAGTGTATGCTGGACAATCTCCTCACAGATGAAGAAGTGACTTGAAACAACAGAAACAAAGAAAAGAGTACTGAACTGTTACGTAATATCAGTCCTCCTATATGGCAGTGAATGCTGGACAATCTCCTCACAGATGAAGAAGAGACTTGAAACAACAAAAACAAAGAAAAGAGTACTGAACTGTTACGTAATATCAGCCCTCCTATATGGCAGTGAATGATGGACAATCACCTCACAGATGAAGAAGAGACTTGAAACAACAGAAACAAAGAAAAGCGTACTGAACTGTTACGTAATATCAGTCCTCCTATATGGCAGTGAATGCTGGACAATCTCCTCACAGATGAAGAAGTGACTTGAAACAACAGAAACAAAGAAAAGAGTACTGAACTGTTACGTAATATCAGTCCTCCTATATGGCAGTGAATGCTGGACAATCTCCTCACAGATGAAGAAGAGACTTGAAACAACAAAAACAAAGAAAAGAGTACTGAACTGTTACGTAATATCAGCCCTCCTATATGGCAGTGAATGATGGACAATCACCTCACAGATGAAGAAGAGACTTGAAACAACAGAAACAAAGAAAAGAGTACTGAACTGTTACGTAATATCAGTCCTCCTATATGGCAGTGAATGCTGGACAATCTCCTCACAGATGAAGAAGTGACTTGAAACAACAGAAACAAAGAAAAGAGTACTGAACTGTTACGTAATATCAGTCCTCCTATATGGCAGTGAATGCTGGACAATCTCCTCACAGATGAAGAAGAGACTTGAAACAACAAAAACAAAGAAAAGAGTACTGAACTGTTACGTAATATCAGCCCTCCTATATGGCAGTGAATGATGGACAATCACCTCACAGATGAAGAAGAGACTTGTACCAACAGAAACAAAGAAAAGAGTACTGAACTGTTACGTAATATCAGTCCTCCTATATGGCAGTGAATGCTGGACAATCTCCTCACAGATGAAGAAGTGACTTGAAACAACAGAAACAAAGAAAAGAGTACTGAACTGTTACGTAATATCAGTCCTCCTATATGGCAGTGAATGCTGGACAATCTCCTCACAGATGAAGAAGAGACTTGAAACAACAGAAACAAAGAAAAGAGTACTGAACTGTTACGTAATATCAGTCCTCCTATATGGCAGTGAATGATGGACAATCTCCTCACAGATTAAGAAGAGACTTGAAACCACAGAAACAAAGAAAAGAGTACTGAACTGTTACGTAATATCAGTCCTCCTATATGGCAGTGAATGCTGGACAATCTCCTCACAGATGAAGAAGAGACTTGAAAGAACAGAAACAAAGAAAAGAATACTGAACTGTTACGTAATATCAGTCCTCCTATATGGCAGTGAATGCTGGACAATCACCTCACAGATGAAGAAGAGACTTGAAACAACAGAAACAAAGAAAAGAGTACTGAACTGTTACGTAATATCAGTCCTCCTATATGGCAGTGAATGCTGGACAATCTCCTCACAGATGAAGAAGTGACTTGAAACAACAGAAACAAAGAAAAGAGTACTGAACTGTTACGTAATATCAGTCCTCCTATATGGCAGTGAATGCTGGACAATCTCCTCACAGATGAAGAAGAGACTTGAAACAACAGAAACAAAGAAAAGCGTACTGAACTGTTACGTAATATCAGTCCTCCTATATGGCAGTGAATGATGGACAATCTCCTCACAGATTAAGAAGAGACTTGAAACAACAGAAACAAAGAAAAGAGTACTGAACTGTTACGTAATATCAGTCCTCCTATATGGCAGTGAATGCTGGACAATCTCCTCACAGATGAAGAAGAGACTTGAAAGAACAGAAACAAAGAAAAGAGTACTGAACTGTTACGTAATATCAGTCCTCCTATATGGCAGTGAATGCTGGACAATCACCTCACAGATGAAGAAGAGACTTGAAACAACAGAAACAAAGAAAAGAGTACTGAACTGTTACGTAATATCAGTCCTCCTATATGGCAGTGAATGCTGGACAATCTCCTCACAGATGAAGAAGTGACTTGAAACAACAGAAACAAAGAAAAGAGTACTGAACTGTTACGTAATATCAGTCCTCCTATATGGCAGTGAATGCTGGACAATCTCCTCACAGATGAAGAAGAGACTTGAAGTAGCAGGATAATGGTTCTACACAAGGATGCTGGGGATACCATGGACTGAACATGTGGACAACCCCAAAGTTTTAGAGAAAATGTAAACAAAAAGGACACTTATACTTAACATCAGGAAGACTGAGTTGAAATTTCAAGGGTACGTAATGAGGAAAAGGGCTTGGAAACTTTGATTCTCACACGACAGATTGAAGGCAAGAGGGACATAGGAAAACAATGTATCGCCTACTTAGTGAGCCTCAGTAAATGGATGGCGCCAACAAGGTTTAGGATAGATAACAAAAAGACAATATTTATCCAGAGCTACAAAGAAATTGTGGAAAGCCATGATCGCCAACGTCCTGAAGGGACACGGTACACAGAAGAATGTTTGCTCGTAAAAAAAACTGTGAGAACCATTTTTGTAGATTAGAATTCAATGAGAGAAAATTGAAACAAAATAGACACATATACTTAACATCAGTAAGAGACAGTTTAAATTTCTATCGCACATAACGAAGAAAGAGGGCTTGGAAAATCTGATACCCACAGGATAGATTGAAAGCAAGAGGAACAAAGGAAATCATAACATGACCTATTTTGTTCGCTTGAGTAAATGGATGACGGAACAGGGTTTACGAGAGATAACAAAAAAAGCTACAAATGACAAGAAATTGTGGAGAGCTGTGATCACCAACGCCCTGAAGGGACAGGGCACATAAAAGAAGGAGTAGTACCGAAAAGTAATCATCGGTTCTTCTTATCTTATTCTTTTTATCATTTTAGACGTGGGGCACCTGTTTAATATACAAATAAAATGCCAATTCTATCCCTGGCTTTTTCAAAAGTTATCTGCCCTTCTTTCTTATTTTTTTAAGTTGCTGGTTAAGCAACGTCGAGACTGGTTAGGTCCTAGATGGGTGACAGCTCGGTAATACCATGTTCTGTAAGCTTGCGTGTGCAGGTGGTATAACGTGCTTACGGCCTTATCACATTTTAGCAACGGTTCTCGTACGATCGCTAAAGTTAAGCAATGTCGAGACTGGTCATTATTGTATTGTATTGTACATATTGCATTGTGTTGTATCGTGTTTATTGTATTGTATCATATATATTGTATTGCTTTTTATATATTGTATTGTATATATTGCATTGTATTGTATATATTGTATTGTATATATTGTATATATTGTATTGTATATATTGTATTGTATATAATGTATTGTATTGTATATATTGTATTGTACATATTGTATTGTATTATATAGATTGTATATATTGTATTGTATTGTATTGTATTATATAGATTGTATATATTGTATTGTATCATATATATTGTATTGTAGTGTATATATTTTATTGTATTGTATTGTATTGCATTGTCAGTTGTAAAAATTCTAAAACCACAAAAATGTAAAAATATTCAAAGAAATATAATATTACCTTTGCCATAAAAAATAATATTTAAAATTTTTTTTCAAAATGTTTATTTTGTTGATATTTTCTACATTAATAATGTAGGATTTTTATCGATAAAATTAACCCTTCTGTCATGCATAAGAAAGATGTCTACATTTTCAGTAATTAAAAATAAAAATACTCGCCCCCCACCCCAAAATCAGCACAACTCAGACCGTCAAAATATGACAATATTTAAATAATTTTTACGGTTGCGTTTGTTACCTAGATGGGTGACCGCTTCGGGATACCAGATATGCGGGTGGTGTAATAGTTAATGGTTTGGAATTGGAAATCAGCGAGCCGTGTTCCAATTCCAGTCGGGTTCGTTATATTCGCAAATAACCTTGCGGAAGTTATAGTGCCGCTTTTCCTCCACCTATGGGTTACTTAGTGTATGTATCTGTAAATCATTATTATCTCCAAAAAAATTCTTACAATCTAAAAACGTAATTCTGGTTTTAAATAACCTCCATAAAGGTCGATAAACCGTAAAAAAGAACTTAATCGATATTTTTAAAATGTCAAAGTCTGAAACTGTGTTTATTTTATTGAGAAATGTGTACTATTACAAATTTGGAAAAAGAATATCATAAGTTCTTTTGCCTTTTTTTTCTTTTTTGAGTGGACCACTTAATTTAAGTTGTCCCCCACAAAAAAAAAAAAAATACCCGTCTGTTCATTCATTCCTTTTTTTTTTCCCCAATTTAATTTTCGGCTTAACCACTTCAGCCATGTTTTTTTTTCTCCCTTCTAGAAACCTTGTGTTTAATAATCCCTGTTATTTGTCCACCTCTACCGACACGTGCCGCTCCCAACAGAAACTTGTCATTATAGTTACCAACAGACCACAGAAGCAAACGGCAGACGTGTTTGATTATATACTCTAAGATGTGCGGTATGTGTTTTCCCTCGCTTCTGATCAGAAAAAAAGAAAAACAGTAAAAACAAAACGATTCACTCCCCGGAAAAAAAAGATTGAAGACGAAAACATTCCTCATCGTCACGTCGCAACCACATTAAAACAAATATTTATATTAAGAAGAGAAATTCAGTTACATACCATGCGTGATACACGCTTAGGCGATCATGTAGCTTTCGATACATGACTGACGAGGCAGATTGTTTTCCCCCAGTAGGTTGCCATTTCTTTCTGCGGTAGACTAATTGCCATCCAAGGCTATAGAACCCGGTTTGTCCTGCTATTTACCCATAGCTTAAGGGAGAAGCAGAGGATTTATAACTTTCCCAAGGGTATTAACACGTAAGTGAATGTAATGGATCCGACTGGAATTCGAACTCGCCTCTCCGATTCCTCAATCTGAGCTGCTATCCATTACTCCACTGACCTTCTAAAATAATAAAAAATTATGCGAACTTGGATCTACCTGCCCGCTAAAAAACAAAAAACAAAAAAAAAGGAATATCAAAAGGACAGGAAATTGTGGAGAGCCATGATCGCCAACGTCCTGAAGAGACTCAGCACATAGAAAAAAGAATGAAAAACTAGCTTGAGTGAATAGATGACAGAACAGATTTTAGAAGACATAACAACAGACAAAATTTAGTGAGATATGCAAAGGACAGGAAGTTGTGGAGAACCATGATCGCCAACCTCCTGAAGAGACACGGCTCATAGAAAAAAGATAAAAATGTGTCTGTATAGATGGATGGTAGAACAGGTTTTAGGAGAGATAGCAAAAAGATAATATTTACTAAAAGAAACAACAGACAGGAAATTGTGGAGAGCCATGATCGCCAATGTCATGAAGAGACACGACAAATAGGAGAAGAAAAAATTAAGCTTCAGTAAATGGATGGCAGCGTGGGGTTTAGGAGAGATAGCAAAAAGATAAGATTTACTAAGAGCTACAAATGCCAGGAAATTGTGGAGAGCCATGATCCCCAACGTCTTGAAAGTAAACGGCACATAGAAAAAGAGGAAAAGTTAGCTTGTGCAAATGGATGGTAGAATAGGGTTTAGGAGAGTTAACAAAAAATAAGATTTACTAAGAGCTACAAAGGATAGGAAATTGTGGAGAGCCATGATCCCCAACGTCTTGAAAGTAAACGGCACATAGAAAAAGAGGAAAAGTTAGCTTGTGCAAATGGATGGTAGAATAGGGTTTAGGAGAGTTAACAAAAAATAAGATTTACTAAGAGCTACAAAGGATAGGAAATTGTGGAGAGCCATGATCACCAACGTCCTGAAGGGACACAGCAAATATTGGAGGGAAGTCAAATCAAGGGAAGGGATACAAAATACAGTTGATTTTATTAGGATGCGAAAAAATCGCGAAATAAGGTTTTTGTCAAATAATTTTTTCAAACAAATCAGCTTATTCAAATTTTATCGATTTGTTTGCTAGTAAATAAAAATCCTAGATTATTTATTCAGAAAGTATAGGTATTTACCAGGGCACCCACGTTGCAACCGGATGTGACACATGGTCAAAGTTCAACGAGAATACCGCACAAAAACTCCCAAGAGCCCCTCGGCACTTCTCTTTTTGGAGACGCTTCAGGTGCCGAACAATAAACCAGCCTCATCCTGAGGGAGAAGTAATGCATGAAGGGGAATGACGCTTGGGGATTGAGCTTAGAATTACATGTATACAAAAAAATCCCAGCCCCAAAACAATCCAATTGCAAAATTATTTAAATAACGCCCTTATCTTTTTAAGGCATAGGTCATGAGAAATCTTTTAATGATTTTAGCATTTAATGGTCTTAGAATTTTTACAGTTGCCAATACAGAAGGTATATACCCTGGCCTCCCCATTGAGACGGGATGTGACACAAGATAGGGTTTAATATGGGGAACCCGAGCCCGTACACCGAGGCCAAGGATAAAAATCACCCAAACCCTCGCAACCGTCGGTTGTGCTGGCATCGGTATGACTACCGATCCCCACTCTTTAGTGCAATGGGGATTGCAGGCAAGGGCAACTGTTCCTCTAGACTGGGCACCTAACATTATTTATTTTCCTCAGCTGCGTCCCTGTCTGTGAACAGAGCCACCACTGAGTCACACTCTGCCAGAAGAGGCAACTGAGAGATAATAAACCCTACTCAGCATGGGCCAGGTAAGCAATTGACAATACGATAACTTGCAGAGATAAACCGGTAATTTTTCATAAAGAAATATTGCCTCCGACGTCGCTTGGTTTGGTTTGTTTTACGGCATATCAACACCTCAATGGGTTATTTAATGCCGACAAGATTTTTATTGCTGGTAATATTTTTACCTTCAAAAATGTTGCTGGTAATATCTATTTTTTTCAAAAATGTATTGCTGGTAATAATGTATTGGTGGTAATAATTTTTCCTCGAAAAATTTATTGCTGGTATTAAAACCTATTTTTACACTTTCATAGTGTTTTGACCCAGGTTTGGGGGTTAACTATTTGCCCATAGCTGGGACCATGACAGGTGTTACTACCCCGGGTCATGGTGGATCTGGGAACACCAGCAATTAAGAGGTGGTTCCACGCTCCTCAAAACCTCCTGATCAGAGGCCTTGCTGTTGGATGTAGTTTATCGTCTTACCCAGGACACCTGACGTTGCTTAACTCCGTTGATCGCACGAGAACCGGTGCTTCAACGTGATATGGCCGTAAGCCCATTTAAACCACCCGCATGTCCAAACTTACAACACTTGGTATTCCCGAGCGGTCACTCATGTAGGCACTGACAAGTCTCGACGCTGCTTAACTTGGGTGTTCGTTCGTCAGGGAATGAATTGACACTTTATTTATATTATGAACAGTACCCCCACTTCTAAAAATGATAAAAAGAATGAGATCAACAGAACCGATTATTCCTTTTTGGTACTTCTTTCATGTGCCTTGTCCCTTCAGGACGTTGGCGATCACGGCTCTCCACAATTTCTTGTCATTTATAGCTCTTTTTATTATCTCTCGTAAACCTTGTTTCGTCATCCATTTACTCAAGCTCACAAAATATGTCATGTTATGTTTTCCTTTGTTCCTCTTGCTTTCAGTCAATCCTGTGAGGAACAAATTTTCCAAACCCTCTTTCCTCATTATGTGCCCTAGAAATTTCAACTGTCTCTTCCTGATGTTCAGTAGAAGTGTCCATTTTGTTTCAGTTATCTCTCATTGAATTCTAATCTACAAAAATGGTTACCGCAGTTTTGTCTATTTTTAATGAGTGAACATTCTTCTGTGTACCGTGTCCCTTCAGGTCGTTGGCGATCATGGCTCTCCACAATTTCCTGTTCTTTATAGCTCTTAATAAATTTTGTCATTTCGTTATCTCTCCTACACCTTGTTCCGACATCTATTTACTCAAGTTCGCTTTTCTTCTTGTTCTTCTTGTTCTTGTTCTTGTTCTTCTTTGTGCCTTTTTACTTTAGGACTTTGACGATCATGACTCTCCACAATTTCCTCGCCTTTGTCGTTCTTAAAAATTTTATCTTTTTGGTCTGTCCTAAACCTGGTACTGCCATCCATTTACGCAAGTTCGGTTTTCTTCTATGTGTCGTGTCTCTTCAGGACTTTGGTGATCATGGCTCTCCACAATTTCCTCTCCTTTGTAGCTCTTAATAAATTGTGTCTTTTTGTTTTCTCTTCGAAACCTCGCTATATCGGAAAATGTGTTCTTTTGCTAACTTTCTTGAGATATCATTATTTTTATCATTTAAAAAAAAGCTGAATTCTTCCTTACGCAGGATAACATAATTAATTGAATGCATAAAAACCTTACATCACTCAGGCAGAAAATATAAAGAAATTAATTACAAATTTACTTAAATATGACCATCCACTTTTCACAGTAATGGCCGTGTTAATTTTCTTTAGTTATTTAGGGGAGGGGGCAAGGTGGAGTAATAGATAGCGACTCGGATTGAGAGAATCGGAGAGCAGAGTTCGAATTCCAGACAAGCCCATTACATTCACTTACGCGCTAATACCTTTGGGAAAGGCATGAATCCTCTTCGTCTCCACCCCAGCTATGTGTTAATAGCACGACAGACTGGGTTCTATAGCCTTGGATGGCAACTGGTCTTCCGCAGAAAGAAATGGCAACCTACTACGGAGAAAAAAGGAGTAATGGATAGCGGCTCGGAATGAGTGAATCGGAGAGGCGAGTTCGAATTCCAGTCAAATCCATTACATTCACTTACGTGCTAATACACTTGGGAAAGGTATGAATCCTTATCTTCTCCCTGCAGCTACGGGTAAATAGCAGAACAGACCGGGTTCTACATCCTTGGATGGCAACTGGTCTCCTGCAGAAAGAATCTACTGCGGTAAAATATCTGTCTCGTTAGTCATGTATTGAAAGATACATGATCGCTTAAGCGTGTTTCACTCATGGCACATAACTGACGAGTTACTTTTAGTTTTATGATTTAAAATGCATGAATCGTTATTAAATAGGACAATATAAACAATTTTATATAATATAGACACATGGGACAGTGAATAAAGGCGTTAGCTACCTCCAATGACAGGACCCAAAGAGTGTGAGTTCAATACCTGATTAAAGCGGTGGAGAACTGATAACTGACATTGCCGTCATGTTTGTCGCCATATTTATTACAACGTTTCGGCCCTTCAGTATTTCAAAGATGAGGACAATAGTCTGAATAATGTAAAGATGAGGACAATAGTCCGAATAATGTAAATAGTTTTACATAATACCTCATCTCAGAAATATAGACGGATACTGAAGGACCGAAAAGTTGTAATAAATATGGCAACAAAGATGAGGACAATAGTCCGAATAATGTAAATAGTGTCCATAATACCTCATCTCATGAATATAGACAGATACTGAAAGGCCGGAATGTTGTAATAAATATGGCGACAAAGATGAGGACAATAGTCCGAATAATGTAAATAATGTACATAATACCTCATGTCAGAAATATAGACAGATACTGAAAGTCCGAAACGTTGTAATAAATATGGCGACAAAGATGAGGACAATAGTCCGAATAATGTAAATAATGTACATAATACCTCATCTTAGAAATATAGACAGATACTGAAGGACCGAAACTTTGTAATAA